>JAYEVK010000288.1:0-199336 GCA_036346275.1 Otatea glauca | reverse complement strand
ACCATTTTCCTAAGACCTAGCTGTAGGTGCTTGCACATACAAATAGTAAAAGAAGATGAAGCTGTAATGGTCATGCATTGTGATCATGCGACATTATGATCTGTTTGTCATTTGAAATGACTTGCCTTGTTTCTCTTGTGTATCCAGAAAGCTGCCATAAAAAAAATGGATATGCAGGCTAATCAAGAGTTCCTTGCTGAGTTAAAGGTTTTGACACGTGTTCATCATCTGAATTTGGTTAGTGGTTCTTTGATTTAATTTCTTTTCTGGGCAAGCATATTAGATTAACCTTTGCTCACAAGTTCCTTTAATTTTTTCTTTACTTTCTCACAATGTAACAATCAATCACTATTTATGTTTAGAGAAGTAATTTGCTATTTCTGAACCTTTTTTAGTGGAAGTGTCAACTGTCAAATACATCTTATTCTGATGTAGTACACAGAAACATACTCATACGTCTTTTTTATTGTCTGTATTGACAATTTGCCATACTCTCCTTTTGAATCCCATTCGACCCAAAGTTGGAAAAAAAAGTTCCAATGGAATTAATAACTTTAGGTATGTTTCAAGTAAGCTACTAGAAATCTCAACATCCTATGAGAAAAGTCATTAGTTTCCATCTGAATATCAGGTAGCACTAATTATAGTTTTGCATCAGAACTCTCAAGAGCACAACTGTGACTCGGTGAGGGTTGTATACTTGTATGCCTAAGGATGTGTTTGGTTGGGTGAACGAGGTTGAATGGGATAGGATCGTACAAGATGGATGGGATGATCCTAGATGAGATGGTACAGGGAGGGTGTTTGGTTGTCTGAATGGAATAATACATGAGTTTGTTTGGTTGCTTGGATGGAATGGTACAGGATGGTGCGAGATGATGTTTGGTTGGATGGATGAGGTTAGTATGGTAAACTTTATCACTAGTGGTACGGGATGGTACAGGATAGTTCAACCAATTTGGAGGTACGGGATGGTACAGTATATTTGAAGAATATTCCTAGAATCTGTACCACTTCGTCCCGCATTTAGATGATTCCATACACTCAACCAAACGTATGTATCAAAATCTATCCTGAACCATCCCGCATGATTCCTCGCTCACCCAACCAAACACACCCTAAGTGAACTGCTCTTCTTCTTCTTTGTAACTATTGCAAGGCCCCAATTTACTCCACATTATTTCTGCATGAGATTATCATTTATGAGTCATCTCACTTATTGATGGTGGCATCTTTCTTATATGTGAAGATTCTGTACATAAATATTTTCTCATCAGCCAGATTGATTTCTTGGCTCAGGAAGCCTGAATATAGGGTTAATGCGATAGATAGGATAGACCCTTTCTCCCCTTCCTGTACCTGTGTTAGCCTACATAGTATATATTTTCTATAGGAGTAATCTCGTAATTTCCCTGTAATCTTTTTTTTTGCTCCCATTCTCAATGTATAATTTTTGATATCACGCAGGTGCGCTTGATCGGTTATTGCATTGAGAGTTCTTTGTTCCTTGTCTATGAATTTATTGAGAATGGCGACTTAAGCCAGCATTTGCGTGGAACTGGTAATGTGTTACATTAAATTAGCTGGTTATGCCTTTTCTGACGCTTCCTGCAAATTAACCTCCGTACATATTTTTATAGGTTATGAACCTCTGCCTTGGGCTGCCAGGGTTCAAATTGCACTGGATTCAGCAAGAGGTCTCGAGTACATTCATGAACATACTGTTCCAGTATACATACATCGGGACATTAAATCGGCGAACATCTTGATAGACAAGAACTTTCGGGCAAAGGTTGGAATAATTCGTGGATTTTTTTAGTGTCTTTGTCCATTCTTAATTTAATAATTATGTCTACCTTCCAGGTTGCAGATTTTGGCTTAACAAAGCTCACAGAAGTTGGTGGTACATCACTGCCCACACGTGTTGTTGGTACATTCGGTTACATGCCTCAAGAGTATGTGTCCTGCACATTTATTTGTCGTTGCATATTTGTGCAAACTGCAGAATATCCACCTGTGATGATTGATAAATTCTAACATATATGGAATGTGACGTTTGTAGGTATGCTCGATATGGTGAAGTTTCTCCTAAGGTCGATGTTTATGCTTTGGCGTTGTCCTTTATGAACTTATTTCAGCCAAAAAAGCTATTGTGAGATCAACTGAATCTGGTAGTGATTCAAAGGGATTGGTTTATCTGGTAATTGTCCTGCTAAACTAACTAGTTACTTTCTGCTCTTGTGCTTTATAAGACAGTGAGGGTACTTGTTGTCTCCCAGTATCAAATATGCATGCGTTAGTCCTTATCATATTCATTACTTTCAAAAGTTCTGAATTAGTCTGTTGATCTCGTCATCTGTTATTAATACCCTCACGTCCTTAGTTTCTTGTTTATAAATGAGGCGGGCCTTGTATCTTGCAATTCTTACTTGTCGTCATGTGTTCTCGGCTGTTCAGATGATAGACAATCGAGCATATTTTGTTACCGTAAACAAATTTGTAGCACCTATGCTTTCGAAGTCCTCGTGCAGGCTTTGGATGTCTGCTGTAGTTCAGTCATTTTCTGCTTGATGACTTATCATACTGAAAACTGCAGTTTGAGGAGGCTTTCACCACACCGGATCCAAAGGAAGGTCTTCGGAAGCTGATCGATCCAAGGCTAGGGGAGGATTATCCCATCGATTCCATCCTCAAGGTTAGAACCATGCTCAGGCAGGGCATTGCCATTGCATATTGAGCTTTCTGCGTGGTTCTTCAAATATCGCAGGCTAAGAAATCTGTTGCCTTTTGCACCAGATTACACACCTTGCAAAGGCATGCACGCAGGAAGATCCCAAGTTGAGGCCTACAATGAGATCCGTCGTTGTTGCGCTGATGACGCTCTCATCCACAAGCGAATTCTGGGACATGAACTCCCTCTATGAGAACCAAGGTTTGGTCAACCTCATGTCCGGGAGATGACTAACCTGCCCCTTGGAATTGTACATTAGGCCTCATTACCACTGTCTACAATGCCGGACAATGACAGCATTATTTTAGCTATCTACATGTAATTTTTTTTCCCATCCATCTCCCTCTCTCGCTTGCGCGTCTCGGAGACTCTAGTACTGTATATCAATCAGCAATAGGCGTCTTAAGTTATCTGTAAGAGTTTATCTCTATATAGCAATGAAAATAAAGGCTCAAATGTGTATTTTTACATAGCAATGTGGGTACTAGCTGTTGCGCTTTTCTATGGGCCGGCCTCTTGGCTCCGGTGGACAGGAACGAGGTGGCCAAGTCCATGCCGCCACTGTTGCCGGCCGACGGGCAACTGCGCGCCGTAGAGCGGTCATGGCCTGCACGCCGCCGCCGCCGCCGCCGCCTCGTTCTTACGCCTCGCGGAGCTAGCTAGCTAGCTTCCTCCTCTGTTCTTGATCCGTGTGACGATACTGCTTTTGCTCTCAATGCCAATGGTGCCTCAGTCAATCTGTTTGTGCTTAGTTACCGATGATTAACTAACTGGCCATTAGAGTGCAAAACTGCAAACTAAAAGAGGAACAGAGCCGAGCTGAGCATCGGAGCATCCAGCTCCAAATAAGCCGAATTCCACTGACCAACAATTAGACGAGGGAAAAGGTGCTACAGACGCTGGTCCATTTGACTCATCTACAAATTCTACGAAGCGAAAGGATAGTACTCGCTGATGTAGTAGTGGATTTACGCCTCTTCCGCTTTCCAACCGAATCGAGCTGATATGACAGAGATGCAGAAAGTGAGTTTGGGTTGCCATGCAGAAGACTTTTCTGCTTTAGATCAGTCTACAATCTTCAAGTATTCTGTACCATCCAGATCTTCACGAGAAGTTGAGATGGCCGAGTTGGTCTAAGGCGCCAGATTAAGGTTCTGGTCCGAAAGGGCGTGGGTTCAAATCCCACTCTCAACAGTTTATTTTTCCTTTTTTTTTCCACCATTTTTTGGTGCTTCGCCCTGGCTGCCGCCATGGCTGCACGTCAGCCTCCTGAAATGAAGCCTCCCCTGTTTTATCAACCTCGACTTGTTGCATATCTATACCCCCTTTATAATACACCTAAACAATTTTTCCTACGTCCACCCTAAATAATGCACCTCATTAGAGATAGCCTAATGTTCGTGCACTCAGCAAAACGTCCCCAGAAACTTGCATTCATCAAAATGAACGTCTCAAATCTTTCATCAGCTTTACTCACCCACATCCGATGGCCATTATTTAGTGTGTCTAATCATCCCGTGGCCAATGTGACCTCCCCACCTACATATTTGGAAGGAGAGCGAATCAAACAAAGAAATAAATAAGGAGGATCCGATGCAAGGAAACCAGACTTGAATTTTTATCGCCAAAATTGTGCGTACTACATATTTGGAAGGAGGTGAATCAAACAAGGAAATAAACAGGAGGATCCACATGCAAGGAAACAAGACTTGAATTTTTATTTTAAAGCATTGTGATCGATTTTTTCCGAATATGACCCTTCTCGAGACTTTTTACGGATCTAGCCCCATAGAGCCTAATTTCAGACGAGAGCGTTGAATTTTGTTTTAATTTTATCTAAGGAACCAACGATGCAGAGTCTGCTTAATTTTTTTAATTTTTCTCATGGAACTGGCGGCGATGAACTGCTTAATTTTATCTTTTTTCTTGCGGATCCAGGGCCTTGAGCGCATTTATTTTTCCATATATTTTTCGAAATCATCCTGTGGCCTACAAAGACCTTCCTCACCTCCAAAGATCAATAAGGAAAAGGAAATAAACGTCTTGGAATCAAGGAAAGGAAACAAACGTCATGAAAAGGAAAGGACCATACATTACATGTTTGGGAAGGAAACCAGAGATAGGCGCCATGCGGAGAACGCAGTCCGCAATGGCTCCACGGTGCGTCATCGTGGCTTTGCCGACGGCGAGGTTCTGGTCGGCGACCTGACCGCCGTCTCTCTGCAAATTTATAATATAATTTTTTTGAAAATAATTTTATTAAGTACAAAATAATGGAAAGTTTTTGAGAATTTTTAACCTAATGTGCTATCTTTTAAAAATCCTTCTATATTTAAAAAATGACTAACTCACCTATAGCTTCTTCTAGTCAGCAGCCGCACTGCAGAAGCTTCTTCTCTTCCTCCTCTATTAAAGCAAGAAAGAAGCTCCAAAGCTCCATCAATCCCGCACCAAATCTCCTCTTTCCATCTATAGTGTTAATTCCCCAAATTTCGTGCTCTATTGCCAAAATTTCCTCCCAATCTGATTTGATCCCAAATTATGGTTTCCATAAATAGCTTGTTTCGGCTATAAAGCCGTGAGCTCTCCTCCACCCCATCGCATTGCGTAAATCCCAAGTGCTCCTCTTGTAAAGATCGCGAATTTTGGAGGTAACCCAAGCCATCACCGTCATCTTTCCGTGAAATTCACCGATCCGTGACTCCTCCCCGCAGCGCCGTCGCCGCGATCTCGTCGCACCTCCGACCATCGCGACCGCCGCCACCGCCTTCCTCCTACTGCGCGGGCCAAGCCCAGAGAGCACGCTGTGCTCTCGTGGAAGCTAAAAAATAATCTAAAATCGAAAAATCTTTTTCTTTCTCTTTCTTGATTTAAAATCTTTGGGAGCCGTTTTGCCCATTCGACCTCCATTTAGTTCCGTTTTTCTTTCTAAATTCATTTAAAATTCTAGATTTCTCTTTTATTATTAAGTGTTGTATTCATACTTATCTTCTCATTTAATTGATAAGCGGGTGTACTGCCGTCGTAGCGTTAGCACAGGTACTATACTAGTTAGGAACAGTATTTACTCAACTCTTTTATCCTTGGTTTGGTTGATTCTGTACCTATCGGGGACAGATATCCTGCGAATTCTAGTCAGATCAATTGTGCTTTTAGCGTCCAATTGGTGGAACCTGTTAATTTTGGATAAAGAAGGTGCCGTTCGGCTTCTTGATGGCGTGGCATTTCAGACTTTCAGTTCGATTTCAACGTAGCTGAGCTGCTGCAAAAGGTCGCAGTATTTTGCCCTGGAAAATTTCCTTTTTTTTTGGTCAAGTGCTAACGTTTGGGGGAGCACTGCGTTTGCACTTATCTATACTCTGTAGTCTCTACGCATGGACTAAGATTTTCAGGTTCACAAGCCCTAAATGAATTACTAATAGCTAGCTTGGGGGTTGAGACTTGAGGAGGTCATTTTGGTCGTCGGCTCGGCAAGTTACCTCGATGCGATGCACGGCTTCTACCGGTAGAATCCATGCATCGCAGCAGCCGCCGTACGTGCCGACGCCGTGGCCGTCCACCGCGGTAGCTAGCTCTCACGCGCACGGCCACCGTGCGTTTAGCCCTCCCGTCGCCGGCCCGACCGATTAGGCGGCGACGCCGCCCTCAGGCACGCCGGCTATGAACGAACTGGTAGCATCCATCGCGCGCGCACCATGGATGCACGCACGTCGGCCGTCACGCTACTTGCCGGTCAGTGGCGGATCCAGAACATAAATTTAGAGGGTGCTAAACCGGTCTTCAAGTTTCAATTTTTTAACCGGCTTCCATGACGACAGCGTGGTGACGCCCCACGTTAGGTAGAGGGTGCTAAAGGGGTACCCATGGTGTGATCGGGGTAAGGGTGCTTTAGCCCCGACTTCGCTCGATCCGCCGGTGCGGTCAATCTATACCACGCCTTGTGTACGATACACAAGGCACGACATAGAGCTTGATCTTTGTGCTACGAAAAGGCCTCACGAGCGCTCTGCTATATAATATGAATACCATCTGAGTATTTAAATTGGATAGACGAAAATAACGTAGCAAGTTGTCGCTGATGTTAATTGTTCAGTTATGTTATTGTATTTGTTATGTAACATTAATGCCTTTAAAAAAATCATTGTATTTATTATACACATGTAACAATTATAATAGTTATGCAAGAATAAACTATAGTGTTATAATTTGGTTTTAATGAAATAAGTGATGTATATCTTCTCTCGATTAATAAGAGATTAATTTTGCTTTTCTTGATTCAACGATTCTTTCTATGGAAGGTGCTTTTATTCATCACTATTTGAAAGTTACGGATCGAAATATTAAAGTATGAATAAAAAATAGATAATAATTATTAATTATTCATTTGCTTTAGGATTTGTACAACTTGTATGAGAAAGGTGATGCATATATAGAAGCACCTCTCTAATTCTGTACTTCTAAAGCAAGAAGGTACTTTGAATATCACCTGTTGTTATAGATATACGAGAAACATTGCGAAATTATAGATTAGAAAATAATTTCTAATAGGAGACTAAAACAAACCAGCTTTAAGCAACCAGCTGCTAGCAATGCTCTAGCTCGTATCCAACTCGCAGCATTTAAAAAGTGCCCATGACCAATTTGCCCCTTATTATTTCAACCTCATCGTTTATTAATTTTGTTCCTAATTAGTATATAAAATTCCATGCAAAAAAACTGTCGAATCTTTTTGAAAAATCTGACCCGGTACACCGCGAATTCTCGACAACCATCCCCTTCTAGAAAACCGTACGACGTATCTCCCTCAGCAAAACGTAAGCACTGCCGTCAGCACTGCTACAGTGCCACGTGACGCACGTGGGCGTCACCACGACCCTGTAAAAGAAGGCCACGCGGACTGTGTGCTACTGCAGCTTAGCCTCGTCGTCCATTACATCCTGGTATGTCTCCTCGTCTTCCTCCCTACCTCCTTTGGTTTTACCTCTACTTCCTTTCCATGTCTTGGTTCTCGCGCATTGCAATCCATCTCTATTGTTCCGAGCTCTCTTGCAATTGCGCTCTTGGTGGAAGAAGGATATCGCTTCTTTAGCCTTCAAATCTCTCTCTTCTTGCCATAGTCTTCTGTTCTTCCGTTTTTCTCCTTTTGTTTTAGTTCTACGTCTATTTGATATTCCTTTCTTGTTCCTTGTGTTTTAGATGAGTTAGTTCTGGTGTGGTGTAGCGTTTAAAAGATTCGAGTGCTTGACTATATCTAATTTTTCATTTCCTAGTGATGATTTCTGCGTGGCTGATTTCTCATGGGTAGTAAAGACTTTCTTCTTTTGGTTTATTCTTAAATAAATTTTTGGTTTAACCTAAATTAATCTCAACACTGAATTGTACAGCCTATTTTTACTTAAAGTAGCATGGATATTTGTTTAACGCTAAATTACCATTAACTACATCATTGATCTCCGCACTAGACTTATATTATGTAACGAAGCTTCTAAAAAATAGACTTATATTGCGGAACGGAGGGAGTATATACATAGGATAAGCGCTTTTACAGTCAGGTCAAGAGAAGATTCAATGATTTTGAAGGTGTTGTGGCTGCCAATTGCTGACTGTAAAGCAATGAATCAATTCCTTAATTGCTTTTAAGATAAGAACTGCTATCATGCTAAGAGAAGCATTTTCTATGATTACATATGTATGGTTGGCATCATTGTTGTCTTGAGTCAATCTAAGGAAATTGTGCCCACTCACTTTTAATGCTCTTCCCACTTCCCAGAGAAGTTACACCTGAACACAGGGTTGTCTTGAATCCAAAGTTGGTTGTTATACTTCTTTCTGTTCTTGAATAAATGTGATTCTGGGTTTTTACACTTACACCAAGTTACATTTACAAAAGACTACATTACTCTTCTTTATTATATCTTTCAATGATGTGTCTTAATCTAGTCTATAATAGTAAATTGCATTCAAAATAGCTAAAGTGGAGCGAATAGAAGGGAAAAAAACCCGTAAAAGGTTATCTCGAATTTGTAGAATAATATGTATTCGAAAACTAGAATGACATGTATTTGAAAACGGATGGAAGTATACAGTAGGTCCTTTTAAGATGGTTGCAACTAAATTAAAGAATCCTTCAGGCTGTTTTGTTGTTTATCATCCATTTTGGCCCAATTTTGTTTGGCACTGCCACTGATGGTTGGTCAACTTCTGCAGCTGGTGACAATATGAAAACGTTTGTGCTTCCTGTGCTGCTCATTGCACTCCTATCAGCTGTTGTCCCCCTCCCCTCTGAAGCACTCAATGTAAGAGGTCATCTGCTGAAATCCAAGACATTCCTGTCTCCGCCGTTCTTCCTGCGACCCGGATCAGTTTCAAACAAGTACTACTACGGCGTTGACTTCCCCAGAGGCCACCTTGCGCTCAAGAGCTTTGATGCGGAGGTCGTCGATGAGAACGGCGTCCCTGTCCCGCTCCATGAGACCTACCTGCATCATTGGGTTGTGGAGCCATACTATGCTCTGAAGAAAAGCGATAGCAAAGCTGATGCGCAGCAGCTCCCAGAGAGGATCCTCGCAGGGAACTCTGGAGTGTGCAAGAACATATTAGGCCAGTACTTCGGGCTCGGTTCCGAGACTCGCCACACTGCCACATGGGTTCCTGATCCTTACGGAATTGAGGCTGGCAATCCGGAGACCCCTGAAGTTTATGAGGAGAAATGGATGCTCAATGTTCACGCCATCGACACGAGGGGCGTGGACGACAAGCTGGGCTGCACCGAGTGCAAGTGCGATCTTTACAATGCGACAATCGACGAGTACGGGCGCACAATCCCAAAGGACTACACTGGTGGGTTGTATTGCTGCTATGATCAGACTCAGTGTCAGGTCAGGGAAGGGTTCAATGGCGAGCTGCGGAAGCTGTTCTTGAGGTACACCATGACGTGGCTCCACTGGAGTGATGCAGTTCTCCCGGTCAAGATTTACGTATTCGACGTTAGTGACACAGCTCTGCTTGAAGGAAAATCCGAACCTGCCTGCAAGGTATGCAAATTCAGATAGGGAGGACTTGACCTCCATGCTTCAAATGCACGATCTGAAGGATTTAGTAGGTTAGATGTTCATGATGTAGGTTGTTTGCTGTGCAGGTTGAGTATCAAGTGGAGGAATGCAGTCCAGAAAACCGGGCCAAGAATGAGTGCATTGATGTTAAGGTAACCAAAGAAGTAATACCCCATGGAGGCGATATCGTGTTCGGCGTTGCGCACCAGCATTCAGGTGGAATTGGTGCTTCTCTGCATGGTCAGGTAATTGATAAACAGCAATTTCGTACCTAACCTGCTTATGCAGCACTCTATTATTGCCCAACCAGAGCTTCGTACAAGTCTATGTAAATGGTAACCTGACAACGTGTTCTTGGCTAACTAGGGAGCCTAACTGCTGAAGTACACTGACTTATTACAGGACGGACGGCTTCTATGCGCGTCGCTTCCGACTTACGGCACGGGGAAGGAGGCAGGGAACGAGGCGAACTACATTGTCGGCATGTCGACGTGCTACCCGAAGCCGGGGTCCGTCGAGGTCAGCGACGGTGAGGTACTGACCATCGTGTCCAACTACAGCAGCGACCGCCAGCACACCGGCGTCATGGGCCTGTTCTACATCCTTGTGGCTGAGCAAGAGCAGCCGGCTCCCAAGCCATCCCTGTGCTTCAATTTCCCAGTTCCATGTGAGTTGTACTAAAATTTCACCTTCTTTTACTCTTCTTGCTTTTCAGAACATACTCATCTTGCAGTCTGAAAACTGCAAGTGTGCATGGCATCTTAACCCATTATATATTGTTCAACCTGTTGCATTTGTAGGGTGCTTGCCGGCATGGCTGTCGAGCAACATGTGAAGAGTACAGTATTACCTATCCTTAATGGAGTACTGCAATGCAATGGGATGCCTGAAGAAGCTGAATTAATCATCAGTAGTTATAAGATGCCTGGGTTTTTCTTCTACATATGGCAGGTCACTGACCTGCAGTGTGCGTCGTTTTGATGAACCATCAGTTTTTCTGAGAGCTCTTTTACAGTGGATTAAAATCAATATAAGCCGTCCATTCTTTTGAATCTAATGGTTGAGATCAATTTAGATCTAGTTATACTACCACCTGTAGTATTGGTAGTAAATTGAAAGAGGGGTAAAAGAGTAAAAAATTCCGTCATACTATTTGTCCTCTACGGTAAAACACGTCATATGATCCTGATGAATGGCGGATGAATGGATAAGAAGTCTTTGAGATCAACGGTATTCGTGAATCCAAAATCGTAAACGAATTAGGAAAAATCTAAAATACCTCGATGAATGGATAGAAAAGTCTAAAATACCCTTGAGAATAGATGGTTAGATTTGATTCCTACTACCACTACTTACCACCTATGTAATCCACTGTAAAATTTCTCTTTTCGATGGTCTGTAATACTAGTATACGAAGCTGGGTTGTATCAGTGCATCAGCAAAATCAGTCCCCAAATTATAGTCCATCACAGAAGCTAGTGAGAACCAGATGTTACAATCTCTTGTACAGATACCGCACTGTTTTAACTAGTGATATACATATATATGATAAGCATATACTATGTGTACATGACTTTGTACTGGCAATCCAAGTAAAAGGAAGGAGAGACTACATGAACAATCACATCAAGGCAAAAAACACCAATCGAAATGCAAAGTGTTCTACTGTGCTTTGACGTTGCACTCAACTAATTGCCGCGTTGTCATGAACTGTAGTGGTGCACACGTATGATCGGAACCATTCGTCAAAGCTTTATCCCATGCATGCACATGCAGCCGGGCTTCTTGCGTCCCTTTTGTATTGTTCTTAGACAGTGACCAGAATTACTACCAAGATCATGACAGAAAATAGCTGGGAAATCACAATCAAGCAAGCAAGCAATCCAGGTGACAGGGACCAACCACAAGAGCCGCCCATGCAAGGTATATCAGGCAGCAGGGATGCTATCAGGTTAAAACATGACAAAATAAGCATTAGACAATCCTAAAAAATATTATGAATTCGTTATAAATATTTGGATATGTTTGCACAATCGAAGTCAAAAGGGCAATTTGCCAGAAACATGTTTCTTTAAGCATCAACGCGCAAGCAACACCCAGTCTACTATGTTCAACTCTGCGGCCATTTCTTCAGTTATTGGAGTCTGTTAGGATTTGTTTAGGATTCCCATTTTTTGTAACGGTTTGTCAAAGTTTATCTACATATATTGTAGTACATTGATGCTAAACAAATCAATGGTCACTGTACCGACATGACAAAGGTAAGTACTAACTACTAAGTACCAGATCACGGCGGAGTAGCAAAAAAAGAAAAAGTAATCCATAGCTGTACCGACATGACAAAGAGCAGCTTTCATTTACAAAAACTGTTATTACATCACGTGATTGTAGTGTCAGCTCTTCCAACGAAAAAGGCTCAAAAGTCAAGTGAGACACGTTAGGGGAGCTCTCAGGGCAGCCTTTTTTTATATATATATATGACAGAAGGTAGAGCTGCTCACAGAGGAATTCCCCATGTCAGGTAAACATAAAGAGATAAAAAAGGGCTTCTAAACATCTACCATTAGATCAAGCTGACACCTAGTAGAATAGCATTTTTATCGATAGGTCGAATTGGATTGGTGATGTAGTACCACAGAAGCAGTTAAGAGTCTGGCTGTTCGCATTTCACTGGCGTCTTGATGCCAACTGCCATTGCTGCGGATCCGCCATTTTGATCGCTGAGACTTCTGGCGACAACCAGATCGCTGACAACATCGAAGTTCAGTCTTCCGCTAACTTTCTTCCCACTGCACAAATTGCAAGCAGTCTGAAGATCAGTATTTATTTTTCTCCTTGGTGTTCGAATGGGAACCTTTTCTAATTTTACCTGTTTAGGCGGTTGTTGATAGCCTTCAAATCCTTAGAGGGGCTCTGAAACGCGTGAGTACTCTCCCCAACGCACGCATAATAGCTCTTGGAGCTCGGGGAAAGCAAAGTATCCATCTGACATGTTCAGTTATAATGTTGCCATAACATTAATAAAAAACTACCATAACAATTTAGAGCCAGGCGGTCAAAAAGATACAATGTACCAAAACTTTACAAGGTAGAGCAACTTATTTTTGATACATACCTTTGATGATCGTAGCGGTGAGACATAAACATTATGAGCAGCAGAAACTTTCTTTGGAGACATGTCAGGAAGGTTTGGAAACCGAGCTAGCCGAGGAGATTCTGGAAATGGACCTGCTAATTTGACAAAAAACACTTCAGAAAAACATTTACAAATCCGACAGTGGAACAATGTCGCTTATTTTCAGTACATCGGTGCATACCATCAGCAGCACTTTTTCCTCGTTTTTGTTTGGACTAGTACCATGTCCTAGATCCACCAACAAAGGCTTGACAGTAGGAATAAATACTTCATTATAGAAAGTGATAATATCAACATGTTCCTCTCCTGTTTTCTGATGTGAAAGAGTTTGTTAGATGCTCCTTCGGAATGACAGCCATTTGAACAACAAAAAAGAATCCTTGAAACAATGACAACAAGGTGTAGTGTTACCCCATTGCGGCTTCTTGATGCCCAATGAACATAAACACTACGGAAAACCTGCGGCTTGCATTGAGGCTGTTTTCTGTAGCCAAAAATAATCTCCTTGAATGTAAGAGCCAGTTGAGATATCTGCAAACAATGATCAATAAACAATGCAATAATTATAAGAAGCAACATTTTTGTAAGTGGATTCTGAGAAGTGCAGTAATTGCTAAACATACCTTTGCAACTCCATATATGCTGCACAGTATAATCTGGTCAATGTGCCGATTGAAAAAAAGAGCAGTTTGTTGGTTTATGATTTGTTGGACAAGGGAGTATACTCGCTCCAAAACTTGCTGAGAAAGTTGCAATCTTTCACAAAGCCCTCTGATTCTAATAGCTGCAAGTTTTGCTATCTGCAGGGGGCAAAAGGGTCAAATATGTGATCGGCATGCATTTTAGTGGATCCCACTAAAATGCATAAAAAACAAAACACTCACCTTGCTCAAGAATACACCTATTCCTGTCTCTGCGCATGTTTCTCCTCCTGCTGCAGGATTAGGTCTTGTTGGACTGCAATCAAGATTATGAAAGAGCAAAGTTTTGATTAAGTATCTAGCTGACCTTGAGTTTACAGAGGAATCAGAGAAGGAATATTAACCTTGCAAACGCTGATTGAAGAGGAGGTAGTAACTTTGATTTTATGGCATCCTTGACAGGTGATCTAAATGAATTGTTGTCTACCAGCACATTTCTCCTTTCAGTGCATGCTCTTTTGGGAGATCTAACTTCATCTTTATCTACAGGAAATGTCATTGACACATAGGAAGTTCAATCACTCATCGCATATTGAAAATTGGAAAGCCACCAAAATACTGCTCATTTAGCAACACTAAAATTCAGAAACTTTAAGTAACAGGCATACATCAGTAGTGGCTTGGTAAAATGCTACCTGGTGAGTGTTCTTGCTTTTGAAAGGGAAGAGGTGGAAGGCCCCCCAATGAAATATTATGATGCGCCGCAATAGCATCAAGCGATGGCATTGGCTCAGCCAGTAAACCAAGCCGGTTTATTTCTGCAGACAGTGCTGGCCTAGCAACAATTAAGGAATTGTACATCGATGAGCCTTTCTCCCATGCCATGCTTTCGAGTAGCCGTTCCTCAAGTGAATTCAGATGACGCTTCAACTCTCGTGGAAGTGTATCTTCATGCCTAACAAAACTCTCTATGACTTTACTCAAGTCAAAAGCTGTTATGCCAGTTTTCTCTAACACAGCTGGGAACATCATTGTGACTGTCTTGTGTGTGGCCAGAACCAACTCAGCAGAACAGGCAATCATACACCGATGAAATCGTTCATTAGACAGAAGTGACATAAGATTGTTCACACTCAACATTTGTGACTCTGCTCTGCACATTGATTCCAGAACTCTATAATACAGCTTAAGGGCTTCCATTTTCCTTTGCTCTGTCCAGATAGCATCCATCCTATTTGTGCTTCGCACACTGGTACATATACGTTCACCAAAAGAACTGCTGGTGAATATGGCTCCAAGTATAATGCCAGCTCTGTGTGTAATGTCATCTGTTACATCCTTATCACATGCTGAGAAGAAGCGCAATAACTCTGCAGATGGTCTTGAAGGAAGGGGTGATATTGTACTCCGAAGCCACTTGGCAGTTGTCATGGCTGTGCTCACTGGAGTGATAGGAGCCATCTTTGAGTTGCAGAAGCTATTTCCATTAGGTGATGCACAAAAACGTGGAGGAGACATTGGACTTGGACTTGTTATTGATTTTGCAGGTGAGGCCATAACATCATACTTTCTCTGCAACACCACAGATAATCTTAAAAATCAAAGCATTTGAGTTTGAAGCAATGGATGACCAGGTATAGGCTTATAAGTTATTATTACCTTTGTGCCAGGTAAATTGATGGCACCTCCTGACAGACTTCCACTCCCAAGCAAACTGTCCTCATCATTAGCAAACATGCGCTCATCTAACTCTCCTTTTGTGTAAATGGCATTCTCGTATTCCTTTTCCAGGATTAGCAAACTTGATTTCACCGAATCTCCCTCAAGCAAGTTCTCGAAAAATGTCAAGCCCTCTGCATCAAGAAGAAAGTAGTTGTGAGATTGGCAGCAAATAAGCTCCAGAAATACAAACATTGACTACCAAACTTTAATCTTTTGTTTGCATACAAGACTCATACCTGGATCAATAAAAGATAAATTACCCTTTGACATTCTGAAGCAGCCGAGCATGGTTTCTTTCTTAGAATATCCATTATGAGAGTGTTTGTCTTCTCCATTGCTTTGCTCAACTCATCTTCTGAGGTATGATATTTTTCACAAAGAGAAGCAATAAGATTGACTCCCTTATCTGATTTCTTAGCTGATTCAAATCCACAAACAGCATCGATCAGTTTCAGGCCAAACTGCTGTAATTAGTCGAGCATGAAAATCAAACAGTAACTGTCAAAATAATGAGTTGATTGTCATCACCAAAGCAGAATGAATCCTGGATATTGAAATTCCTTAGCCGCACAGGAATGTGAATAATAAGTATGGCCTGCAGGCATGTAAAATTTCAGTATTCGTTACTTACAAATTGACTAACACCATGCATCAACCACCCTGCTGCATGAGAAAAGAAGACACTTGTGAAATTGATCATAGCTCAAGTCCTTACCAACACAGAAACTAGTCCATTTGTGGATGTCACAAGATCCTTGAATCGGCTGAATGTTTGGATTCTTAGAACTAAGAAGAGTAACCATCCAAAGCGATAATAGTCAGAAGCTTGTTGCACATTTGGTTCTGAAGAATCTTCTGCAGACTTGGCTTCATTCGACAGGAATAGCTCCTGGTATGCACGTTTGTAATACCTGAACGAACCAAACAAACATCACTCTCATTTATCTCACACAACAATTCATAAATGCTCCTCACAGAAAAGAAAGCAAGCAAATAGAAAAGAGGGAGAAGCACAACATCAAATGAACCAAGGTGCGGTAAAAATAATTGCTATACGGACAGTTTAGGTTACGAGTAGCCACAGGTGAAACAACGAGTCAATGACAGACAAAAGGCACAACAGAAAGTACAACTTCACCTGCTTAGCAGGCTTAAATGGACAACATTCGCTTGCAATTCCTTCAACTGAGCATGAAGCAAAGAAATGCATAAGTCGGTAACAGGATAAACGCCTAAAATGTGTTCAATTCTGAAATCAGTTATGAAACAGGGGAGAACACTCCAAAATTTGCATAAATACCTCGAGCCTCTTCTCCCAGTCTGAACCATAGAGGCCAGTCAGAATATATCCAACCTTTATGCAGAACTGCGGCATCTCCTTGAAAAAATCCACGATACTGCAGGGCATCAGCAGAATCAGTACACAGATTAGCCCAACTGAGAACTCCATTGCTCCTCGACAAAACAAAATTCGCACATTCCTTACTTCAGCTTAAATGCCCTCAAGATCTGGCACAGTGTGATCTCACCATCTTCCTTCGCATTCCCCGCTTTGCTGAGTCTCGACACACAGTAAAGAACAAATGCTGACCAAAACCTCTCGATCTCCTCGGGCTATGTAGACACATGCAATAGGTGCCCGAAGCACAAATCTAAGCTATATGACATGGTTCCAAATTGGATGGAGGAATAAATACGAAAGATGAAGAAAATGTGATTTACCGATCCACTGCCCACGGACGACATGCTGGACACGAGGGTGTTCATCGTCTCCTTGAAAAGTAGCATTGCCTGCCTCGTCAAGCTCTCGTCGAGCACTAGCTTGCTCTGTTCGCCAGCAAACAGAGTAGTTCAAAAATTAGATGATAAAACATACATTTGACACACAAAAAAAGCACACATATGGAATCGTGTCGTTTCTCCTGTCATGACAAACGCTCAACCAGGACAAACAAATTACACGGGTAAAAAAAAGATCGCTCATGTTAAGACAAACAAAACACAGCATATTCTAAATAGCACAAAGAAACAGAACAAAGTGCACTTGTTCCAGGTTTTGAAAAGGTAACCATGGATCACAAAAAATTACCACTAAAAAGCATTCACAAACAGAAATACAAATAATATATCGAAAAAAAATCACAAAATAGCATTTCCCCCTAAGGATTTCAAAGGAATGGAAGCACAAAAAGGTCTGTGAAAAGGCAAACGCACAATTCTAAACCTCACATAAAAGCCCCGGATTAATCGGAAGGGACCAAAACTTTGTTAAGATAAGCCAACCCAATGGCACGACAGCACAGAATCCAAAAGATCGGAGGATAAAGATAAAAAAGTTCACAATTTCCCCCTAAATAAAATATGACAAACTCCTCAAGTGAGAACCAAATCCAGCACAAATTCGAAGAAGAATCAAGTCCAAACCACAAAATCAAAAAAACTGTAAGCCACCCATGATTTATCCACAAGGAACCGACACGTAGAAGCTGAAACAGATCGCCAGAAAAAAAAAGCAGAACCTGCACTGCACAGAGAAAAATCCAATGCCCAAAGTAAACCCCTAACCCCGCACACACGCAGCAGCAGATGAAGACCCGTACCTTGCACAGATCAGCGAATCGCTCCTCCATGGCGGCGCCGCCGCCGTCCGTTTTCCCGGAGGCTGTGGACCCTGACCCCCCATCAGCCACTCCCGACCCCGTGCTCGTGGGCGGCGCTGCTCCCCCCATACCTCCAAACAGCAGCGACGGAATTGGAACACCCAAACCAGACTGACTCAAAACTCTCCGGCGAGCGGCGGCGGCGGGAGGCGATGAGACCACCAGGTCTAGGGTTGCTATTGCGCTGTGCGGGAGGGGAGGGAAGGAGAAGCGGCGGTGGGTCGTTGGAATGCGCGCCAATTTTTTTTTTTATTTTCGGGCAGCACGCGCAGTTAATTTAGATTCCGCGGGAGGCTTGCGCAGTAAAATAAGATTTCCTGTCTCACTGCGCGGTGGGGTATGGCTCGCTCGAGCGGGCACGGTGGTGACACGTGGCGGAGAGTGGAGGGTGGGGCTCGGTCTGGTTTTGGCGGGAGAGGCGTGGAGATGGCGGGAGATTTGGGTGGGAACAACAGAAAGGCTACGGGACCGGGTTCAGCGGGAGGTCAGAGAGTGAGCCCCACCTGGCAGGCGGGTCGGTGGGCTTGTCATTGTCGGGATTCGCAGCCACGTGCGCCGCGCGGGTGCAGTGCAGTGGGCAAATGTGTCCAAGTTGAAATAAAAGAGTTGCTAGTAGCCTAGTATTGCGTACTAATTTTTTAAATTTTATATTCGTTCCAACCAAATTGTATATTTAGTTGGAAGTGACTGATACTTACCAATTACCATACTTTATTACTACAGTAGCTAGATATATCGCTTTCTTGTACCGTGGCAGATGGATTTGTTGTAGTTTCATGTCGCGACAAGTCACCTGCTGTGATCTTATAGTGTGACGGGTGACATTGTCGTCTTCCGTTCCTTCTATGATACAAAAGGAAACTAGATTTGAGTTTTCGTTTGGACAGTAACTAAATATGAAAAATAATTGCAAAGGAGCCAGTTTGGCCAAGGCTTCCCTTTTGTTTAAGCTGAGACGGAGAGGCTTGCGAGGCGCGAGTAGCAATCGGCGACATGACATCGCACGACCTGGGCAGCGGTCTGCCGAGGAAGGAAGACGAGACGCACGACTGCTGAGGTCGGCAGCCATGGACGAACGACTGGGATCACTGACACAGCAGCACCGCACCGGTGAATGTCATGGGAAAAAAACGGTACTCTCTGGCTCAGTGCATAGGTCAGCCAGCCGGTACCCGGTGCTCCACTGGTGGCACGACAAGAAATGCTAGCACGTACTTTCTGCTTTACAGTTTCGCCGGATCCGGAGTTCACCCGTCCAGCCGGTAGAAACTGACGACACGATGCGCGGCAGGGCTGACATGAACATCGAAAACTTGGCTGATGAATCTCTCTTCATCTAGGTATGTACAACGAGAGAACTAGCAGGACAGTCTAGTCTGCACGAGTACCGGAGAACAGCAGCAGCGTCCTGTCACGGCCTGCCTCGCATGCAAACCGATACTTGGATTCTCTCTCATTCTTGCCCAAGGACTAACAGATTGATTCGATCAACGGAACAAATCCTCGGATTCCCGTCTTTTGGGGGATGAAAAACAAGCCCAGTCCTTTTGCTTTGTTTCTTGTCTGTCTGCTTGCCCTCTCTTGCTTCATAGGACGGGAACGTACCACTGCACAGGAGGTACGACAAGACAACGCCCTTGATGCTACTCTACCTGAATTTACCGGGTAAAGCCAGCGAGTAATCGATCCTCACATGACAGTACTTCAGTATCATATCTCTGTGGACTGAATCTATTGGATGTCGTCAAACCGAGGCTACTTGTTTGTTCTATGGGTCATTTCAGATATGGAATTCAAATGCTTAGAAGAAATATTAACTGGGGAAGAAACTTGGCACCGAGTTCAGAAGATTACCGCTTACTGTTGCACTGATGACATAACGATCCATAGAAGAGAATAGCAAGCTTCATGGTCTCATCAGGAGGACGCGGGATGATACAAAGGCGAGTCTGCAATGTGGAACAAGATTCTCAGTCGTTCTTTACACTCGATCGGATGATCTGCGAAGAACAGAAACCTTGTTACCTAAAATCAAATATCTCATCTCATAACTGCATCAGACTACCAGAAAGTTTCTTCATTTGTCTAACTCTGTCATGTTCAGCTTACGAGTATACATACAGCACAGACACAGATTTGGTGTTACGCCATTGGATCCTTCGGTTCTGTGAGGCTAGGTTGTTCCAAGTAAAGCTGCATCTTCAGAGGACCATAGCTCATTGACTAGATGGGGGTTATCTGCGGAGGCTGCATCCACAGCTTGGTGTCTGCAGGAATCCACAACTGAGCGTCTTACCATCTGCAGGAGGGATCGCAAGTAGGCAGTGATCTCCCAGCTGCTATTTATCAGAAGGCAAGCATGTTGCTCAGTATCTCTTTTGATAGCATCATTGGCCTTTATAGCAAATCTTGAGATACTTAGACAAAGAGTGATATCAAGTACCTGGTGGAAGAGATGATGTAGTAAGGGGTTCAGCAACAGTCAGTTTGATCAAAAGAAAGCTCGCAGAGCAAATTCCAGGTTGGCCTCCTCTAACTCTGAACCATAAGATTGGTTAACTGCAAGCTTGAACACAAACTTCTTGGTTGGTACATGCTCTGTCATAGAAGATAACTACAACCCTCAACCAATCCCTGGATGGTAATGAAACTACGATTACTTACTAACTATAAAGAAAAGACCAAACTGAAATATTTCAGAAAGCTACTTTATTAGAACGCCAAGGCATTGTCAACACTTTAACTAAAGTTTGGATAAGCTTGCGAATTCTTATCTTAGTTTCCTTCAGGCATGACAAATATACCACAACCAAGTATATAGCAATAGCATGCTTAAAAGTTAAAACATAAGTGTAGTAGCATCTCTTACATGTTACATAACCTATCGAGCTCCCTACTATTCTCATGAAGAAAAATGATTGGGTTTCAAAATTTGAAAAATAACAAAGAGTTGTGATGCTCAGTTAGTCAAGGGATTTAAAAACTTATAGCATTGAGTTGTGATAACCGGTTAGTTAAGGTTGTATATCAACCACCAGCCTGTGCAAACAAGTCATATCTCAAGTCTGTCAAACAGGATGCATCTAGTATACCTAATATTTGTTGCAATGACTTTAATGAGTTCTGTTAACAAAATGCCTAGTGATCTATCTTGCTGCATCCACACCCCACATCCAAACTGGTTCAAGCAATGTAGCAACTAAGAAAGAATTCAGCAAGGCACAGCATCAGCGTGTCCAAGATGACTACCATAGCACCATCCTTCCGGTATAGTTCATCCACTTATTCTTCATACAGTTCAGTGAATATGGAGATCTTTGCTTGCCTGACGTAAGAGTACACTTCAGCCCAGCAGGCAGAACAATCAGTTAACGAAGGAACACTGAAAAAAAGACACATTTTGTATGAAAGGGAGAAGGCCAGAAGTCACAGTGTGGATATAGCTAGCAAGCTGGGGGTGCACTGCTTTCTGCACCACTACATTCATGTACCTCCTCTCAAATGCACCTACATATAAATTGTGTTTTATAGAACAAAACCTTTACAAACAGCAAAGCTGCCAAACCAGCTTAAAAAAAATTTAAAAAAAAAGGGAGAGGAATTCATACAAGGATAGAAGCCCTTGAGGAAGATAATGCAGCTGACAGCTACCTCTAGAAATTCCACAACCACTTGTGCTACTTGACCTTTTTAAAGTCAACCCAAGTTTTAGCAGAGATCAGAATAAGTAACTATTCAAGCATCAACTTTAGGAAGAAGATGATAACTAATCGTAAGCATTTCTTCCTATCCATGGCTCAGTTCAGGTGAGTTCTGGAATTTGGGAACCTGTCACAAACTTCTGTTGATCAGAACCTCCTGTTGCTTTATGTTCCAATGATTGGTATGTTCCAATAGGTCAGTGGGCACATGATAATCTGCCACCAGAGAAACAATAGTTCAGTCCTAAAACAAATATAACTGTTACACAAGAGATGCAATGTACAGCTAAATGTCTGACACAGCAGCATAGCAGTTAACACTTATGGGTATCATGCAGTACCTACCACATTTTGCAAAACTAGAAACATAAGTAAATGACAGACACTTCTCAGCAATACCAGTACAGAGAAATTTTGGCCAACAAATCTTCTTATCAGCCAATGCGCATACAGGAAATGGTTCTGAAAGGCAAGGTTCCAGAAACTGGCAGGACAAACAAAGTCACACTGGTGAGATTTGTTTTGCCGATCACATTTAAAATATATATCCCAATCAGTGTTACTAAGTCGTCGACTAATCCATAATTAGTCATTTGGTCGGTGTATGGAGGACGACTAGGGCACTCAACTCGACTGGAGTGACTAGTCAAGTGGCTGGATGACTAATAGGCAACTAGCCGCAACTAATTGAACTTGCCTAGCCGGTCAACTCATCCAGTTTGGATTGATATACGCCCCTGCGTCGCTGCAATCCGCCTCTCCGCCCGAGCCACCTTCGCTCGAGCAGCATCTAGCTCCACCCGTCTGCCTTCGCCCAAGCAGCCTCCGCCCAAGCCGCCTCGGCCCGAGCAGCCTCTACCTCTGCTCAAGTCACCTTTGCCTCTACCTCCGTTCGTCCGCCTTCGCCCGAGCAGCTTCCACCCAAGCCGCCCCTGCCCGAGCCGCTTCCGCCTGTCTGCTGGCGACAACAAGCTATGGCGGGGTTCCTCACCTCCTAGTTGGTCCTCTCTTCTCTTTCCTCTCTCAAGTCTGAATCTTTTTCCTTTCACTCCTTTCTTCTCTATGTTTTGCAGCTCTGTTCTACATCTAGACATAATAGTAGGAGAATAGTAGCAACAGGTGGTAAATCGACTAGTCACCGACTAGTTGGCAAGTTGGTACCATGGCCAATACCATAGCCACTCGACTCGACTTTACGACTTAATAACCTTGATCCCAATACCTCTGCATATTGGCTTGCAAAGTTTGGACTTTGGACTTATGTATTGTTGTGGATAATGATCCTACAGTTATTTTTGCAATATCTAGTTTAAGACTGTAATAATTTGAAAACCAAATGGGCTACAGTAATATAATAAAAAAAGAAACTTACAAGAACAACATAACCTGCATAATTTTTTTTAGAAGCAAACCAGCTGGAACTGTAATTATAAACCATACACAGCGATGGGTAACACTGTGGAAGTTAGGTGATGAATACCAAGTTGCAAGGATGCAGAGACCTAACATAAGACTACAAGAGTGAGGAACAACTACAGAGAAGAGCCTACTGTCAATAACTGTTATGGCTCCTTAGGAGTATAACCACTAGTCTCATTCACTAAAACACCTAAGACAATTTAAGTTGGTAGCAGTAAACTTTACACAGTAAAAAGGGTGTGAAACTGTGAAGTGTGAATGCAATATTTGTGCTGCTTCAATATAAAAGAGGAAACAATTTCAGACACTGTCACGAGCACGGATCGAAGATCGAAGATGATACTTGTGACTTGTCGGAGGCCTTGGTCCAAGACCCTTGTGATTCCTGGGAGGTCCCGTGATGGTGCTGTTACTATGGAAACAGAGGAAAGGTGCAGGAGAAGGGCACCGGCAAGGAGAGACAGAGAAACAGGGATGAGGAAATAGATTTATCTTATTGCTTAGTTCTGAAATATGCTTCTATCTCTCATTACATAGAAGTAGCTCTAACAATAGTTACTAAAGATAGACTCCTGCTAAACTAGGAAACTAACTAGCTGTTGTTGGTATAATCCGAACTCCCCTTGTCTACTTTATCCTTTCCATTTGCTAATTCTGAATTGGAGTCATCTGCTGCATCATTTCCCTTTGCTAATTCCAAATTAGAATCAACATTGCGTTTTCTGCAGGTGTACGGAATACCCCACATGACAGATATTGTGACCAATAGAATAAGGGTACTAGTTTACATTCATTTGCATGCTATTTGCCATGCTGTAACAATCTGGAAAGGAAACTTTCCATCTTGGAGGAAATGCAAAATTGCAGACATACTTTTGATCCCATCATTCCATAAATTGAAGATCGTAAAATCACAGCATGGTACATTTGAAATCTGTATATTTGGTTGCCACGAAAATATATTAGCTTTCACGTTAGGAAGGACTCTGCTACTAACAGCTCATTGATCCCAAAAAGAATGCTGTATATAGCTTCATTCTCACAGTGTGACACATCTCCTGCGAGGAACTCATGCACACATCCATCCACTTCAATGAAAGAGCAACCGGGCTTCTTACTCATCCTACTACTGTTCATACCTGTCCGCACCTTATCCACATCAACCCACCTTGATGTGGTAGCATAGACATTAGAAAGTAAAACATCCCATCCACTCTTTTTTGGCTCTAACTCTTGGATCCTTTCTGCTACATACTCTGCAAGTCCCACCTCTCCACAAGCTCTGCAGGCAAACAACAATGACCGCCATATTACGACATCAGGAGCGATGGGCATATCTTTAATGAATTGCTCTGCCTCTGCCAATAACTTTGCACGCCCCAAGAGATCAACCATGCACCCATAATGTTCAATCCTTGGTGCAAGATTGTAGACCGTGGACATGCGATGAAAGTGATGGTACCCTTGTTCCACTAACCCTCCATGGCTGCAAGAAGTCAGGACACCCAAGAAAGTCACCTCACTCGGCATAACCTCACCCTCTCTTTCCATCTGTGCAAACAAATCTAGTGCCTCACCACAGAGGCCATTCACAGAGAAGCCCATTATCATAGCAGTCCAAGAAAACACATCCCGCTTGGCCTGTCCACAAAATATCTTGTAGGCTTTTTTGATATCCCCACACTTTGAGTACATATCAATCAACGAATTTCTGACAGCAAGGTCCTTTCCTAAACCATGAACATCACAGTAAGCTTGAACATACTGTCCCAAGTCAAGTGCTCCCATCTGTGCGCATGAAGAAACAACTGTAGCAATTGTCGCATCATCAGCCTTCACTCCAGCAATTTGCATGCCCCTAAATAGCTCAACAGCCTCTTTAAACTTACCCAACTGTGTATACCCAGAAATCATTGAGGTCCAGCAAACCACATTCCTCTCATGCATTCCATCAAACACCTTGCGAGCATCTTCATTCAGCCCACACTTTGCATACATACTAACCAAAGAGGATCCCATATAACAATTAATCTGAAAACCATTCACCACAACTAAAGCATGACACAGCCTCCCGACCTTCGTTGTGCCCGCCCTGGCACAAGCAACCAGAGCATTCAGCAATGTGACCTCATCTAGCCTAACTTGTTCCTTCGCCATTTGGCCAAAAGCCTGCAACGCCTTGTTAGGCATCCCACCCCGTAGGTATCCAGCAATGATTGTATTCCAAGATACTGCATCACAAGCTCCTCGGGGAGCAGAATCAAGAACCAGCCTTGCGGTAGCTGGATAACTACAAGATGAGTACATGTTGATAAGGGAATTAAGGACAAAGGTATCAGAAGCTAACCCGAGTTTCACAGAAAGGGCGTGAAGCTGGGAACCAACAACGACAGAGGGAAGGCGAGCGGCGGCCGAGAGAGCAATGTTAATGGAGTAGCTATCAAGTGCCATGTAGCCGAAGCGGCGTAGTAGGGAGAGGAAGGACAGGGAGAGAGATGGGATAGGCCCTGAGGAGAGGGAACGGAGGGCAGAGTGGACCAGCGGCAGCTTGAGGAGAAGACCTGCGACGGTTGCATGGGAGAGGAGGAGGGGGAGATGACGGTGGGAGAGGCGGGAGATCGGGACGGAAAGGACACATTTTTCTTCAGGGTAAGAGTTTCTGACAGTGGAGAAGGATCGCGTTTTCCCATTGAGGATCCGCGAAGACAAGAACATCTGTATTCTCAGCAGAGTTGACGAGGGGGAAATGGAATGAACTGGAGCTGTCACCGAGGGGAAGCAGTTGGAGGATACAGGAACAGTCGGTGGAAACGAAGGAAGGGGAGGAGATGAGCTCACCGCGCCGGCCGCCTGAGAAGGTGGGGCGAACGGTGGAAACGAAGAGAAGAGGCGGAGAACGTCTCGGAGTCTCGGTCGCTGGTCTCGTTCGTGGCTTCGTGCCGTATCTCGTGCGTGTGCAGATGCCGGAGTTGAGCACGAGAGGGGAGGGGAGGAGGCACTCGGAGGACGCCGGAATCGAGCGCAAGCCAGCGTGCAGCGGCAGAGGGGAGTCGGCGTGGAGACGTAGGTCACAGTTGAGGGCGCGAGGAGGCGGGGCGGCCGCATCAGAGTGTGGTCGACGAGACTTCATAGGATTGATTGATGGGTGTTCGAAGAACTGGTTGGAGTTGTATTTTGGAAAAAATTTACTCGTCGCTTATTCCTCGTTTTATTTTCGCCGCTACGGTTTTTACTTCATTATCTTTTTACCATTTTCGTCAGTTGACTGTTAGCGTGAATTGTTCCTTCTATTTATGATTTTTTAAAGATAACAAGTGAGGTTTAATTATTTTAGAATCTTTTTGGTGTATAAGCTCGATCATGCTTAGAAAAATTTACGGTACTAGCAGTCTAGAGTCATATAGGAAAAAATCTAAAATAATTGAACTTCATTTGTTATCTTTAAAAAATAAAAAGCAGAAGGAACAGTTCACACTGACAATCAATTCATAATCAACTGACGGAAATGGCAAAACAGAAGAGCAAAGACTAGTGGTAAAAATAAAATGAGAAAAAGAGTAGTGGAAGAAACAAAATTGGACACTTATCAGTGGCACCAACAAAATTTTCCTTTATATTTTACCTCTTAGAATTGCTTATGAATCACCTATTCCAATTCTAAGTGGCAGCCAAACCGCTCTATTCACAAAATTTAACTCCAATTTTATAATCCAAAGGTCAGTAGGTGGAAGCCAAACAAGGTATCAGTGTATACTTATTTTTTATCATTTGTTTTGTTATGGAAAAGATCATGTATTATACTACGTTAATAATATTATATGCAATGTGTATGCAACTAATAGTTTATCGAGGATTGAAAGAGATGATTTTAAGAGAATGATCTAGATAATCTAATTTAAGAAATCATAAATCTTTCTACAATCAGATGGTTTCAGAAATATCTAAATGCTTCAGATTTTTTAATAAATTAGTTTATGTCTATTGTCATAAATCTAATGCTTATTATAGCCTATATAAAAGTAATATATCCCACTTCTCGTATACGGATATGTTAAAATAGAGCATAAGAAAGAGAAGAGTGTGAGAGATAGATATCTATTTTATAAAAAAGTGAGTTGTCTTGTACTCAAATAAAGTGTATTTTATTTTAATAGTAGATATCTTAGTTGAGCCATCTAAATAAGGTGTGTTACTCCCTCTAAGTTCTATTTTAAATGACACTAGAATGGTAAAATATTATAATTCTATATTAGCATAATAAAAATAGCAATTTTATGATAAATACTTTAAACAAAAAAAAGTAGGGTAATAAGATGTTATAATTCTATATTATAATAAAAATAACAATTTCATTATAAATATTTTAAACAAAAAGTATGTGATATAATTATCATATGCATTGCAAATATACTAATTGCCAAAAACTAGAAAATTTGATTGCATAGATTCTAAAATATCACTTAAAAATAACAAAAATAGTACTAAGCTTTCAAAAGATATTACAATGTTCTGTCTGAAACCCCATTAATAAAGTTATATATTTGACAATGACTTATGTTCTACATTACAATAAGCAATAGAACAAATTTACATCCACCATCATTTGCTCAAATCATTTCGCGATGCGTATACATAATAATACTTAGAACAACCTTAGCATACACCAAGTAGTTAGATAATCACTAGTGCATGTTACTTATTAACCCTACAAGTAACAGGACATAACACGGCTCGAAATCCCCAATTTTAACAATTAGTTAGTCAAAATCATATATTCATACGTGTGCTGCAGCATCCTAAATCTCTAATTGCCGCGTGGAAGGTAAGGAAACTACAGAGACACATGAAGCTAAATCAGAAACAAGAGCAACACATCGAGAGAGACGACGGACGAGCAACCGGAACGGGAGTTGGGAAGGAAATGTGACTTTACCTCTCCCTCGCCGATGCCGGGCTCAACGACGAAAAAGCCGGTGGGATACACGTCGAGGAGTTTGAAGCGGTTCTTAAGAGGAATCCCCGCCTTGCCTGAAAAGAGGAAGAGGAGTTTGGAGTGAAAGCAACTCTATACAGAAGTCCGATCTGTGTTAGAGTGAAACAGATCGGTACATTGGTGACATAAGCTTAGTTTTTGTGCTCACCTACTTAATAAGCACGTAACTTTTTGTTTAAATTGTACTAAGCAGAAGATCCTACCAGGTTTAATTTTTTAGCTATAGTTATGCATGATTCCTACGCTAAGTGATGGATGAATTATTACATTGCTTCATGTGAAATCCATGAGCTCTCAATGAGCAAGTTGTTAACTTTGTTAGCAATTACTTTTCTTACTCACCTATTTTTTTTAAAAAAAAATTACACACCATATAATAAAGCCTCAACTGCATAGCACGATTTTACCAACTTTTCAACATTTTGACTGTACATGACGGTTCACCAAAAACAAATGATGCACAAACACAAACATATCCAAACTTCAATATGAAAGTACTGCAAATCTACTCCAAAATCAGGAACTCTTCAACTGTGTTAGTGACGTCCATATATGTCATACTTCAGTTGCGTTGCCTGATTTGCTGTGTGCTGTAAATATCATCGACGTTCTCAGTGTTCCAGAACCGACCCCTTCTTATTTGTTATAACATTCATCAAATTTTATCAAACTGTACTAGAAATTTTCAGAACAAATTTCAGAGAGCAAATTCACCATTTTCACGATATCTTCAGCAGGGTTGGCCGGTAGAAGAGTGACAACTGCAGTAGAGCCAGTACTCGACGGCCAAACAACCAAGTAGGGCCTGCTGATGAGACAATAACATTAGAAATTTACTAAACAAACCTCAAAGCGCATCGCAAATTATTTTAATCCTATGGAGTCACAAACTGCATGAATTCTGATGCAAAGGAGCATCCTCTTCCCCTCGCTCAAAGTCCTCCGCTTTGAGGCCTTTGAGGGAGAAGGAGAGAAACCTCCTTGAAGAACTCGTTTTCTTACTCTACACAACATGTTTCTTATGTTGAGAGGAGACCATGCAAATGCTGGGTTTATATAGGGCACAAAGGATGCTAATAGATACCCCAATAAATCAGGTGAGTCATCTCTTGAAATCAAAGAGGTGTACATATTCTTCCGCATCCTTTCCCAGTTGCACCATATGGAAACTTTTACTTTTGGAGCTTGGACTTTGGACAACACCAAGGAATACTGCCTTTTCTTGTTGAGCGTTATTAGTGGATATATGGTGCCGGTGATCTAAAATGTGATGCTGAATGCTTCACCGTTTCTTTACAGCACCCTGTAAAACATGAAGTGTCTATTGTTAATTTACACCAAATAATATGGAGAGTGCAAGTTGATGATTTGTATATAATGTCTTTGCATAACCAAAAAAAAAGTGCATCCACAAACAACTAATTCAGAGTTACTTTTTGTGGTGATAGGAAAACACACTAATATGTCTTCATTGTTAACATTAAAGAGGGGCAAGCCTAAAAATCCATTAGCTAGTATCTCTGAAAATAACTTAAGTAGATTTGGATAAGATAGCTTTCGAATAGCCGCTGCACGAGGCATCCAAGAAAGTTCCAAATCTGTCATTGCTTTGGAGATTCTGCCAAAGTTTCAGGCTGGTTGCTGCCACACAGTTGACCCTGGCAATGAGCAAGAGTCAAGAGCATACAAGAGAGAAGGAAAGCCTCATACCACACAGAAAAGGTTACGAACCAAGTCTAATTTGACATTCTGTGCACTTGCATACTTCACATGTCCAACAATGACCACCACATGGCTTCTAAGAATACATGATATGATAACATAAGAATATGTACTCGTAAGGCCTTGTAGTTCTGCTTTTAAATTCGAAAGTTCAACCTTGCAGTGTAGAATTTCTCTGCAAAGTTACTAGTTGGGACTATCAAATGTGCCAAGCCAATGAAGACAGCAAAAAAGCCCGTATGATTCCTGGTGATTGGCAAGACTGAAGACAAGTCTCGTAGGCTACTATGATCCCATAAGCTCAGGAATGTCGTAAAATTTAAATTTGATATCCAGATCTTCATCATCATATCCTTAAAAGTGGGATTTGGACAGAATATTAGTTCTTTATTTATGCAGCTGGTGCTAGGGTGCCAACATGGAGATGCCTCCATTATGATGTGTGGTGTTTCCACTCTTCAATCGATTTTTTTTTCATATGCAGAAATGACTGATTTTGATGGCACAGATGATCCAACTTAAGAACAACACACTCTTGAAAAATGGGTATCTTCAATTCTTCATTCAAGCTCTATAATTGGGGTGTAACCATGATCCTTGAGTTCCCAGTTCAGTAGCTCCAAGACCACCTCTAATACGGTGTCATGAAGCTCACCGGTGATAAACTCTCTAAGACTGCCTTGAGCATCAACTTGGCTCCACCCAGGTGGCTTCCTCATCCCTTGCCTCCTCATGAGGGCTCGAACCTTTTGGACTCCATCCCATCTCTGTGCCTTTGCATATATATTTGAAAGCAGGACATAATTTCCCATGTTATTTGGTTCCAACTTGAATAGGTGACTTGCTGCCACCTCCCCGATTTCTACATTTGAATAAGACCTACAAGCACTTAACAGAGCACCCCAAATGCCAGCATGTGGTTGCATGTCCGCTGGCATCTCATGTGTGATCATTTGGTAAGCCTCATCAATGCATCCGGCACGACCAAGCAAGTCCATTATGCACAAGTAGTGTTCTACAGTAGGAATAATGTGATACTCATCCTGCATCATCTGAAAGTATCGGCGCCCCTCATCCAACAGACCTGTATGACTGCAAGCATTGAGGACTGATACAAAACAGATTTCATCAGGGTCGAAACCGTTGTCACGCAACTCTTTAAAACTGCAATTGCATCCTTCCCCGGCCGTGCATGCCCAACGCAGAGATCATAGAACTATAACAGATCAGATCTCGTTGTCTCCACCTACAGAACAAGTCGTGTGCCCTTTCTATATTCCCACACTTTGAGTGCATAACAATGAGGGCAGCCACAGTATGGTTGTTTAAAAACATCGTGCGATGACGATCCACATAATCCTGTATCCAGCTAGCTTGAGTTGGTAACCCACATCGTGCACATGCTGCTGCTACAGTAGAGATTGTAGTATGATTTGGCTCCACCTTCAGTCTAGTTCTGCTCTCTAGCATAACCTTGAAGAGATCCACTGCTTCTGCAGCCAGACCAGAGCCTGAATACAAGCCAATCATCACATTCCATGTAGCAACATCCCGCTCTCTCATTCCATCAAAGACAACCCTAGCATCATCAGCATTGCCAGTTTTCGCATATCCAGAGATCATGGCGGTGCACACAACCGTGTCTGCTGCTCCATTCGCCACTGCTCTTTCAAAGACACGCTTCGCAGAGTCCATATCGCCGCGTGCAGCATACCCGCCAACCATCTCCACGAACGTGTACGTGTTCCTCTCCGGCATTGTCTCAAACAGCTCCTCTGCACCATCCAACTCACCTACCTCCATATACGCAGCGATCATAGTGTTCCACAACTGAGCATCCCTAATGACCATTCTGTCAAACACTCTGCGGGCATCCTCTAGCCTGCCGCACTTCGCATAGAAATCCACCAATGTCGTCGCAATGCGCTCATCAGTTTGGAAAGCATTCTTGAACACATGCACGTGCACCTGTGTGCCTTCTTGCAGCATCTTGCGGCGAGCCACCGCCTTCAGCACCGCGGAAACGGTGAAGGTGAGCGGCTTGATCCCCGAGCAGCCGTGGTGCATCTGGGCGTAGAGCACCACGGCGTCGCGTGCGGCGGCGTCCGATTGGGAGTGCGCGCGCAGCAGCGCGGTCCAGACGAAGGCATTGGCGGCGGCGCCGAGGGCCGCGGCTATGGCGCGCGCGGCGGAGGTGGCCGAGGTCCGCGAAGGCGCGGACGAGCTTGGCGGCGACGAAGCTGTTGCGGGCATGACCGAGGAGGACGGCACGGGCATGGAGCTGGTCGAGCTGGCTCGCGGACGCGCACCGCGTGGCGAGGCGCACGAGGCGGTTCTCCTCCTCGGCAAGGGCGCTCGGCCTGGGCGGCGACATTGGCATCTCTCTGGAATTGTATCGAGCACGTGGTGTGCAACGATGACGATACGTCAGCGTCACTGTGAGTCTGTGACCATGGTTGCAAACTCAATATTAGCACCTCAGGGCATCCACAGTGCTCCAGCGTGGGCAGTAGCCCCGCAGGTCCACATCGGATGCATTCCACCGGGTAGGAGATAGAAGACGGCGCAGGGGTCGCGGCGACTGGATCCGGACGAGGTGAGTTCGCCAACGGCCGGATCCGGGCGAAGAGTTTGTGGTGGCGGCGGCGTATTTTCGGCGGCCGGGGAGGAGTTTGTGGTGGGGGCGGCGTTTTTGCGGCAGCGGCGGCGGCGGCGGAGTTTCGGCCGGTGGTACTGATGACGTGTGGGCCAAGGGCTGATTTGTAATTTATTTTATTCATTAAGGGTTCTATGTGTAAATTTTGGACTCAAGTGTAATTTAGAAAAATTAGGTGCTGACATATAAAATATCGAAGTCACTCGCTCGCACCATGGGAAAGAAAATTTTAGGGTGCATTTGGTTGGGTGAACGAGGATAAGCGGGATAGGATGGTGCAGGATAGATTTTAACACACGCGTTTAGTTGAGTGTATGGAATCATCTTGTCTTTGGATGAGCGGTGCAGATTCTAGGAATATTTTTCAAATATCTTGTACCATCCGTCATCTCAAATTAGTTGAACCATCCTGCACCATCCCGCACTCACTAGTGATAAAGTTTACCATACTAACCTCATCCATGCAACCAAACATCATCTCGTACCATCCCGTACCATTCCATCCAAGCAACCAAACAAAATCATGTATCATTCCATTCAGATAACCAAACACTCTTTCCGTACCATTTTATCCAGGATTATCCTATCCATCCTGTATCATCTTACCCCGTTCATCCTCGTTCGCCCAACCAAACGCACCCTTAATGTAACAAGTGACATAGAGGCATTTTTTTTATAAGAACCCACACAATTCAGGCACATCACGTTTATGCCTCACACGTGAGCGTAGGTACGCGTTGTTTCACTAAACGCGTAAGCATTTGTGTACCTATTTTTATTGGAAGTGAGCACATATGTTCGATTGAAGTCGGACACGGGCGAGTAGGGCGCTCGACGTTGTGCTCTGCCAACCGAGCTAACGCTCAATCCTCGTGACATAGAGGCACCCTATGGTGGCCACATCATACACACTGAAAATTTTGGTGTAAGTATGTTGAGATGATGTGGATGTATTGTTTATCCTCAAACCATCACTTTGTGGTGCCTTGCACTGTAGATGCCTTTAATTGCAATTTTTTTTATAACTTTTCAAACCGGACTCTTAGAGTCTACTTTAAAAATTTTGTGTGTGTGTGTGTGTTTTTATACTTTTTTCATATTTTTACAGATTTTTTTCAAGTACACCTATTATAGTATGTTCTAAATGTATGTTTTCTTTATAATTTTTTAACTGCATAAGTCCACAAATTAAAATGGGTTTGTATGATCCTATGAGCATAAAATGCACTTCCATCCTCCTAATATTTCATAGAATAAGCACTTCTTTCAGGGAATTTGATCAATAAAATACACCAGCCAGGTTAATGTTACAAGTTACAGCTTCAACAAAATCAGTAACAGCACCGCCACACATACAATACAACAGATGGACCAACAGCACATTAGAACCAGCAGTAGAACCAAATCAAAGTGGCGGCAGCGAAACCGTGCGGGTTCATCATGTCTATATTGTTAATCACGTAATCTACAAACAACATCTATTGCGCGTTACTGAAAAACCGGCTGAAAATTTCAGCCAAAACAGCCAATATGTGATCTACCATTTGTCCTAGTTTTCCTTCTTCTTTCCGAGCTTTTACCCTTTGAGTTGAGGATCGACCGAGGGTTAGGAGGAGGCTTGAGAGGGAAGTGCCTATGGATTATCATTTGTGTGCCGCTCGATCTTTTTCCTCTCAGTGAAGCCGTGTTCCATGCCAAACTCTTCTGCGAATGCCTCTATGTCAGATGCAATTTCAGAGCAGCCCTTTCGACCGACAAAATGGGGGGGTTCAGTGCCGCATCGCTCCAGCCCCATAGCACTGCCGATCTGGCTGTGCAAGTCTTCCAATTCCTCCGCAGCCACAGTCTGCCTTTTCATGCCCATCTCAAGGTCCACACTCATCTTGGCGGACTTATAACCCGTCCCATACCGAGCGATGAGGTGAAGGCTGCAGAATCCTCCTTAACTTTAGCCCTGAAATTATTTTTGGAGCTGGGGATTCTTGAAAATAAGATCTCAACAAAATTCTGGCCCAATCCACGGTTGTAAGGATTGGTTTTCCTATCGTAGCGGTACCGGAAGTTCTCGTAAGTAGTCTGCAATAATGGTTTTAGATGAGCATTGCATATACTTGCTTGCAAATATATTGCAAAGAAAAACTAACTGTTACTGCAGTTATTGGAAAACAGCCTGACCTGATTGGTACAAATCAAGTACAGGTGGAATGATGTCAACCCTCCGACAAACCACACAGCAATAAATGTGTATAAAATGAGAATGCCGGAGACAGGAGACTTCAGAATAGCTCCCCCCAATTTGCATTCATGTGTGTCCATTATTTTCCTGAGGTTGACCCAGCAGAATGCAAACACGTATATGCATAGCATAGTAGTTGAAGACACAAACATAAAGAAGAACCTATAGTTTCTCTGCAAGAAAAGAAAATTCAAAGGAATAATCAGTCCCCTTGCATAGCATGAGCAAAATTCAGATTTTAGCATGAATGGCACATGAATCTTATCCAAGAAAGACTTCCAATAAATAGACATGTAAATGATAACTTATTATTTATGTTTCTTTCATAATGGAGAACCTTATCTGATCAATGATCTTGTTAACACAAAACAATAAATACCTTTCCAATGCACTGGCCTACCCAAGGGCAGTGATGATCAAAACGTTCAACACAGTTGTTGCAGATTGAGCAATGGGAGCACCTTGGTGGACGATAAAGCATACATGTATGGCAATATTTGACCTTCACTAAAACACCATTAACAAGAACATCCTTGCTGAGTGGTAAACCTGCTGAACCAAGTTGACCACCTGGCCAATCTGATAAGTTGGAGGATTCACCAATGTCTTCAGGTTCTGGGGGATGAGCATTTCGACGAACAATTCCAGGATCCCGACCAGATGTGAGAAGTAGAAGAACAAGAATCTGCAGAACAAGAACAACAGTAGATTAGTCATCTTGCCAAGTTGCAGTTACCAAATTGCAGACATGACAGCTGTTCTGCTTCGATACATAAAAACACAGTGGATGTGACCATTTCTCCCCTACACAACTGTGGGATAACTTAACATGGGAGTAGCCAATGCAGAGGATTGCTATTCCTAAGGCAGATTCATAACATATGACAAGGGTGTAGTAATCCAAATGATGCATTGGCATGGCTGTGGTAGGCCCAAGGGAGATGGATAGAAAGTTCCAAACAGAATACAAAAAAGATATAAATGGTTGTGCAGCTAACTGCATGTACATGTCTCATAAACTTACATATGCTGTAAAGATGATAGCTACAGATGCAACCCAACCTCCGATTTGGTTGTGGTACTCATGGGCAAGCTGTGGAGAAACAACGGCAGCAAATACGATCACTGGGATTACAATTAAACATACTGTGATTACGAGTGACCGCACATCAGGCCCAAAAATAAGTCTCCCTCCAAGGAAAAATATCTGCAAGAACACATAAAGAACACATGAGTTCTTTCCATATAGAAGCCTAAATAAGAAGATAGTACCATAAATGTTGTCGAATTTAAAGATTAAAGAATATAAGACGCTGAAGTTATCACATAAACTCGTTTTTCCACTATTAAGTGAGTAGGAAGTGCATTTCTAATCATGGTGTACATAACAGCTTACAAAATAAACTATGCCCATGCTGTTGAACTCTACAATCTCTTTATGGAAGGAAACAACTTGTCGATACATGAAGAAGATATGGAATGTGCGACTAAGTTACAGACGGCCACCTCCCTCCCCCTCATTTAATTTGTGCAGTCAATCAACACCGTACACTAAATGCCACTGCTCTTCATGTGTTTCTAAGCCAGTTGCATCAATAAGTCTATTATCTTACACACTCCTCCATAAACATGATACTTCTTCTATGCCATGACCATACACATCAGCAAATACCATGTCTTGTGTAGCTTAGTGCTTAAGGACAGGGGCGGACCGAGCGAGGGGTCAGAGAGGGCTAGAGCACCCTCTACCCCCGATCACACCATGGGTACCCCCGTAGCAACCCCTACCCAACGTGGGGCGCCACCACGTCGCCATAGAAGCCGGTCAAAAATTGAAACTTGAAGGCCGGTTTAGCACCCCTAAATTTATGTCCTGGGTCCGCCACTGCTTAAGGATACCTGAAATCCGCAATAGTAGTAGTACTGCAATTACAGCAAATGCTCAGACAGCATTAAGACTCCAACAACTCCTGACCCCATCTTTTAAAACTAGTCAACAGAAACCATGAATTGATTCCTAATTTCCTGACCTTACTAGCATAGCAGAATAACAAACCAAGCAAAGAGCAACCGAGCAAGTAGTCCTTACATTGCTCCCTTTCCAGGCCTGGTACACACGGCGTGGTGGCGCATCGGCCTCCATGATGCGACGGTTGGAATCGGACAGCGGAGCCTTCCCCTGCATCCTCCCTTCCATCCACCCACACCAACTCCCCACAAGCTCCTGTTCACCCAAGCATCCGCATTGCACTCACCAACACCAAAATCTTTAGCATCAGAAACTAACCGCAAGCCACTGAGACTTCGGAGATTCCGAAATCAAACGAAACGGGCACTCCACCACCTGCAAGAACAAGAAGCAGGCCGTTCTCACGGATCCCAGGACGAGAAGAGAAGAGAGCTGGATCAAATGAGCCGGCGAGAGGCTGCAAGTTCGTACCTGGGGAGTAGGGTTTGCGGCGGGGAGAGCTCCTTGGAAACCGAAGGAGGTAGTGAGAGGATCGGGGCGCGTGGTGATGTCACCTTGGGATCCCAAGAAGGCGAGCACTTGCTCAGTGAGAAGAGTGGAATAATTCTGGAGAGTGGAGACTGAAGTGGTGCCCCTTTCGCATATGGGCCCCTTAAATCTGTACTTATTCAACATAGGACTCCACGCTTACACCCTTTGCGGAGCAAAAAATTTCTACAGAAATTGCACTGTGTTCCAAACGAGGCATAGCCTTTGTGTAATTTTTTGACCCTCGTCTGAAAATTTTCTGTTCCAAACATTTCATCAGTGAATTTGGGGGAAAGGACACTGGACAAATATATGTTGCTTCGTGTCACTTGTGTTTGCGTCAAGATTCTTAAGTGGTTGCAAGCGTGCAACAAAAGACGAAAGAAGCCTGGGTTGGAAAATCATAGAAGATAAGCTAAGAAGGCTGCAAACTTGCTGGCCTGCCCGAAGACATGAGCTCGGAGCATAAAATAAAGATGATGTATTTTGAAAGGAAAAAGGCAAAGCGAAGAAGCTTTGGTACTGGTGCAAGTAAAGCCCAAGCATTTCACACCATCATCCAGTTCAATTTGATAAATCACTGAAATTGCCTGTGAATCATACTCTGCACTAGAACATAGTACTGAATATTTTGGTTGCACTCGAGTTTGTTGTCCATTAGACCTTTGACACTTTAATTCAAACTACTGCAAGAAAAATGGAAAGAAAGAAAGATAAAAGCAAAGTCAAAAGTGTCATCACTCATCAGTCCAAGTGCTAGCACTTTCTTGCAACAAGCGCCGTGGTTATCGGCTAGTGGACTTGTGTTGTATAATGCTCAAATGAAAAGGACAAAACCAAGAGTAGTCTTCTGTACAGACATATTTTTCCCCATCTATGATGCATTGCTTGTATGAAATTAAGCAGAAGCTAATGCTCGCCCTTTTGCCTACAACTACGGACGGATTTGCTGATCAAAATGAACCTGAAAGTTCAGATGTTACAGCTTGTGTTTCTGGCGTGGACTAGGCTGGTGCAAGTGCAACTAGCTATTGTTTAAGCAAAATTCAGAGGACATCTCCCTGGTGCCTATGCTTTTTTGGGGGGATAAATTAAGGTCTTTTAGTATCTTGCACAAATTCTGACAAGCACTTTCAAAAATGGCAACCAAAGAGGCAAAGAACAGGTCTTAATACCGAGTGGACAGGTTCGTACAACTGAAAGTGTAGAAGTCAGGATCATTTTGTTCAAGAATCAATATGTAGAGGAAGATTGCCAAGTTAGAGCTACTTTTGAGTATGTAAATAAAGCTAGTAGAACTAAAACTTATTCTTTTTTTACTGCACATATATAACTACTAATCTCAGCCGTCCAAAAAACTACACATCTCAAAAGTAAGGACTATATCACATACTTGCCACTTATTAAACATTGATCAAACAAAGTTTCGAATGACCAAATTGAATATTGACCACTATATCTAACCGTACTTACTATCAGAGTGTGCAGTTACAAGTGATATAATTGGGAAAATGTAACATTCCAATTTTTGCGCTTTCTGGAAGTTTTCAAAATAAAAGGAATCATTTGGATTTTTCTTAAATTAAATAAAGTTTAATTGAAATTTTGCTAAAATAAAAAGATTTAATTTGACTAATCTAAATATCAATTAAAATAAAAACATTTTTTTGGGTTTCTTGTGCTACAATGAATTTTTCTGTATTTTCTTGGAAATTTTGGAGCTCATTTGCTATTTCTTTGAATTTATTTGAATTTCTACCATTTTATTTAATTCAAAAATCCTTTCCAAATTCTAAAAATCTCCTCAAGCCGAATTTACCGGCCCATTTCCTTTTCATGGCCTTTGGTCCATTTTCCCTCCTCCCCTCGGGCGAGGCCGGCCAGCCTAGCCCAGCCTAAACCCTAGCCACCACACTGTTTTTCTTCCCCCACGAAAATCGCATGTGCCATTGCCCTTTCGGTGTCTGTGCCCACACACATCCGGAGCCTATTTAAAGCCTTGAGGAACCTCGATCCGAGCACCCCTCATCCCACCATGGCCCATTACACCGTCATTGCCCTACGCGAGCTTAATTGTCCGAGTTCAAGGAGCGCTCTTGTCACCATTGAAGCCTTCTTGAGCTCTTCCTCGCTACCGATCTCCCTCTCTGGTGAGTTTCCACCCCCGTCATCACCACCTGTATTTGAATCCGCGATGGTTCAGTACCGATCTGCCACCACATCATCATAGCCGCTTCGTCTTCTTCCCCGTCGGCCAAACCCACTGCCGTTTTATTTGCCGGGTTACCGTCCCCAATGACCTTCAGTCTTTGCGTGCTGCCGCGTGAAGTCACCATCCTTCCTGCATCCAGATCCTCTATGCAGAGCCCCGAATGGCACCGTCTTGACATAGCTAGCCGCTGACCGAAATCGCGCTGTTGCCGCTAGTGCCTAAGCTACCAGGCATCGTCACCGACGTGTCACCCCAGTTAATAGCCGTGTGGCAAGATCCAAACCTTCAATCATTGACATGCGGGCCCCACTTGTCATCCATCATTTCCTTGAACACGGTCCATAGTGGACGAGAAATTCCGTGGACTTGGTTCATAGATCATGGCCCTACTTATCGACCTCTTAGCCCTTTCCCTAATTTCTTTTAATTTCAAAATTTTTGAAATTAATGGGACCCACCATTAGCCACACATATTCTCTCTTTATATTTTTCGATATACTCTCCTATCCAAACTTTGAAAGCCCATTCTTCTTCATAAGAGCTTTGATTGAACACATTTAGATTCATGAATTCATCTAAAATCGAGCCCTTCATTTTAGTGCTATTTTTATTTTATTTAGAGTTTGTTTGAGTATCTATTTATTATTCTTGCTTTCTTTTCGGGTAGATGTCGATCCCTAAGGAGCGAACGAATGATTTGAAGAGCAAGATTCAACAACAATAATATATGAGCAAGACAAGTAGTAACCGTTGATAATGTTGAGCCAATGTTTGCGAAAGTATTTTGTTTTATACAAATTGCATGCTACTTTTATACTAATGCTATTTGCTAAGAGTAGCTAAATACCTACTTGTTATTATACCACTTTTAATATTAAATGCCATGTATCCATTGTCACCCTAGGTTGGGATATTAATAGTTGGACATAATTATACTACTAATAATGGGCTATTGTAGCTATGCCTGACATGCTTAGTTGTACAATGAGCTCTTATCATATGATGAATATTGATAAACTTGGCTTAATAACATATCAAATTGTGGCGGGTAGTTACTATAAAATTTGTTGTGCCATGACAGGATATGCCATTGGTCTTGGCTATATAAAATAGTTTTCACTCGGGGCAAGCGATCGTGCAGTAAAAAGGGTGTGGTTAGCACATTTATGATGTGAATATCTCACCCGAGGCTTTTTAAGAACTTAATCTTGTACACTATTGAATTGAACCTACTCTTGCAACCACATATTTGGCATGTTATAGACATGGATAAATAACCTATCGTATACTTGTGCTCCCTTGTATGGTTGAATTAGAGGGTTACTCCAATGGGCGTGCAAATGGAGGGTTACTTTGACTCGATGAGACGCCTGGTGTACGGTCTTGATTAGAGGTTGCTTCATTCTTTCTCACAATGGTAAACCTCTCATTAAAGACGTGGAATGCATGCTGGGTGTAGACTGGCTAGGTCACGCCCCAGGGTTGAGGGGATATACTCGCTAGGCAGGGTGGTGCTAGTGTTTAGCATGCAATGTAAAGGTCTGGTCATGGACTCTTAGTCACACGTCAAATGAAGCATATAATGGTCGACATTAAGATATGATCATGTCTTGTGAGTAAAGCAGTACAACCTTTACATAGTGTAAAACTATTTGAATAACCGTGTTTACGGTCATAGGCATGCCTAACAATTTTACACAAGATATGGGGTATTCATGAAATTTTAGAAAGTGGAATTGTTGGGAAGTGAACATGTGATTCACTTGATATTTTAAATGCAATTGTCTTATTTATCTATTGTATCATTTTCAATTATGCTTTATAATATATTTATCGTATTTCAAATAACTATTGCTTTCTACAAAAGAACCATACGGCTATTCATTTGTCAAGCCTTGCATGATTATAATTGCATCAATGTTCCCTATAACTTACTGAGTACTTTATGTACTTACGGCTACATGCCTTGTTTATGAGTTGCTGCTGAAGGACAAGTGAACACAGAGTTTTATGAGGAGGAATACCACAAAGACTTCATGAACTAAGAGTGTGTTCCCCAAACAATTGCATGTGGTATGTCGAATGGTTTTAAGTTATTTTATTTCTGTTACAAGAGTTTATTAGTTCTTTAAGCCCTGTGAGGCAATATTTGTGTAAACCTTCACCATAAGGCCGATTGCTATTATTTAATAAAAAATTTATACTTTATTAGTTATTTCGTTGAGTAGAATGGTATTTCATCTATGTTACCACTGTATACGTTAACGTGATTTTAAACTCGTGTAGTATACATAGAGGGTTTCATATTTGATAATTTGGATTCCGGCAATAAACAACTGCATACTTAGTAAGGAAGTAGCTTCTAAATTAGTGTAACGACTTCAATCCTTTCACTTTCTTTTTCTTTGGAAAGAAAGTGTTCCGTCTATCTCAAGCGACACACATTAGAATCGTTGTCGTACAAGCATAGACAGCTCCTCTTTCCATCCTCCATTGCGACAACGGAGCAAAGCGGGATATATATCGCCAACTTAATCCAAAACTAAAACAAATTAGGCAAAATGTAAACTACATCATGTAATTACTTGTCACACCGAGATCTACCACGCTGCAAAGATAGATATACTTGAAAGGGAATTCGCTTTTAGAGCGCACACAAACTCATCCATATCTTTATTATGGGCTTTGCAGAGCAATCTCCTGCGCCGTCTTCTTGGCTTCTTTGTGATAATGGAATGCAGAGCATATATATATATATATATATATATATACACACACATAATCTCGGTGATTCCATCCAGTAGCCTGTCACGTGTCCATTTTTACTATGTGGTTTCTACAGTACATTATATATAGTCTCCTATACTTTGTACCCCTAACATTTCAAAACAGACGCGTTTCTCAGTTGGGTAGAGCGCTTGCTTTAATCGCTACCATGCGGTCTTGGCTTCGAACCCAACAGTATTTTCTGGAAAAAAAATAGAAATGCTTTTTTTTTTGCAGATAATCTTTGGAGAGGTACTTCAATGCTTTTCTTTTTTACAGTTGCATAAATATTAAAGCATGAATGAAGGGTAGATGGAGATTACTTACCCCTTCGTTTGCTTCAAGATTTGTGCAACTTGTATTAGAAGGGAAATCATTGAAGCACTGCTCTAATCTTTGGTTTCCTTACCACCTTTTAGAATAGATTTCTACAGAAAATACTTTCCCCAAAAAAAATCCTACTCATGATCAAACTTTTACGGTTTTTAAAAATTATTACTTTTACGGTTTTTAAAATTTATAGCAATTTGTTTTCCTTTTTTTCTCCGAGATGTTCCCGAAAAATATTCCTTTTCTCATTAGAATCTCTGCTTGCCTCAGTGATTCCTTCCACCAGTAACAACGCGTGGGCCCATTACTATCTAGTTATTATGTTTTGCATACATGGTGCTTCAGGAATGACACGAATCAGATGGGTAAAGCAGTTAGGTAGGTATATGTGACTGATCCAAACGTACAGCAGATGCTACGAGAATGCAATAGGTCAGCAACTCAGCAGCCAAGTCTTTTACCTCAAAACAAATTAGGATAAACTAGAAATAAAACCCAATCAAAATCAATAATATTCTTAAACCTTCGATTTTATGTCGTCGCTAACTTGCATGCGCTTCTATCCAACACTAATTCTTTGGATGTATTACAATCCCTCTAGTCTCTTTTAATTGTTTCTTTCTACGTCAGTTTCGATCGACCTCTTTTTATTATTATGTTTTCTAGACGACTTAAAATTTTACTATGTACCAAAGCCTCAAAGGCATCCGTAGAAAGTGTCTAGACTATCTTAAACAATGTTGGACAAGCTTTTCTTGAGATAAGCAATTACCTATACAAGACAAATTAAAGCCAAGGAAAAGCTAATGCTAGATAACTTCACGGACTGAGCACACGATATACATGATGGTGTTTCAGGTGCTTGTTTTGGCATGAATCACAAGGAAACACGCCAATAAGTGGGCTGCTTAATCTTTCTTTGGCTTGAAGTAAATCAACAGTAGCAATTGAGTTGCCATAGGCCCATAGTCAACTATCAATGCAAAAACAACTGAGATATTGGGAGGTCTTGAAGACAAGTGTCATAGCGAGGCCTTGAAGACAAGTCTAGCTAGCTTTTGTATCTAAGTTCAGTGGAGTGCTTCCATGTCTTGCTCTGGGAGCCTTTTCCTTCATCTTTCTCTCCCAAGTTAATTTCTTAGTACCTAATCCAAATGCTTTTTCTTTCTTTTTGATCTTTGGTACTTTGAATTATCTAGATGCATGTACACGCATCTACCTCTCTCTTTCTCTTGTCTATAAATAAACTCCTATGTCCTTAGGACAAGGCCCATGTCTCAGCAACTCTTGCTGTTTTCATGCATGCATGCAAGTACACTTTCAGCATTATATTTCATGCACAAACACCTTCAATGGCGATTTCTTTCATCTGATCTCTCTCTATCTCTTCGAGAACACTTGTTTCTTATCTCTTCTTCGTTGCATTTCACATCAAACAGCTGCTGTCCAGCCATGAAGAATATCAGAAAGGCCGCCGAGTTCTTGAGGAAGGCGGTGAGGGCGCTCAGGGGCAAGGCAAGCGTGCTCAAGGCGAGGCTTCTCTTCCTTGCCTCGCTCCGCCGCAGGACGGCGATGGTCGGCGCGATATCGCACCACATCCGCGCGCTCATGTCGGACCAGGAGAAGGCGGCGGTGGGCGACCGCGGCAAGGCCTTGGCGCCGGTGGAGGACGTGGACGAGCAGCTGGAGCCTGCCGGGCTGCACGACGTCGTTGCTCCCTCCGAGCTGGCCAGCTTGTTCCAAGAAGTCGACGACGGTGACAGCTACGGTGGCGGATACCCCGACTGGACACACTCGCTCTTCGACGATGACGGTGATAATGACGGCGATGACGAGGAGCACCGTGTTGGTGAGGTCGTCGAGGAGCTGGACGACGAGCCGTCGGTGATCGACGTCATCAGGAGTCGACGGGAGGGCGATGGGGTGGAGTTCATCATCGAGGAGGAGATCGACCACGCCGCAGACATGTTCATCAGGAGAGTCCGCAGCCGGATGAACAACCGGAGCTTTTAATTAGTGCCCTTCGACATGATCAGTTTATTTGCTTCATGTGTGAAATACCAGTATGGTTTTAAATTAGGCCCTTAATTTATTTTTGCTGTATTTTTTGCCAGATTTAACTTATTTGGTTGAGGCAGATTAATTAGTACTTAGTAGTAAAAAATATGTCGATCTTATGAACACTTAAGTAGGTGTGGTATGTAGCTTTACTTGTAACACTCAGCCACTGGCACTGCCTCTAATGCCATTCATAAGAGAATTTATCTTAATTATTGATATATAAGGGTTTTACTAAAAAAATGCTTTTTTAATGAACCAGAGATAATTTTGTGATGAAAGCACCGTCAAACGCTATGCATGAGTTGATGGTTATGCACCATATTTGGTTGTATATTCTTGAAACCAATGCTTATCTAGCCCTATGTATCTTTTTTTTTATTTTGTTTTTTGCAAATCTAGCCTTCCCGTATATACATTTGCAAATTTAACTCCTTCCCTACCGTGAAAGACGCGATAGGCGACATCTGTCTTCTGCCGCGTCCGGAGAGCGCGGAAGGAGGTTGGCGCCCCAGGAGCTCTCTTGATCGCTGGAGCAGTGTGGCCCATTGCGGTAAGGTGGCTTCCACGCTACCTAGGTACGACAGCGAGCGCTTCCTGTGCTCGCGCGCTCGCCAGCCAGCGCACTACCTCGCTTGTCCGCCCGTGCGCTCGTGTACTCGCTCGGCTTGCCGCGGCGCCGGAAAGCTTCCACGCTCTCTAGGCACTGCAAGGGACATGTGTCGTCTACTATGCCTTCCGTGTTGGGGAAAGGGCCAAAATTACAAATACATACCCGAGGAGGTTAGATTTGCAAAAAAGAGGCACATGGGACTAGATAAGTGATGATTTCTATATTATTGGTGCGTACAATCCATTTCTTGTTAACTATCACATGAGACATCATGCGTCGGGGTGCAATCGAATCGGATAGATGCCGACTGACCTATCGATTGGATCTGTTTGGATTGAATTCGGATAGTCGTGTCGGATTTGGCATCGATTTCAGATAGTTGGTTTCGGATTCAACATTGGATTTGGGAATTCATTATCCGTCGGATCAAAGTATTCCGATTATACTCTTGGATAATTCCAAATAACTCTATTCCGATATTCGGATTCGAATATTTACAACCCATATCTAGCCGCTTCAATTGGGCCCAACCAAATAGCCCTAGCTAGGCCCTCCCTCCACGGCTCCACCATCGTGCTGCCTTCCCATCCACCATCCCGCCATTCGGTGCAGACGCCAACAGAACTTGACATACAAAAATATGCTTCCACTTGTCTACATGAATACCTAGTATTCTTTTGCAAAATATAAATGAATATTTGATAATTGTGCAACTTTGTTAGACTACCTGATAAAATGACTTGTTAAATTGCAATAATCCTATTGCATGTTGAACTCACATGATTGATTAGTCATTGTTATATGTGTGATATATGCAGTATCTGTTTTTACACGATATCCGACAAAAAAAATATTCAGTACGGTATTGACTCCGCTCTGTATTCTCTTCGAATTCATGATCGATATTATCTGCACTATATTCGTATCCAACAAAAAATTATAGTTTATGATACAGAAAGAGCTATGTACGACCAAATTCGAGCCGATTGCAACCCTAAATTCATGCGTGAATATATCACTGCAATTTTAAGATAGAATAGATATTATCTACAATACAACCATACGAGTATCTCTACTAGTTCTAATTAGGAGTTGGTGGCAGTGGTCCGTTCTCCTCTAGAGTATCTGATTCATTGGATCTGATATGAACGGTTGAGATAGAAGATGATTTAATCATATCTTAGATGGAAGGATTTTATCATATCTTTTTTTAATAGAAATATTATTTTAGCATATCACTATTCATATATTCTTACTATGGAATGATGTTATTCATATATCTTATAAATGGAAGAATTTTCTTATCATGTCCTGCATGGATAGAAAGATATACTCACTATATCCCATAATACAGGAATTCTATCCTATCATATCTAGAAATGCATAGATTAAAAGGAAAGAATCACACAACCAAATCACGTGCCAATTACGAAGATATCGGGGAGATCTGGCTTCTATCCGCCCGCGTACGCTGCCTTCTACTTTCATCTACTCCCTATTAGAGAACACCCACTCTCATCTCCAGGAGGACAGGCCGGTCGGTAGTGGAGACACACGCAGGAAGAGAAGAGAAGAGAAGAGAAAAGCTACGTGCAAGAAGCAAGAAGATTTCCTGCAAGATGAAAGCAATAACTTTCTCCTTCAATGGTAAGGATTGATATCTTTCTACTAATTCTAATTAAGAGTTGGTGGCGATCGTCCGTTCTCCTTCAGAGTACTTGATTCGTTGGATCTAACATGAACGGTTGAGATGGAAGAGGATTTAACTGATAGCCAAATCTCTTCGGAGGAACAAACTTTTCCTACTATTGAAACATAAGTAAAGTTAGTGTTCTTTGAAAATAAATTTTTTGTCGCAAATTGAGTTTTCGTTGCAACACACGGGCACATAACTAGTATTTTTAAGGATAAAACCACCGAAGCAACCTAAGGAAAATCTTTCACCAATCCATTCAACGAAAGAATATACTCCGTACGTACTTAATTGATCCTCTTGACATCAGATTGACATTCTTAACAAACCTAAAAATAACGTATTTACTAAAACACAAACAACCACACAGATTCAAATACAGCCGCACTATTAACATCACGGAGGCAATAAACGCATGCCAAAATGCAATTTACAAATTCAACTAGTATAAAAGGAGATTCATTATTATCTATTTTTTTACGAAATGACTTGTGTTCGGACGTTCGTTTTTTTGGATTTTTGTAATATTTTTTTTTCACGTGTACAACATTTTCCTTCGATAATAGTAGAAATATCCGTAGGAAACAAAATGTTGCAGACGTTGAAAAAAAATATTGCAGACGTTGAAAAAATATTGCAGACGTGAGAAAAAAATATTACACGACATATCCGAAAAAATAAACAGTGATGAGACGTTAGTGTCACCTGTTAAGGAACCTCGCTATCGAATAGTCCGGGGTTCCCGAACAGATCTAATTTGCAGAACAGAAAGAGAGAGAGACACGTGTTTAGGGAGAGCAACAGCGGAAATTCTTTATTGCTAATGAATGCTTGTACATTAGAGGGGGACCCCTCCTCCTTTTATAGCGCTCATCTAGGGTTTTGGCTAAGGGACCACATGGGCCTTCAATGGGTTTATTAGGGTTTCCCAACACTCCCCCTTGGGCCCTTTGCCGCGAGATGCATATGCCTCATTAAAACTCCAGAAAAACCCGGTGGGAAAAATACTTGGAGAAAGAGTACATAACATACGCTTACTATGTTGCACGAATTGCCTCGTTAAAACCTTATGCAAGAAAACTTCATGAAAAACTTGCTAAGGAAAAAGAGTACAATTCTCCCAACTTCAATTGCTAATCTTCGAGATTCATGTTGGGTATTCATAATTCATGCTCGAGATTCATGTGGGAGTATGTGAAATATCTCTCCCTGAAATCTGCACTTCTCTAAGTCTCATCATCCCAATTCCTTTCACGCACCTTTCAAAGGTAGATGCTGGGAGTGATTTAGTGAATAAATCTGCAAGATTTTCACATGACTTAGTATGCAATATCTTGATCTCGTTCATCTTATGCAATTCGTGAGCATAGAAGAACTTAGGGTTGATATGCTTCGTGAGATTGCTCTTCACATAACCCATCTGTGCTTGGGCAACACAAGCTGCATTATCTTCATAAATTACCGTGGGAGTTTGCTCAATGTTCAAACCACATGACTTCTGGATGTGGTGAACCATTCTTCTGAGCCATGCACATTCACGAGATGCTTCATACAAAGCAATGATTTCCGAGTGCTTTGTCGACGTCGAGACAAGAGTCTGCTTAGACGACTTCCAAGAAATTGTTGTTCCTCCACATAGGAAAACATAGCCGGTTTGGGACTTGCCAGTATGCGGGTCTGATAAGTACCCAGCATCTGCATAGCCAACCAAATTCAATTCATTATTTCTTCTGAAGAACAGACCGAGGTCTTTGCTTCCTTGGAGGTAACGGAAGATGTCCTTGATCCATTTCCAATGCCTTTTGGTGGGTTCTGCATTGTACCTAGCTAGCAAATTCACAGCGAACGCAATGTCCGGCCTAGTGCTATTCGCATGGTACATGAGTGCTCCAATTGCACCCAGATATGGGAATTCTGTTCCCAGGACTTCCTCCCCCTCTTCTCTAGGTCTGTATGGGTCTAGGTCTGCTTGGAGTGACCTTCCGACCATTGGAGTCTTTGCAGGATATGCTTTTTCAAATCCAAATCTTTCCAACACTTTCTGCGTGTAGGTTGATTGATGTACCAAGATTCCTTCTTGGACATGTTCAAGCTGCAAGCCTAAACAAAACTTGGTTTTACCCAAATCTTTCATTTCAAACTCAGACTTCTAGTATGAGCATGCTTCTTCAATTTCTTCATCCATCCCAATGATGTTCAAGTCATCTACATAGACGGAGATTATACAGAATCCATTCGGGGATCGCTGTATAAACACACATGGACAATCTTCACTGTTTGTGTAGCCTTTCTTGCAGAGAAAGTCACTCAAGCGATTGTACCACATTCTTCCCGATCGCTTCAAATTTACATACAAGGATTTCTCCAATTTCACACTATACTGAGTTTCTATTTGCTCCGTCTTGGTTCTGGATAGGAATTCCTTCCGTACTTTCATGTATATCTCCGAATCCAAGTTTCCATACAAATATGTCTGTGACAACATCCATTAGCTTCATTCTCAACTTCAAGTTGACGCCATTGAGATCAAATATCTAAAGGTAATTCCTCCATGACCGGAGAATAGGTTTCTTCATAATCAACTCCGGGACGTTGAGTGAAACCTTGAGCTACAAGCCTTGCTTTGTACCTTACAACTTCGTTGTTTTCATTTCTCTTAGAACAAAGACCCATTTGTGACCTACGGGGTTTATATGGGGAGGTGTGCGGCATACGGCCCAAACACCTCTCTCTTGTTCGAGAGACTAACTCTGCATGATTGCCTTTTCCATTCTTCCCAATCTAGCCTTTTCTTGCACTATGCGAGAGATGTAGGCTCGGGATCATGATCAATGATCGAGGCAATCTTCTTTGCAAAGTATGCATCAACGTTGGTCGTTGCTCTATTCAGTGATTCTCCGTTATTACAAAGTTTATGGCCATTTCTTCATGGGTGCTTCATGCACTTCTACTTGCTCTTCACCGCTATTCCCTATCGCAGGAGCAAGTTCCTTTAGCTTTTCATCGCCTATGTGTGCGCACACATTATTTCCGGCGGCTTCCTGCAGTGGAAGATTCAAGTCTGGAATTGCCTTTTCTGTTGGCTTCTTTCCAGTGCCAGGTCTCAACTGGCTCCCCTTTTTTCCTTGGAGCATTTTCTTGATTGGTTGTGGTAAGTCCTCTCGCCCAGTTTTCTCCAGACGTCTCCGGGTACTTTGGGTTTGAGGAGCTAGATTTCCTGCTCTTTTTCTTTAAGGCCTCTGAACAGGTTGAGGGATACCTTCTATTTTCTTTGGTATTTCCACCCTCTCTGGTGCATTCCTTGCGGGTACATGCGACTTAACCACGCCCTTCAGATCACAAAAATGATCAGGCAGTTCATTCGCTAAATTCTGCAAATCAATTATCTTCTGGACTTCTTGATTTGTTTCATTAGTGCGGGGGTCATGTGCGGGGATCCCAATGGAATGTCATATGATTTCCGGTATTTTTCATCCAAAGGTTGATTCCTCCCTAATGACGGAAGCGATCCTCGTCAAAGATGCAATCAATGAACCGTCAGTATGCAAATCTCCGATCATGGGTTCCAAATACCGATTATGGATGCACTCTCATAACCAACGATATCCCGCACTTGCGGAGAGAGCCTATAGCAATCATTGAGGGTGGTATAGGTACATATACCATACACCCAAATTTTCTAAGATGGGAGATCTTGGGATGATCCTGCACAAGTTGCATAGGAGAATGGATGTTGTAGGCCGACGGTCTAAAATTGATAAGAGCTGCTGCGTGCGAGGCTGCGTGTCTCCAACAAGTGTTGGGCAAGTTACAACTCGCAAAAGCGGTCCGGCAATAAACTTAATCCTCTTTATTAGTGCTTCGCTAGTCCATTCTGCGTATGGACGTGCGATGAGAGTGCTCAAGCGCTATCCTCGTTGTGCAATAATCATCAAATGCCTTTGAAGTAAATTCTCCGGCATTGTCCATTCTAATGGACTTCACGCGATGATCAGGGAAAGCATTCTTAATTCTTATGATCTGCGAGATCAGCTTTGCAAAAGCATGATTTCTTGTTGACAACAAGCATACATGCGACCATTTCGATGAAGCATCGATGAGCACCATAAAGTATCGAAACGGCCCTGACAGGGGCTGAATCGGACCACAAATATCCCCCTGGATGCGTTCCAGGAAAGCAGGGATTTCACTTTGCACTTTCATGACAGAGGGTCTAGTTATTAATTTCCCGGTGGCACATGCAGGGCACACAAAATCTTCATGATTCGGGAAATTTCTAACATTAATGCCATGACCTTGTGAGTTGTTCACTATATTTCTCATCATTCTAAGACCAGGATGACCTAATCTACTATGCCATAAAGAAAATAACTCAGAGCATATCTCTTCCATTTGGGCGCTACACGATTTCTAGATAAAAGAAATATAATTCTAATCAGATAGAGGCAAAAACAACCCAAATATTACTTGCAAAAATTGAAGAATACTGGAATAAAGAATAAATTGCGTATTTATTCATGAAAGAAGTATGCTCTTCTAGAGCTTACAGTTCATTATTCAAAAGAAAATGCTAACAACCATAATCTAAAAAATGCATTAAATGTAATCAGAAAATATGCATTAATTTCGCTTCTATGTCATCTGCGAAGTTTTCTCTTCATTTGCCATAATAATGGCTGCAGACATCGATGTCCGTGCTATTCGTGAGGATGAGGTAAGAGGGTATCTACATCCATGGCATCTTCATCACCGATGTTGGCGAAGTGTGCCTGTGAGGCGTTTTCTTTTGCCTTTCTTTTAGCCTCGATATCGTTGATCACTTTTTGGATTCCTACATATCTTCGACCAATGTCCCTAGTGCCACACTTGAAGCACGCTTGGTTCTGCTGTCCATACGGCTTGGCGTGCGCTTTTCTTTGTCATCCCTCTTCACGGGGGCTTTGGACTTTCCTTTGGCCCGGTCCCTCCTTTCCACCTCGCTTGCCCTTCTTTCTATTAATGGGCTTTCTAATCTTGTAGCTATTGGCATTGACTTACGTGCGATTGCCTCGTCCGGTGGTCATGCGAGACATAGTTCTTGCGTAGAACATCGTCTTGCGATTCCGCAACTTGCATTACATCAATCGATTCGCTATACTCCTTGTATGCGTCCCGACGATAGTCGCGTGCACTGGATAGCATTAGGTGGAAGGTAGAGAGTTTTCTCAATCTTTTCTTCATCGGTGATCTTCTTGCCACATAGAGAGATTGGTACAAATTCGTAAGGCGTAATTGTACTCGCCATCGCTCAAGTCTGCAAACCTCAGCGTACCCAATCTTGCTGTGCTTGGGGCAAGATGGTGTGCTTGAGCTTTTCAACCGCTCAAGTGCGGTCAAAGCTCAAGTGCACTCTCCTCACCATATATTCATTCTTTAGAGTGGTGAGAGGTGGTGCTGAGAAAATGCAGAGCTTGATCGTTACGCTTTCGGTGGTAGGTTTTGCGTCCCGCGAGGACCCTAGACCAATCGCGGAGCGAGCTTCTGCCCCAAGAACGATCTTCACGTCCGATGCCCAAGTGAGGTAGTTACGACCGTGCGGGCAGTTCTTCAAACTCACGATTCACAATGCCGACATCCGCATGATTTTAAAATTCGGTTTAGATTATGCGTGTAACGATAGAAAATGGTTGCAAAAAGCATAAAGTGCAGAAAAAAATCCATATGCATTGCATTATATAAAATAAAGCAAAGGATTCAAAATACATAAAGAAAATTCATAAAACAAGAGAAATAAAGCTAGAAAAATTAAAAACAGAGCCAAATAAATCTTCTGGATTTTCTGGCAATTTTTCAAATTTTTCTGCAATTTTTTTCTTTTTCTTTTTCTTCTTTTCTTTCTTTTCCTTTTTTTTCTCTTTCTTTCCAGCCGAGCCGGCCGGGTGGGCCTTCCTTTTCTGGCCCAAGACCACGCGCGGCTAGGGTTTCCCCTAGCCGCCACCACTGTCTTTCCCGTGCGCGTGCTCTTTTCCCGTGCTTTTCATTTGCGCCGGCTTCCTTGTGCCTTTGCGCCGCCTCCTTTGCCTTTGCCCCGCTTCCTTTGCGCCGGCTTCTTTGCTCCTCGCGTCGCTTGCTTGGTTCGCCTCCTTGCTCGCGCCACCTTCGCCTTTCGCGGCGCGAGCGGGCTGCCAGCAGACGGGTTGTCGGCGTGGCCAGCGGCCAAGACGCGGCTGGCGCGCTGCGTCATTTGAACTTGGCCGTGAGCGAGGACCGAGCGACCAATCGTGTGCTTGTGGCGGAGCAGCGTCGGCCGGGGGCGGGCGGCGGCCAGCGCGCCACCAGCGTCGACGTGAGATGGCGGTGACGGCCGGTCTTCCACCGACGGAGTCAAGCGGCGGCGGCGATTGCGAGGTCGGCCGTGGCGGCGGCGGGCGTTCCGGCGACACACGCCGGTTAGACGTTGCGGCGGCTTCAAGCTCGGCTTGCGCTATGGCGAACAGCAATGGCGGCGGCGCTTCATGTACGAACGGCCGAGGTCGCGTGGTGCGACTTGCCGAGCTTCGTGCGCAGCAGCGTCGCGGGTTCGAGGACGGGTGGCGGTGGCGCTTCATGCGCGAACGGCCGAGGCCGCGTGGCGCGATGGCCGAAGCCGTCTGCAGCCGGCGTCGGGTTCGAGTTCGAAGGCGGCGGTGGCGCTTCATGCGCGAACGGCCGAGACCGAGGCGGCGGCCCATTCGCGAGTGGTGACGGCTACGACGGACGGCCGCGTCTTTGGCCGGAACGCCGGTGCCGCGGTTGCGTCTTTGTCGCCGCCGCATCGAAACCTTTGTCGCGGTGTCGGCGCTCTTGCTTTCGTCTTGCGATTTCGGCGGCCGGCGGACGCGGCTTCGAGCGCGACTGCCGAGACGCAAGGCTTCCCTTTTTTTTTTGAGATGATGTATGTACTGATGTTGCTTGTAGCTTCGTGCCACATGATGCAAACATAAAACAGATACGAACAGTAGATGCATGCATAAGAACGACAACGATTAGAAACAATCACCGATTCTCACCTTTTCAATTCTGATCTCCGTAGAGCAATTCGTGCTGATAACGTGTTAAGGAACCTCGCTATCGAATAGTCCGGGGTTCCCGAACAGATCTAATTTGGAGAACAGAAAGAGAGAGAGACACGTGTTTAAGGAGAGCAACAGTGGAAATTCTTTATTGCTAATGAATGCTTGTACATTAGGGGGGACCCCTCCTCCTTTTATAGCGCTCATATAGGGTTTTAGCTAAGGGACCACATGAGCCTTCAATAAGCTTATTAGGGTTTCCCAACATCACCTACTTTTTTATTATCGTTTCTCCCTCCTCCACTCCAACCTTCTCCCTTCCGTTCCGTTCCGTTCGGACACACCCTCCTCATCTCTCTCTTTTCCACACGAACCTACCAGGCTACCACCACACCTCCCCCTCTCTCTCCTCTCTCCTCTCCCTCCCGTGCGAGCTCCAGGCCCCCACGAGCGCGACGCGAGGGAGGAAGACGGAGCGGGGGAGCTCGGGCTCTGGGGGAGGCGATGGATCTGGAGAGGTCGCCGCCGCCCGAGGCGGCGTCGCCGGCGGAGGCGACCGGGGGCGTGGCGTGCTCCATCTGTCTGGATCCGGTGGTCTGCCGCGGCGCGGGTAGGTCCGTCGCCAAGCTGCAATGCGGCCACGAGTTCCACCTAGGTCAGATTCCCTCCCGAGCGTCTCTGGTAGGTTGTACTTTTTGAACCGGATCTGTGGGAGATGGGCGCGTTGGCTCGCTCGTGAGCTATAGTCTACGTCTGTAATTTGATGTAGAGGAGGAATTTACGTGGGTGGATTTGAGGTTATGATCGGCGTGAGTGATCGGTGTGGTTGAACTAGAATTACGGAGTGTTGCAGATGTGGATGTCTGGATGATGATGGAATGGAGCTGCATGTGGAAGTAATCGTGATGCGCCTGTGTGCCCCAGTTGGAGCCATGAGGTTTCCATGAATGATCGATAATTTTAAGCGTGGATTTAATGGTAATTTGGTTTGTTTTACTTGCTGTTGCCTCGAGGATTGATGCAATTTGGCTTAGTCGGGTCTATAGCCGCATTTCGTCCCAACAGAAATGATTTATAGCGGTTAAGCAAGATGTGTGACATTGCTTTAGCTGTAAAGATGTTGAGCTTTTGGTGCCTGTAATTCCAGTTTGATCTATGCCTGTGTTGGAGTTTATGTTGAAAAAACAAGGGCCTCAATATTTTCCAATCGCTTTTCGCGGGCTGGATGTGGTGCTTTGGTTATCATTAGGGCGTTACACCTTGTTCCCTGTGAAGTGATAACTGCTGTAGTGGTAGCTTGAATCACGATTGGTCCGTGAGTATTTTACCTTTGTCTGAACCGTTATTTGGCCGCTTCTTCGTTAGTTTTATATTTATTTTTCAATTGGGCCATTTGTCTGTTTCGAAAAACTGAACTGGTGCGGTGTGATGTGTTAACCTCAACAGATGGTAGGTGCATGCCCTATGGTGGTCGTGTGATTTTAGAATGTATAATATGACGTACCATACGTAGTGGACTAGTGATTTCATTGCAAAGACTGATGAACAGTGAAATAATATAGTGAGTTGAGGGACTAAAATAATGATGTGCACTTAGACTTTAGGCACCACATAGACATTTTTTCAAGTTCTGCGATTAATTCCATATTTTGCCCAGATAAAGCATGCATGCAAGACATAGGGATGAATTATTCTGGAATGATCTTGATTATATTCAAACAACAATTACAACTCCGCATCATGTAGTTGTCCAAGTGAATAAATTGGCCTGTAGTACCATGAAGAAACTAGCTTGAGAAATACATTCATACCCATCTTTAGTTTTACATTCCATCAAGAACGTTATAATTTAAATTTTGTGAAAGACCACCTATAGCTTAGTTTAGCTTTGCATTGCCATTGTGTACTTGTTCTTTGTTTTCCTTATGACCTTTTGGGCCATGTAGTTGCCAAATATGTGTCGATATCCCTTCCTCCCTGTATGCATGTCCATACATGCACGAAAATACAGATTATTGATCTAAACAACTTTTTTCATGCTAGACTGCATTGGATCTGCATTTAATGCGAAAGGGGTAATGCAATGCCCTAATTGTCGGAAGATTGAGAAAGGTCGTTGGCTTTATGCAAGTGGACATCGTCCATCTCCTGATATTGATGTAGGTGGCTGGGTGGCTGGTGAAACCTATGACATCACATCTGATCTTGTAAGTGCTCATCTGAGAGTAGATATGGCGATGTGCATATAGGTCATAAAAATATTAACATGTTTTCATGTTCAAGTTGCTTCATAAGTAGTGATATTTTATTAGTTTGTATAGTATATGCACTGGAACGGATGTCATATGAGCATTCTATCTTATGTTTTAGTGAGTTACTTGCACTCTACGCCATTAGAAAGGGCAGGTTTCAGTTTTGGTATGTCGTCATTATCTGACATCATTCACCTGTATACCGTTTCTAATTATTCTGTTGGATGGATTCACAGCCATTTGGATTTCAATGGTGCCCCTTTAGTGGATTCACCCAGCTAGCATCTGTATTTGAGTAAGCATGTCTCCTCTTATCTCACTATGTATGTTTTTTTTGGAACATGTGGTTAATGTTTTACAAGCAAAATTGGATATATGCACTTACTGATTTTCATAAGAGAATATGCTGTGTTGTCTTAAAGCATGTCGATAGATATGTCGGTGTTGGTTTTTTAAATTTATTGTGGTACTGCCTCCCTGATTGTTCCTCTTAATAGTCAGAAAACATTAGTGTAAAGGCCAAAATCACAGGACGAATTTAACTCAGCTTCCCAAAACCTACTACCCATAGGGACAGCCATCCATTCGGTCCTAAAAGATGACACCCAGTGCTGTCATGCATGATATGAGGTGATGTTTAATGCATCAATGCCATAATTACATGCTTAGTGGATTTGCAGTCTCCACCAAGCACAACTTTTTAGTGAATTTTTAGTTTTTTATTCCCAGTCAGTAGATTCTTGGTATTAATCTTCAATGAAGTGCCAGTCGAAACTGATGACATAATATCAGGATATTTTGTCTTGTATGCGCAGTGTATTGCCCTTTCCTTGGTTTCTGGGTGACAGTTGTTAACACTGGAGTTGCTATGTTACAAAACCTCTCTTGTTTACTCCATGGTGAATTGGAGTTGCTATATATATCTGTGCGTGCGTGCGCGACATTTAAGCTCTGAATTTAGTTGGCACCTTTTTGCAGGGAGGGTGAAGTTGAGCCAACTTCTTGTAAGCATGTCAACCTAAACTTTCAACTTTTTAAATTCCAATCTTGTTTATTGTTATCTTCTTTTCCTTTTATGAATATCATACAGTTGGAGATCATTCAAGTGCTGCAAGCAGTTCACTTGTTTGCCCCTATCTTGCACTGCGTGGTTTTGTCCATCCCGTGCATGTGCCTTCTAGTTCTAATATAGGTGCTGAAAGTGCTTCATTTCATCGGCATCCAACTGGTTTGGAAGGCCATGCAACTCCCGATTTGAGCAATGTCCACAGTGAGCACCGATATTTGAGTAACCTTCCTGTATCAGGCATTCCTGACCACTCTGCTGTAGCTCCATTTGGTATTGGACTACCAAGATATGACAGCAGCAATCAACAGAGATCCAGACCATATGTACATCACCATCCCCTAGTCCATAGGTATGCCCAATTCATGAATCTAGCTCTGAGCATGTTTAAATTCGGGGCTTATCATTTAACTCTGCATATCTACTTTCTAGATAGGCCCCCTTATATGCTCAAAAGTAAAGATGCTTCATCACATAGGTAGTGTCTAATAGCCTGCAATAACCTAAATAGTTGTGAAAGTGTTCATTTACAAACCCTGAAAACCTGAATTCTGGTATGCTTGGTGGTTTCCATAGGCTATGTGGAAAGCTAAGTAAATATGGCTATTTGCTACAAGTTATGCCTATTGTTTGGTTTTCTTTTTTTTCTATGCTAAACGTCCTTGCCTAACTCTTATGATGTTCAAATACTACAGGCCCACACCTCGCAATGGAAGCAATTTGGTGGCACCATTAGGGTCAGTGCCAGCTGTTATGGCTGAGACTAGAGGCCAGGGTCATGGTGCAAGGGGACATATGTATCAACAGTCGATGCACTCCACAATGCAGAGCGGCCCATTCCCTCCTACTACTAGGAGGGTCAGGCCTAGGGCTTTGACAATTACGTCTTTCATTGCAGCGTCATCCTCAGCTGAAATTGGAGGGCCCCATGGATTTGCTCCCCCTGGAGCTGTGAACACGAGCCTTACAACTGATGGTGAAGGTCTATCTAGACCTGTTGACCGACAATATGGTTGGGCTCGGGAGGGCTTTGCCCCATTTCCCTGGATCCCTGCTGACAATGAATCTCACTGGTGGGGCGCCTTCAATCCTATCCAGAACCATACACATGGAAGTTTTACTCGAAGACCTGCTGGCGAGCGGATACCGCAGAGCCACCCAGTCCCAGAGAATGGTTATCAACCTGTACCTCCCCAGAGGATGCCGCCCTTCTTGTGAAGGCTATTTCCCCTATCATTGTGTATATCTCTAAATTAGACGAAATTGAAATTATTCGTTTCAGGAGAAAACGAGGAAACAGACGCTGCAGCTTCCAAGTTAAGTTATTGAAGGAACCCGAATGCTACTTATGTAGTCGGTGTTTTATGGTTTTCTAGCCAGCAGCCCTAGGTGTATCATTGAGGGCTTTGCTCATCCTACCACGTATGTTTCAGGGCAGAAGTAGAACTATTTGGAAACATGAGCTTACGCCCCAGGGTGCTGCCATTGTAGCGATTGAACATGATTGTGATATCGTGACTGCAGTTTCCCTCTCTCTCTCAAATCGTGTGTTTCTGAATGTTGCATCAATGCAGCGGTTTGACGATCTTCTGCATAAATTACTGATGCTGCTTTGATTTGTCACCTGATGCTCTGTTCCTTCGTTTCCTCTGCACATTTTTTTTTCCATCTCTGTGATTTTATAGCGATACCCAGATGATGCGTGCACATCTATGTAATTTTATAACGATTTAGCAATGTTGTTAAATGATTATGGTAGGGGCCCAGGAAGGAAGTCTGATGCAAAATTCAGGCGTTTTGCAGGCTTTCAGCAACGCAAGGCAAACTCGGCTTGCTTGTTCTACGTACCAGGAACAAGCCGTGGCCACGCAATGAAGGATCGCGAACGCGTCCTAGTGATATCGAGCAGGCTGCCGGCGGCTTCCTCTTCCCGGCCGCCAATAGCCTCCGCCCCCAGCAAGCTGCCGGCGGCTTCGTCCTCCGAGTCGTCCGACGTTGCTAGGAGTCTGCTGCAGCTCACTTCAACAGGTGCTGTGAATTTTGAGTCCTCTGGGCTGGATAATGACTTGGGCACGTTGAGGGTGCAATTGGAGGAGTTGACATCTCGTGAGGAACAAAGAGAGTTTGCTCTGGAAGTCGAAATCCTTCGGAGAGAAGTCCAGATCATGTTCGAACAGAAGTTCAATCAGGTACTAATCCTTCCTTACCTTCAATGATATTGGTGCAACAATTCTCCGATGTGTAACCCGCATATATTCTGTTTATGACTACAGGCCACAGGGGACTGCCTCTAGAACTTTACATGAAAAATGACAAATGAACTCAAACATGGAACCTGGAGTATACCGCGGAATCCCTCTTTTTCTGAAGTGAGGGAACCTTTATCAGAAGTAAACTTATCAGTAGATACGTGTTTAGGAAAATCATAGAAGTCATCAGCGCTGCTGTTAGTACATTGAAAGCATAGACCTCCGAAAGGGGTGAAAAAAGAAGGAACAAATCATGATTCTGAAAAACAAAGGTAAAGAAAACATCTAATGTCATCGTGATGCTTACAAAGGAAATATAGTAACACATCAATGCGTGCAATTGAATGTACTCCATACAGTGGGTGCCTCTGTTGTAAAATCAATCACAAAAGAACAAGAACACGAGACGCAGATTTTTACGTGGAAAATCTTTGCGGAAAAAAACCACGGACGCCAATCGGCGCTATCACTATTTTAAGGAATTGAGTACAATGGATAGGGTTTACAATGAGCATCTAACTCTCCCCAGCAGATTACAAGAGGTATTTATAGATGGATGAAGCGACTCGAGTCAAAATGGGCTACACTGAAATATGGGCTAAAGGTGTCCCTAAAGCCCAACAGGAAATTCGGATCAATACCCAACAAACTCTACCTTGAGACGAATTCCCTCTTGCAGCAAAAACATCATCACTGAACTCCTTTCAATAATAAATATCACCGGCGCCAAAAATCTCTAGGACTTAAACTGTAACTCCAACCAAGCTTGAGCATAGCTCAAACTTAGTAACTGAAATTGTCTTTGTCATCATGTCAGCGGGATTATCATGGGTACTTATCTTGGATATTTTGATATCTCCATAAGCAATGACATCTCGAATATAATGATACCTCACATCAATGTGCTTTGTCTTTTCATGAAACATCTGATCCTTTGTGAGGTAAATAGCACTTTGACTGTCACAAAATAAAGTAACACAAGAAGTAACCCCGCTGAGCTCAGTGTACAAACCTCTCAACCAAGTAGCTTCTTTACATGCTTCAGAAATAGCCATATATTCAGCTTCAGTAGTTGAAAAAGCAACAGTAGCTTGCAAGCTTGCTTTCCAACTAACAGCACAACTACCAATAGTGAACACATAACCCGTGAGAGATCTCCTCTTATCTAAGTCACCAGCATAGTCAGAATCAACATAACCAACAAGCCCATCTCCAGATTTTCCAAACTGCAAACAAGCATTAGAAGTACCACGCAGATATCCGAAAATCCATTGAATGACTTTCCAATGCTCTTTGCGGGATTAGCCATGTATCTACTAACAACACTTAGTGCATGAGATAAATCAGGACGAGAACAAACCATGGTATACATAAGAGAACCAACTGCGCTGGAATATGGGACTCTAGACATATACTCAATATCATCATCTGACTCTGGACATAAAGCTGAAGATAATCTGAAATATGCAGCTAAAGGAGTACTCACTGGTTTTGCATCATGCATATTAAAGCGATGAAGAACCTTTTCAATATAACCTTTCTGGCTGAGATATAATTTTCCAAATTTCCTTACTCTAATGATCTCCATGCCAAGAATTTTCTTTGCTGCACCTAAATCCTTCATCTCAAATTCTTTACTCAATTGTGCCTTTAGTTTAGCTATTTCTGACTTATCTTTTGCAGCGATTAACATATCATCAACATAAAGAAGCAAATATATAGCTGAACCATTAACAGTCTTTAAGTAAACACAACTATCATAATTGGATCGCTTAAAACCATGAGAGAGCATAAAGGAGTCAAATTTCTTATACCATTGTCTAGGTGATTGTTTCAAGCCATAAAGGGATTTCTTTAACCTACAAACAAGGTGTTCTTTTCCAGGTATAACATAACCTTCAGGTTGGTCCATATAAATATCTTCCTCTAACTCTCCATGCAAGAATGCAGTTTTAACATCTAGTTGCTCAAGTTCATAATCATGTATGCCAACAATACTGAGTAGAGTGCGAATTGAGCTATGCTTCACAACAGGAGAAAATACATCATTGTAATCAATACCTGGAATCTGGTTATAGCCTTTAGCAACCAACCTTGCTTTATACCTTGTTGAGTCAGTGGGAGAAATACCTTCTTTTCTTTTGAAAATCCATTTGCAACGGACTGTCTTCTTGTCTTTATGCAATTTTACTAAATCCCAAGTGCCATTCTTTTCAAGTGACTTCATCTCATCTTGCATAGCGGTCATCCAATTTTTACAATCAATAGAAGTAATAGCCTCAACATAATTTGAAGGTTCGGCATTATTTTCAATATCTTCTGCAACACTTAAAGCATAAGAAGCAATATCACATTCTTCAATAAACCTTTTAGGTGGATGAATAGACCTTCTAGGTCTATCAATAGCAATAGATTGTTGTGGAGGCTGCACAACTGGAGAAGAATGCTCAACAATATGTGAATCATCAATAATAGGTGCATCATGAACATCAATACTAATATTTTCTGGTGTAGATTCAGAATCAATAAGGTGCTCCACCTGCACACTAGTTTTCTGTTGTTTCTCAATAGGAGCATTAATATCCAATTTGTCATATAACAGATTCATTAAAGATAACATTCCTACTGATAACAACCTTTTGAGTTTGAGGATTCCACAATTTATAGCCTTTAACACCAGATTTATAACCAAGAAAGATGCACTTAATAGCTCTAGGCTCCAATTTACCATTATCAACGTGAGCATAAGCGGTAAACCGAAAACTCTCAATTGTGAATAATCGCAGAGAACCGGACCATACCTCAATTGGAGTTTTCTTATTAATAGCAATAGAGGAGACCGATTAATAAGATAGCAAGCGATGAAGCGGCTTCACTTAAAAACGCCTATGCAAACCAAAGATTAGACAACATACAACGAGCCCTTGAGATAATGGTTCTGTTCATACGCCACTACACCGTTTTGTTGTGGAGTACCAGAACAGTAGTGACGCACAATACCTTCAGATTTGCAATATGAATTAAATTCATCGTAATGCAATTCCATCCCATTATCAGTACGAAGTTTCTTTACCTTCTTTTCAGTTTGTCTTTTAATCATCACCTTCCACTCTTTAAATGCTGAAAATGTTTCTGATTTATGCTTCAAGAAATAAGGCCAAACTTTTCTAGAATAATCATCAATAATGGTTAACATATAACGAGAACCTCCTAAAGAAGTCTTACGAGATGCCCCCCATAAATCAGAATGCACATAATCAAGAATACCTTCTGTAGTATGAACAGAAGTGTTAAATTTTACCCTCCTATGCTTACCAAATATGCAATGCTCACAGAAATCCAATTTTCCATTATATCCATCAAGAAGTCCTCCTTTACTCAATACTGCCAAACCCTGTTCACTCATATGACCAAGACGCTTATGCCAAAGATTAGCAATATCGGGTGATGAATGTGAAGAAACAAAGGCATCACCTGTAATTGTAGTGCTTTGAAGGCGATATAAATTGGCAGATTTCAAATCACCTTTCATTACAATAAGAGAACCTTTTGATACTTTCAAAATGCTATTGCCACCAGAATACTTATACCCTTTAGTGTCAAGAGTACTCAAAGAAATGAGATTCCTTGTCATACCTGGAACATGCCTCACATCTGTCAAGGTTCTGATAATGCCATCATGCATCTTGATTTGAACAGATCCAATGCCAACAATAGGACGTGGCGAATCATCACCCATCCTAACAGTAACCAAGATCTTTAATGCACTCATAAGTGATGAACCAATCTCTATTTATGCATATATGAAAAGAAGCGGCAGAATCAATAATCCATTCATCACCACTACTAGCACATCCAACGAAAATCAACAAGGGTCTCACCATCGAAACTACTATCGGTAGAAGCAAAGAAGCTTTACCTTCATCATCAGGTTTACCTTTTGGTTTGTAGGTGCCGCCCTTTTTCTTTGTTCTTTACCTTATAACATTCGGATATGTCATGATTATTTTTCTTACAATATCTGCAGAATTTTCTTTACCTCGACTTAGAACGGCCCGTGAATCGCTTGAACTTCTGCCTCTATACCCATTGTATGATTTCTTTTCTCTTGTTCGTCCCCGAACTGACAAAGCTTCACCTTGCAAACTGGAACTCTCAGAAGACACCATTAATTTCATCTTTTCTTTTGCATGTAAGGCCTTATAAACTTCAGCAACAGTTAATGTATCACGACTATATAAAATAGTGTCTCTAAAATTTGAAAATGACGGAGGCAGAGAACACAAAAGAATAAGACCTAGATCCTCATCTTCAAATTTTACCTCCATAGACTCAAGGTCAGAAACGATCTCCTTAAAGGCTGATAGGTGATTTAACACAAAACCACCCTCTTGCAACTTGTGCGAAAATAATTTCATCTTCACATGCATTTTGCTCGTAAGATCCTTTGACATGCAAATTGACTCCAACTTTAACCATAAAGAGGCTGCGGTTTTCTCCTGCAAAACCTCTTGCAAAAATATTATTTGATAAATGAAGATGAATTTGAGATAAAGCCTTACGATCCTTTCTTTTTTCTTCATCAGTCCAGGCCTTTTGATCTTTGTTCCCGAATTTATCAAGCGCATCATCCAAGTCAGTGTGCGCAAGAATTGCTCTCATTTGGACTTGCCATAGCGAAAACCTGGTGTCACGGTCTAATAGAGGAAGATCATACTTCAATGAGGCCATAATGCAGAGAAATACTATTAAGTGCACAAGCAAGAAAAAAATTGGATGAAAAAAGAGCTTCTGCAAATTTTCCTGGTAATAAAAAAAATTGATTGGCTGGCTGCGTCCTTCATGTGACTAGCTTCACAGGTGAGATGGACCAAATTCTCTCGGTTGTTCTGGTACTTGTCCACGTGGCTCGTGATTGATCCACTAGTACTGCTTCTCCAACCGAGTTCTTCACGCGTCCTTGTGATTCTCCAACCACTAGAACTGCTTCTTGTCTGCTTGATGCGGCTCGCGCGAAGTGGCACCACGGGCGTTGTGGAAGGCGCGGCGAGTTTCCGGGGATTCGGCCGAAGGACCGCGCGGCTCGGGGTGACCGCCTGGAAGGATGCGCCAAGGCCGGCGAGATGGCGCGACGGCGAATCGCCGACAGATGAAGAACGGGCGGCGCTCGATGAAGAGATCCGACGACGACGCGACGGCCTGGAGAGCGCGCGGGTGCCGACGCCGGGCACGGCGCGAGAGGCGGCGACGGCCGGAAGAGGATGAACCGGCGGAGGCGGCGCGACGGAAGCTTGGAGCGTCGGGTGCGACGAACGAGGTGGCCGCCGAACCGATCTGGAAGAAGAACTGTAGCCGATTGTACTGTAGATCCGAAGCAATTTTTTTTTCTCGTGATTGATCTGCTCTGATACCACTTGTTGTAAAATCAATCATAAAAGAACAAGAACACGAGACGCAGATTTTTACATGGAAAATCTTTGCTGAAAAAAACCACGGACGCCAATCGACGCTATCACTATTTTGAGGAATTGAGTACAATGGGTAGGGTTTACAATGAGCATCTAACTCTCTTCAGCAGATTACAAGAGGTATTTATAGATGGATGAAGCGACTTGAAGACGTTCCTAAAGCCCAACAAGAAATTCGGATCAATACCTAACAGCCTCCCAATTGACTGCACTTACACAATTCGTAATATACCACTAGTCTTTGTATTACAGTTACATTCAGAATTGAATCTTACCTAGCTGGGCGATGCAGGACGAAGAATGCACCCAGAGTTGCCGAAGCCATCTTAATCGTACGAATTCAAAAAGAACACGGGCAGTACGATAGGAATGGAAATTAATATAGGAGTACACAAGAACAATTAAGATACGTGGAAGCTGAAAATGGAGACCGCCTCGACCCGGACAGCTCCTAGAACCTCTTCAAGACGGGTCGGTTTGGATTATCGGCAAGCTGGGCCCGCAAGTCTTCCACGAATTCGTCCTTGTAGTCGTCGTCGTCGTCCAGCATAAATTCCTTGAGGCTTGGGAGCAATTGCAGCCCAGAAAACAACCCAGTGTTGGTTTCGGAAGGCCAACCACAAAACTCCAGCACCTCAAGCTTAGGCGTTGCTCCTCCTTCAAACTCCACCGATTTGAGCTTGTCTTGGGGACCCAGCCCCAGTACCACCAGACTCGGGAACGCCTCCCGACGGAAATTGAAACGGAGCTCTTCACCCTGGAACGACCTCCTCCTCAGAAGAAGGATGGCCAGGTTTGGCATCTTGCCAAGGACTTCTATGGTGGCACTGAGCTCCGATATCCTTGTGCTCCTCAGCGACAGCTTCACAAGATTCTGGAGCTCCTTGATCCATTCCGGCAATTTGACCAGGTTGCCGTACAGCTTGAGGCTCTGCAGATTTTTGGGAGGCGAGGACACTCCATCCAAACAGCCAGATAAACCTGGCTCCCCCACGGACTGCACCAGCAACGATTCCAGGCGACTGAGAGCGGCAAGGGCTGAACACAACTCTTGACAGTTTTTCTTGTTGATGCCAGTCACTCCTAACTTGCGCAACCGGGTGAGCGTCTTGATGTCCTGTAGGACGGCCTTCTCCCGTGCGACGTTCACGAGACCCATTGTGTGCAGGGCTTGCAGCTTCCGGACCCCTCTTGGCAATACAACACCACCTGGACTTATGTGCGCCACAATAAAAGAGAATATGCTGCAGCACCACGCAGTGCATACATCACGCCTGTTCATGTCGACATCCACACCCTCGAACATCGATTTCAGATGCTGAGGTGCGTAACATGATAAACAAAATCCAAACGAAGAAAAAATCAGAAGGCATGACCTGTTCCACAATAGCTTAGGCAATTCTTCACTTTCGTAAAAGTCAGCATCATCATTTCCTACTTGTCCAGCACGAATATACTGTAGCTTCCTAAGCTTGATGATGGTCTTTGGCAGCTTGATTATACATGTACCTGTAATATCTAGTGTCTGGAGTTGCCTCAGATTACCCAGAGAATCTGGCAGGTGAAAAATAAAACATCCTCTAAGAGAAAGGTATCTTAGGTGGAGAAGCTTCCCGATGTGCACAAGGTGATGATCAACTAGACCCGATGTGCCTTCCAAGTCCAGCACCCGTAGCAATCTCATCTTGTTAGAAATGAAAAATGGCCTCCACTTCCCAAACACCGTTAATGATCGTATTCGGGCCACATCCACTATGCTCTCGAACTCACTTTGATCACCCTCCCAACTACTGTTTATAGCAAGATGACGAATCGTGCCCTTGCTGTTTAAGCCGCAACCTTCTTCCAGGTTGAAAACAAGATTTTCTTCCATTGACTTTGAGATGCCGATTTCACGGATGAGATCGTGGACTTGGCAGGAGTCAATTCCTTTTCTACTCCAAACTAATTGTTGAGATGGTAGGATCATGCTCCTTTGAATGAGTTCGATGAAGTAGTCGTTCGCTATTTCCTCCGCGGACTTGTGATAGATCTCCCTTGAGTAACCCTCTGCAGTCCACCGCTGCACCAAGCGTCTCCGCCTAACCTTGTGGTTTTCAGGAAAGACGGATAGATACAAGAAACATGACTTGAGATGATAGGGTAAACCATCGTAGCTTTTATCAAGGACGGTTCTTATGGTCCCAAGCTCTGGATTCATCTCCAACTCAGCACTAATATGCTCATTGAACTTCCTCCACTCCATGGCGGTTTTTGGTTGGTTTGCCAAGAAGCCACCTATGGTTCCTATTGCAAGGGGAAGTCCATTGCACTTCTTTAAAATCAGTTTAGCTTCTTCTACTAGCTCAGGATTTTGCATTTCCAAATCTACGGTCTCCTTAAATACCTGAAATTGGTACAATTTAAATTTCTTTAATACTCTAAAAATGTAATAATTAAAGTGATTCTGGTACGATTGTTTATCTTGAATACATTTTACTACCACATTTTATTTGTTCTGTTGTTGAACAGATGGGAATTAGAAGTGGAAGTTTTTTTGTTTTTACTCCAGGGTAAGTATTTCTAACACACCCATAATTTTTATTTATTATATTGTATTATTATATAATACAAACCGATGACACAATTTATTTTTGCAATGTTAAATTGTAAATTTAGACAATTTTTGGAAACCACAAATACTTTATTTGGAATCCTCAATATCCGAAATTGAAATTTCTTAACTGTTAGACCTGTACGAACTATAGGTTCCAATATGCACGAGTTCTAAGGTTTACTAATAGCAACATACATGAAATCCTCATCTCCCAATGAAAATAATTAGTGATGATAGACTCCTGCTAAAAAATGAGTTGCTCTTTTCTTAAGTGTGCAGTCTTAAATAGGGGTGGCAATGGGTATGGAGAGATTTTGTCCCTGCTACCCAATATACGAATAGAGACGGGAATACTTTCCCCATACCTGCTCTCTGCTATACTAAAGTATTTCCTATGTGGCCCTGCTACATGCCTTGTAGCCCACTCATATGTTGTCAGAACCAACTCCAAATTATCTCTTTCCAAAGTTAGGGTAAATAAAATTGTGCTTACAATGTAATTTCAAATGAAACAAATGGAGCATGATAGTACTCTATCAGTACCTTTCTCGTGAAGAGGTCCTGCGCGTCCTTGTACTCTAGAACTTGAAGCTTGTATATATTTTCTTGTTTCTCTGAACAATGCTTAGCAATATTCTCTTCCCTTGTTGTGACTATGATCCGGCTTGTATTTTCCATTGCATGGAAACTTGGACTTATCAGGTCCCATTCTACTGTAGATGATACGTCATCAAGAACAATCAAGCAGCTATGTCCTTCTAAAAACTTGGCCAACTCCTCAATCAACGCTTCAAGTCCCATCAATGCTGATTTTTTCTTTGTGCTGCCCAACAAACCCACCATGGCTTTCTTTTCAAAAGGTTCTGTATCCAGTTGCTGAACCAAGCTCCTAAGGAGCTCCTCTCTGTTGAAAGGGCGCATGATTGTGACACAAGCACGCTTCTCAAACTTGCAGCTGAGGTCTTGTCTTTGGTAGATATCTTTGACTAGAATGGTTTTCCCAACACCACCCATTCCCCACACCGAGATCACCTGAAATTGTTGGCTAGTTTGATTTGAAATTAGTTTGATAATTTCATGTTTTTCTTTCTCTCGCCCAATAAGCTGAGATTCCTCCAAAGCAGCCGCCATAGTCCTGATGCGAGTGAGGCTCTGTCCATCCGTACCGTTAGATAGATCATCGAATATCTCACCAGTGGGCATTTTAGATATCTTAATAATGGTAATGTCTACATTTGAGCCAGATCCTGGCTTTGCTGAATCCGTTCCATCATGAGGACCCTAAACACAAGCAAGCAATGATAAGGTGCCTACCTTCAATTTCCTTACTAATAAAAAGAAACTAAAAGAAAAAAATAAAGAAAGATTCCTTGGACATTGTTTAGCCGTGTTTAAACATTGAAAGTATTTTAACAGATATTTTCATACTTCAATTATATCATGAGGATCTCTCACACACTATAGAACTACTATATTTATTAATATGTTCATAAAATAATATAGAACTATTATATTATGGAAAAAATAGTTTCCATGATCAATCTAATGATACTATTTCCACATAACCAATCTAAATAGTTTTGTTTATATATTACTAGTCAAAGTTAAGTAAATTTGACTGCATGCTTTCTAAAACATCATATATTTACGAACAAAGTGAGTAAATGGTTAAATACTATTTTTCACTATTCAGTTATACGAGAATCTCCAACTAATTGTGTAGTCCTTAGATAATTTGCAGCGGATAATCATAATAGTAAAATTCAAAAAATCAATCAATTAGCTAGGAACATAATTATAATTATGATAAGTTTAAGCGAGGAGCTGGCCCAATCACGAAAGAGAAGTCTAGACAAGAATCACAACCGTCAAAAACTGGAGGTACAATCCTATGTGCAAAGACTCCTGAAAAGCCATCTAGCACTTTTTCACAATTCTTCCAAATAAAGTTGGGAAAATATCGAGGGTAAACTCACCTTTTGGTGAAAGCAACAAAACTGTTTTTATTTAGGCATCGAATCAATATGAAAAATTCTAGAAATATTTGTAGACATAGTCTACAGATTGTTTCAGTACATTGGAAAAATTCAACTTTGAGAGGTTTTGTGTGCTAACGGGTGCACTCGCACGTGTGTTAAGAGCGCCCATACGTGCGCATGTGTGGTGTGCGTGCGTGGTGGTGTGTGTGCGCATGGGCATTGTCCGATTACAAAACAACTTCAAACTCAAATTTTGATACAAGAAACGGAAAGATAGAGTTTTGCTCTGAATAGTACTTTTGTTCTTTTCTTTTTTTCTCTCTCTCTCTCTTTGATTTATCATTTAAGATCTTTCTCTTTTTATTACTCTCTAACATTAATTGAAGTTTAACTTGAGGTTTTCATCATAGATTGATTAAATTGAGAAGTACATCTATAATTAACTTTCAGAAATTTCATATTGATTTGGCTCCTAAACCAAAACCGTTTTCACGCTTGCCCCGAAAGTTTGGTTTCCACAAGATATTTTCCATCGATCTATTGGTGTATTATGTTCTTAAACGGAGTAGTAACTGCTTTTCTTAGCATGCACTGATCTACAGATACAAGTTTTGTTGGAAATTAACTGCACTCGGTTCCAAACCGTAGAGGATAATCTTGTGAAATTGAGCTACTTTTGCTTTAAGATTCACAAACTTTTTTAAGAGGAGAGTTGAAGCAAACCCCATACATTTTATTTCATGTGCCTGGGGTGTCATGCAGCATCACATGACCCAATGATGATAGCAGCCAGGAGCGCACAAGCGGAGGCATATGGCCGGTAGGTGGCGGTGACGGTGGCATGCACGCGAAAGGTGCTGTAATACCTGATCTATTAGTGTGGCGGCTAAGGTGGAATTGTAGTGAGATTAGTAATGTATTTTTTTTTGTTGTCTAAAGTGAGTTATAACAAGATATAATGCTTGTCGGGCATAAATGTAGCACATATGTGTTAACCCTTTTTAATAAAGCGAAAACTAAAGTGTAACTCACAGAGGGTTAGGTTTTTCAGTGAATTTTGGGATAGGGTGTTACAGATGGTGTCAGAGTATCAACCTTCGCTGTATATACGCATGCAAGATAGAGGTGCAAGCATATGACACATGGCACATATGGCCCAAAATGGACACAAGGCATGGCATGTTTGTCGGCACTAGATGCGCAAACATACGTGTATGGAGGGGGTGGTTTTGGGTATTTCCCAACTATGCGGTGTGATGCCGAATGTGTGTCGGCACTAGATGCATAGACGTGTACCGAGGGGTGGTTCTGGGTGTTTACCGAGTGTGCAGTGTGCTGTCGAGGGTGTCAGCCCTTATGGAGAGTGAATGTACTCGACTGGTTAGTATGGTGGCCCATGAAGAGTTATGGTGGGATTAATTCCAAATTGCTTGTCTAAAGTAAGTTGTAATAGCATATAATGTTTATTGGACCCAAACGTAGTACCTTCTGGTTAACCTTTTTACACAAAGTGAGGATTAAAGTATAAGTTGGGATGATATGCCTGTGTGGGCCCACCCATGGTGGTTTGGTCTTTGAATGGATTTTAGGCCAGGGTGTTACACATGCACTTGGTCAAGTCGCCATAGAGAGAGGGAGAGAGAGAGAGAGCAGCAGTGAGGGAAAGACAAAAACCAGTCTACTAAAAGTTACCACAAATAATTGACAAGCTAGATCGAACCAATGTACTAGGAAGCCTTAGCAAAAGCATTATTGTGCTGATAATGCGTTGTATATTATTGCGGACGATTAAGCACTTAGCTTGCAAGATATAAAGGTTGAACAGGAGACGAATGATGTTGTCCCCGGTTTTCTCTCAACGTTATTTATCCTTTGTCTATAGGTACCCTGCCCCTCCTTATACAGTAGGTGGTAGGGTGTCTTATCAATGGAATAAGTAACGTGGGACTAAACTATATTAATAGGTCTTTTGGGCCGGCTATTTCTAATGGGATCAGTTTAGGTAAAGTGTCCACACTATCGAACGCATGAAACGGGTGACATACAACATAAACAATATTTCTTAGAATTTTTAAAGAACTTACCGATATATCTTTAATTTGCACTTGTACGGATAACATCATTTTTTGACCATTGCATATAGACTTAGTATTCTACTCCCTCCGTTTCGTAATATTTCTCCATGTCACTATGAAGCGTCGTGTCAAAGCATTTGTCCATTGAGATAATTGAGAGTGTAATTTTTGTGATATTTCCATCCTCTGCCCCTGTTTAAGTACTCTAAAAGAGATTAATTAGTTGTAGTATATATTTCATTTATTTGGGTAAAAGTATGGATGGCCATTTGTCAATACTAGTTTTTTCTTAGATTTGATGCTTTCTTCACCTGTGCACACGGTGGACATATACAAATATTGTGAAACAGAAGGAGTAGTTGTAGCCAATTCTTAGGTTAGATATAATTGATGCCTTAATTAAACTCTAGGGTCAATTGGGTCGACATTCATTACGTCTTTTCCTTTTCTCTTACTGATCAGTAATGTGAGAATTGTTAGCTGTTTTCTTTTTATTAATGTGGAAATCTATCTATCTATCTATCTATCTATCTATCTATCTATATATCTATATTACTTAGGCACTCTGAGGAAGCTCCCACGTTAACCAGAAAGATTTGGCCATCTATTTGTTGGGCCCGAGTTATAATGGTTTAGATTAAAAGAAAGAGTCCATATCAAGTACAATATAAATATCTCTCACGTTAACTAAAAAGATCTGGCCATCTATTTGTTCCGCTTGAGTTATAACGATTTAGATTAAAAGAAAGAGTCCATGTCAAGTACAATATAAATTAAGAAAATTTGGACTAAAAAATTAAAAAAATTAACAATCTGACTTCCATACTATTTTCAAAGTAAATCCATAAATAAATATAAATTAAGAAAAATTCGGAATAAAAAATTGAAGAAATTAGCGATCTGACTTCCATACTATTTTCAAAGTAAATCCATAAATAAATAAAATTCAAAATAATAATTAAATAAAATTAGCAAATTAAAACAATGAGTCTATCTCAAATACAAGCCAAATTAAGTAAACTAAAATTTAGAATAAAAAATGAAGAAAAATTAGCAATCTGACCTTCATGTGATTTCGAAAGTAATTGATGCCTTCATTAAACTCTAGGGTCAATTGGGTCGACATTCATTACGTCTTTTCCTTTTCTCTTACTGATCAGTAATGTGAGAATTGTTAGCTGTTTTCTTTTTATTAATGTGGAAATCTATCTATCTATCTATCTATCTATCTATCTATCTATCTATCTATCTATCTATCTATCTATCTATCAATATATCTATATTAATTAGGCACTCTGAGGAAGCTCCCATGTTAACCAGAAAGATCTGGCCATCTATTTGTTGGGCCCGAGTGTGATTTCGAAAGTAAATACATAAATATCAAAAATTTAGAATAATAATTCAACAAAATTAGAAAATTAAAACAATGAGTCTATCTCAAGTACAAACCAAATTAAGTAAAATTTAGAATAAAAATAAAATAAAATAATCAATTAGATTTTCATAAAAATTCCAAAGTAAGCCCTAACAATAAATTCAAATATTAATAAATAAAAATATAAATTTTCATATGAATTCCAACCTATGTAGAGGATATAAAGTAAAGTTAGATATTTATTATTGGTATAGAGGGGAGACCACACTAATTTTGTATTGGAATATTAAATACAATATATATTTATACACAAGACCATAAAAAAATACGTCCTATACTTTTTTGATACAGCGTGTCTATATCAATTATCAAGTACAAGCCAAATTAACTAAAATTCAAAATAAAAAATTAGCAATTTTATTTCCATTGTAATTTGAGAGTAAGACTAAAAATAAAATTCTGAGTAATAATAAATAAAAATAGAATATAGATTTTTATACAAATTCCAGCCTAAATTGAAAAGAAAAATCCACCAAAAGTACAATCGAGAAGTATACAATTAGGAATAAATTAAAGGATGCTTAAAATTTTGATTTGTATGTGAATTACAATGCGAAATTATAAAATTATTAAAATTCGTAATATAATCTATTAACTATACTAATTAGATGATTTCTGAACGTTGAATATTACCTTCTCGTAGAATGCATAGAGAGTCTGATGAGTAGACAATTGCTTGAGCTCTGATACTTGTGTCTCTTGGCCTGCATAAGCTTGCAATTTCAGCTTGCCCTGTGGAGACTATGATTCGGCTCCCTTTCTTGTTGTTTGGGAAGCATGTTTTGATCCAACCCCACTCTTCAATGGTGGACAGATCATTAAGCACAATCAGGTAACTCTTCTCATTCACATATCCATTGAACTCTTGCACCAAATCTTGCCCCGTCTTCTCCATCTTGACCAAGAGATCAATCCCTACGGTTGCGGAAAACTGCCTTACTAAGCTCTGGATGAAGTCTGTTCGATTGAGAGGATGCATCACCCTAACCCAGGCATGGCATTGAAACTTCCCTTTTATCTCTGGATTCTCATAGGCCCTCTTGATGACGGACATCTGCCCAGCATCACCATCTGTTCCCCACACTGCAACCACTCTAAGGTCTTCGTCCTCCTTGTTGACCAGCTGGACAAGATCCACTTTTGCTTTGTACTGCTGCCGACTGGCTTCCTCGATGCCAAACATTGTTGCACCGGCTACGCTGGGCTGATCAGCGGCGGTGGCAGGCTTGGAGCCAGAAGCCTTGATGAGGCGGTAGCGCATGTTCCTCTGGCTGACATCTTCCACCTTGGCTCTGAGATCCTTCATCTGCTTGGCCACGTCGCCGCTCAAGCAGCGTGCGAGGGTTGCCCCAGCAAGATGGTTTCTCCAGACGAACGGCGAAATCCTGGAGGCAATCCTCGACGTCATAGGCGACGTCCCGGACTTGCTTCACCCAGGTCTTGATCACCTTGTTCTCGTCTCGCTGTTCGTGCGCGACCATAAGGAAAGACTGCATCATCTCGAGCTCATCCCTGATGAACGCATGATCACGCTGGATGCCGAGCTGCAAGGCCACCTCCTCTGCAACGGTGGATTGAGCGTAGCCAAGCGCTCCATTCAGCACGGACTTGCCAACGCTCAATACCGTCGATTCCATCACCACCCTCTCCACACACACTGTGTTTTGTGATTTGCGAATAGTATATGTGGATCAATTGGTTGAGGAAGTTGTGGCAGCGCAATGTGTAACGAACATATCGATCATCTGTATAAATCAAAAGATACCTAACGTGCTGTTTTGTTAGTAAATCAAGGCAAGCAAAAGGAGACACTTTGCTTGCAGGTGAGTGCTGAATCTATTCTTATCTGCTGCTTAGAGGTGACGATCAGAAGAACAAAGATGCATCGTCTTGTGTATTAGCTTGCTAGCACACTCAAAAGGATGGATGTTAAAGGCATGCATTTCTTCGAGCTGGTTTGTCAGTTCTAGCCCATGCAACATAAATATTATTCGGCATTCAATGCACGGTTGATGAGATTCTTTTTTAATACTGGGGGCTTACTAGCAACAGAGCCAGCCAAGCATGCCCATGTCTTTCTTAATTTCTTAGAACACCAACCTATATGTTTCGTGTTTGAAGGACCATGTGAAGGTCCATTCTTGTTTGTGATGAGTATTTGACGTTATGTGATCTAAGATATTTTAGATTTGAGTTTGGATTTTAATTTGATTTCAAGTTGAAAGTTGCATGTGCGTTGGACCAAATTTCTGAGAGTTTCATGTGTTGGCCAGACCAAATTTTTATGATCTTCATGTGTTGGTCGGACCAAATTTTTGTGATCTTCATGTGTTGGCCGGACCAAATTTTTGTGATCTTCATGTGTTGACCGGACCAAATTTTTTAATCTTCATGTGTAGGCCGGACCAAATTTTTTATGATCTTCATATGTTGGCCGGACCAAAATTTTGTGATCTTCATATGTATGACGGACCAAATCGCGATAGTGCTCATGTGTTCTACGGACCAAATTTTTGTGATTCTCATATGTATGACGGACCAAATCGCATGGTTCTCATGTGTACTACGGACCAAATTTACCAGCGTGCATTAATATGCACTTTTGAGGGTCTTCCCTTGCTCAAAAATTATTTGGTCTACATGAAAGTTGTAGAGAATTTTAAGACGCATCTTTTTCATGTTGACAAGTTTTTCATTTGAGCAACATAAAAATCATATAAAATCGGGAAGGTTAACAGAGATTTTCACGTGTACGACGGACCAATTTTCCAGCGTGCAGTAATATGCATTTTTGAGGGTTTTCCCGTGCTCGAAAAATTATGTGTTCTACATGAAAGTTGTAGAGAATTTCGAAACACAACTTTTTCATGTTGATAAGATTTTCAGTAGAACAACATATAAAATCATAACAAATTGAGAAGATCCTGCTGTATTGAAAACAGCTTGTCTGCATTTGGTTGAAATGCTTTGGTCTGTTTTTGGTCTTTTCTAATCCCAACTCGTGATCGAATTGTTGTGATGGGTTCATGGTGGAACCAAGAAGGATTTCTTGTCTTTGTGAATGTAGGACTTCATTTGGTGGTCATGGTGAGGCGAAGGAGGTGGAACTAGGCATGGGATGGCCGGAGGTTCAAGTTGGCGGAAGTTCGCGGAAGATGGCCGGAGATAAAGTCGTACAGTTCCAAGAGACAAGAGATCAGTGGAGAAGCTAGCTTATCACTACTTGGATCAAGGAGAGTCAGAGGGTTGCGATTCTGGAAGATAAAGCAATGGATAAAGTGTAGCTTGCTTTCGATGTACTAGAAAGTACCGAGTGTAGTTGAGAGTTGTTGAGAGGACAGTGTAAGGATCAAATCCTGGCCCTTGGAAGTTGGCTTAGGATTGAAGCAAGACATCCAAGGGTGGGAATTTATCCTGTGTCACTATAAATAGAGGGTAGGGCAGCCTTCCCTCCGTGAAGGTTCCGAGGTTTTGCCGCTCATTTGAGTTTTGCCCACTTTGTTGTGAGGCTTTATAAACCTCCCTTCCGAAATGAAATGTTCTTCATTTATATTCTAGTTTCATTTCCTTTACGCATTTACATTACGCACTTAAATTCTCGCTATCTAAATTCGCATTTACTTACTTGCAATTTACTTTATGTAATTTGGAATTGCCTCATCTCCTTCTATATGCTATTGAATCTTTGTTGAAATTCATGGTTGATGAACTCTTCTCTTGATTCGATGCTTTCAATCATTTAGGCAATCCTTCATTCTTGTTGCAAGTTATAAATCTGTGTTCTTGAAATGCGTAAACGTGTGACTTGCGTTCTTTAGTTTTGATTTGCTTCGGTTCTTGTTGCCAAGGATGAGAGATTGATTGGATGAATCTTCACTTAGAACATATCCAAATCCTCTAGGCAATCCTGGTTCAAGTTCTGCAAAGAAACCGATCTTTTGTTCTTTCATAATGAATTCTTAATTGATCGAGTTTTGGTGTTTACTCCTGTGATATCTTGCTTGCTGTGACTTGTGAGAAGGCATTCAAGTCTATCTTGATCTTTAGAATCTCACGAGCAAGCCAAGATCACAGATTGTCTTTTGAGTCGTCTTTGTTTTTCAACACCGCTTGTGTTTTTCTAGTCTCTGTTCTTTACAAGCAAGATTGAGTTTTTTTACTAGTATTTGTCCAAGAGGTGGGAAAATTTATTTTGGGACCATTCATCCCCCCTCTGGTCGCCATCTCGGTCTTTCAATTGGTATCAGAGCCGGTTTTGCTCTTTCATAGATCTTGACCGGTCTCAAGAGCCATGGCGATGGACAATTATTCCACCAAGCCACCCATTTTCTCTGGAGTCGATTTTCCATTCTCGAAGTCACGCATGGAGTCATACATCATCGCCTGTGGCTTCCTGATTTGGCAGAAGGTGAAACTCCCATATGAGGTTCCTGCCGATGAAAACGTCACGGCCGGCAATATGGCTGACGTTGAGGCGAACGCTAAGGCAAGGAACATCCTCATACAGGGTCTTAGCCGAAGTGAGTATGACAGGATTTCTCACCTTCGTTCTGCTCATGAGATTTGGGTGACCCTCGATGCTTACCATGAGGGCACTACCCAAATCAAGACGGTTCGACAGGACCAATTTAAGCGTGAGTTCAACAAGTTTGAACAACATGCTGGTGAGAGTCTTGACGAGTGCTTTGGTCGGTTTACGAAGATTTTGAGCGACCTCCGAGCAGTCGGTTGCATATACCCTGACTCGGATAATGCTCGATATTTCTTGACCGCACTCGATCTTCGTGTTTGGGAAATGAAAGTGACCACCATCAAGGACACCACCGACCTGTCGACCTTGACTCTTGACGGGCTGTATTCCCGCCTCAAGACTCATGAGATCGACGTCGTCTCGCTGAAGACGAAATCTCGATCGATGGCCTTGGTCACCGATCCCATTGGATCTTCCTCTTCGACTCTTCTTGTGGTTTCTCTCTCCACCCTTTGCGAGCTAGCGATGACCAATCGAAAAATTTCCAAAATGAGCTTGCTCTTCTTGCTCGCAAGTTTTCTCATGCCTACAAGAGGGTAAGAGAGAGGAAAAGAGGTGGCGTGATCACCGCTTGAGTGTGGTGGCCCCAACCACATTCGAGCGAACCGCCCAAGCCGGAGAAGGGCAAGAGCGAACAAGGCGGTTCGGGCAAGAACGATTACACCGACATGAAAGGACAGGGGATGTCGCCTAGAGGGGTGAATAGGCGAATTAAAACTTTATAGCTAAATGCAGCGGAATAAAAATATTGCGACTAAATAAAATCTCCCGAGTGTCTCCAATAATCCGGAGTGTCCGGTATTCAATCCGGATACTCGGATAGTCCGGATCTGTCCGTTATGCAATCCGGATACTCGGATAGTCCAATCCGAGGGTCCTAACCCGGAGTGTCCGGTATTCAATCCGGATACTCGGATTATCCGGATCGTCCGGTTCGTGGATTCGATATCTGGATTGAGGATCTCGAAGAGAGATTTTAAATCCTCGCAATTTTTCAACAATCTACTTGAACACAAAAGATCTTAATGATGTCGTACACGAGGGTATAGAAGATCCGGAGCCAAACACAACAAAAGAGTAGATCGGGCTCCCAAAGATTCAAAACCAAATACTAAAGCAAGAGAAAGAAGCAAACTTGGAGACGATGATTTTTCACCCGGTTCGGATCCTTGAGGGATCCTACGTCTCCGCTGAGGCGGCTCGGTCACACTTGAGCCGGGTCTCTTTCAACCTCTTCCTCCCGTGTTGCACAAATGCACTCGCGGTCTTCACTCCTTTGATTCCTTCCCTTACGGAGGCGGAACCGACCTTCACAAACTTCCCACGGCCAACCACACAAAGCTCCGGTGGCTCGTAGGCGACCTCCTAGCCGTCTAGGAGTCCTCAACCTCCAAGAGTAACAAATACTCACGAAGAACAAGCTTGGAGATGAAATCAAGTGCTCAACCAACTCAAATCTCACTCAACCTAGCACCTCACTCCTCAAACTCTCCCCAACCCTTCTCACAAGGGGATCACTTAGATCTAAGGGTAAAGAGGTGTTTTGGGGGCTCAAGAACAAGGGTATAGCACCTCTAATCAGTGGGAACACTCACCTTTGAAGTGGGGAAGAGGGGGGCTTTAAATAGAGGTCCCAAGAAAACTAGCCGTTGGAAACAACTCTGCACAATCCGGAGACTCCGGATAAAACCCGATACTCGGATTGCACTGAGAACAGCAACAGAGGGAGTCAACCCGGAGTGTCCGGATTGAAGTCCGGATACTCCGGATTGCACTGAGCAGCCCGACGAAAACGAGCATAACTTTTGACTCGGACTCGATTTCAGTGATTTTGGACTCTCCCAAAGCTAAGAACGAGGGCTACACAACTAACAAGGTCTCACTACCCAAAACTCAAAGGATAAACACATATTTCACAAAGAAATCAAGAGAGACCTACAACCCTCACTTTCCTAAGCACTACCAACACCACTCTCTTTCTAAGATTCACAAGGATGGATCACTTGAGCACTTGACACATCTAAAAGTCATTCGACATCGCATCCTCTTAATAGTACGGCAATCCTTAGACTCAAATTAAATCAAAGATAATATAAGTCTAGAACTAGTCACTTGCCGTCTTCTTTCTTGATGTCGATGCATGAAGACCTTCACCATATAATTGATGACATCTTCGCCTTGTCCAACTCGACTCGATTCACCTCATGAGACTCTCGTCCTATCAACCTTGACTTGATCATCCTCTCGACGATCTCCACGCCAAGTTGCTCTTGACTTAGTCCTCGGCTCTTGGTGACACCGCCGTCTTGTTGACCTCGGCTTAATGATCATCCTCCAAGATACCTTGGTCATCATATACGACGGGACCTAATTCTTTCCAAGCTACTCATGAAAGACATTAGTCCCAAAAGCTCAATAGATATGAATAAGTTGATATTTGTGAGCAGTTGATTACAACAAGTGTTTCATATAAAGAAGCACAATATAAATGGAAACACTTGACATAAGAAATGTTCTCTACTAAGTACATCATGATGAATATGTAATTGATCTATATGCACTAGAGAGATAATTGCCAATGTGATGAATCAATTAAATCATGGCAAGGATCACAATCTTTACTTAAATGAAGCACATGATAGAATATACACGAATTGTACATGTGCAAATAATATTTGGAGTAAGAGTAAATATGTGATCCAACACTAGATTAAACTTCACTAAGAGAATTGCATGAGAAGATATACAACTCAAACATGCATGCACCAAGTCAATCTATAGCAATATGAAGTTTAACTCTAGTTAATACATACATACCATAATGAACTCAAATGAATATATATGCACAAATAAATATGACATGAACCAATGTGCATATATAAAATCAACATGCTACTTGGAGTTCACTATGCATTTGCACAAAAGGAATGCAATAACAAATATAGAATAGATACCAAAATTGCATACCTTATCTTTGCTTAACCTTCCTATTTGATTTTCCTCTAAATAGATGAGACTGATACTCAACTAGGCAATAACAAGTTAGTCTCATAGCAATATAATCATATTAGAGGTTTGTCATTTGTTAAGCACTAAGTTAAGCATTTACTTAATTGCATAGATTGTCATTATGAGTGTTTGTCATTAATCACCAAAATAACATTCATTAATCACCAAAATAACATAAGTGCCTAGATGCACTTTCAATCTCCCCCTTTTTGGTGATTTATGACAAACCTATTATCAATTGCACCAAATGACAATATTAAGATATTTTAACATTAAAACAAGCATAAAGATACAATAAGAGATCATACTTACAAATCATCCCTTTTTGTCAATCGATTAGGGACAATTGATAAATCCATAAATTCTCCCCTTTGTCATTAATCCCAAAAGGTGCTTAAAAGATTCTTATTGTTTATTCAATAAAATCTGTTCTCCCCTTGATTGCACACTCAATATAAAGATTAGGAGAAAATAAAATAAAGATAAGGAGCTAGTAATAGGACAATAATATTAAGCTCCCTAAATCTAGGCAAGATATGATACCAATTATTTCCAAGATTTAGGTAATAGATTTTCTAGTTATACCAAATTAAAGAAGTCATGATTCTTAGGATATAAGTGATGCTTAAACATGACACACGAATATGATTTCACATATTCTTTAAACATCAAGATCATATAGCAAATTTATATAATTTAAGCACATGCTTATGATCAAATCAAATTCTAACAATCAAGATCATATAAAGAAGATTACACAAGAAGGAATTGCTTATATGATCACAAGATGTATACAAGATCATGAATCAAGATTGTATAAGTAAGATGCACTTTCATGATCAAGAATTATAAACTTATCAAGGGCATACCTCTTTGCAATGTGTCACCCATATGTACCTTTTAGTTCTTGATAATACCGAATGCAAGTTAGATGACACTTCAAAACAATTTAGGATTAGAGGATACCTCTTGAAAGATACCAATTAATCTTACCAATTGAAAGATACAACACCATTTAGAATGACACAATTTAGCATAATGGTGTGCACAGACATTATTGAATATGGTCAGAAAAGAAACACGTCCCTTTGTCGATTCTTGTCCACCGCATGTTCGAATTGGTCATGATCACCGCGCCGGTCTTAGATCCTCGTACTATGGAGCTCCTCTCCATTTCCTTCATCCCACCGTCGAAGATGACCCTTTTCCAATACCTTGAACATCAATAGACAAGCACACGATTTACGGGAACAAATATCTTTTAATTTGACCCAAGTTAGTTTGATAATGTCTAAGTACAACATGCATGATATATATGATATACAAGACAATACTCTTTGCATGCAATTTAAAACAATTCAAGATATCAATTGAAGATTTTATTACACCACTTGACAATGAAAATATTTGAAACTCATTCAAATTTAATCTTGTCATCCACTTGTAAGAGAGACAATGAGTAAAACACATTCAAACTCACTCTTGAGCTTACAAGGAATTTTTCTTTTCCATAATAAACTCGAAGTTATGCAAGAGAGAAACATTTTGAGGCTAAGTTACAATTAAATCCAATTTCCGAATAACTTAGCCAAAAGATGCACTTTCATTGGAATGAAAACTTAAATAGATATGCTCCATTTAGAAGCTTGGAGCAATGAATAAGTTCACTTAGTTTTCATCTTGAAAGGCTTGCCAAGATACCAATTTAAAACTCTTAAAATCTCAAAAGATGCAAATAGCAGCACAAAGTCGATTATAACTTTTAAACCATTGCTCAAATACAAAAATCATCAACGCGAATGATCCGACTAAATCCTCTTCGAGGGCTATGAAGACCTGAATATTGATTTGAGCAAAAGAGAAACCCCAAAAATAGGATGAACAAGATATTGCAAGAAAGTATAGATAGCAATTTCAGAATTTGGGCCGAGCAGTACAACCCGGATACTCCGGTGTTTTTGATCCGGAGTGTCCGGACAATCCGGATACTCCGGATATATTACCCGGATATTCGGTTGTTCAAATTCATCCCTAAAACTGAACATTTTGAATTTGGATCAAATCTTGATCAAATGAAGTCCAATAGCCATAAGATTTTGCAGAAATGATCCATGAACATCCAAGAGACTTCTCCAAAAAGAATTTCTCAAATATCACCCTCCAATCAAAAATTAGATCAAAATGGGCATTGGAGGTTTAGTTTTGACACTAAGTCAAATAAAGTTAACAATCTTGCAAATGAGTTCAAATAAATTTGAGAATTTTCAGATATGAACTCCATATGTGATGTAAGGTTTTATAACAAAGATTTTCAAAAATAAATTTCATTTTGAGAAATATGATGAAATATGCATATGAAACACATAAAACATTAAGATTTTCACCAAATCCTCAAAATGGAACCAAATGAGTTTTGAATGGTAATATGCACTTATATGGCATCATATGATTTAGAGAGATGTTTATAAGCCTATTTGCATGATCAAATCCATTCAAATCGTAAAATCCAACTTAATGCAAGAGTATGCCAAATAAGATCGAACGAGAGAAAAAGGCATAACTATTTCAAATTAAGTTGAAATTATTTGAAATTAGGCATAAACATTATTTAGACTCCAAAAAACTTTTCCAAAAAGAATTTTCCAAAAAAGGAGTCTCCAATCAAAGGATATGCCAAATTTTGCTTTGTAGGCATGATTTTTACTCAAAGAGAAGAAAAGTCAAAACTTTTTCAAATTGAGTCCAAATGATTTGAAACTTTCCAGAAATAAACATTGGACTATTTAGAAGGTTTCCCAATAAAAGAAATTGAATTTTCACCAAATGCTCAAAATGCATTCCGGATTGAAATTTATGGAGATTTGAACTTTCATAGCTTTGTATGAGTTAGAAATACTGTTTCAATCCAAGATATGCAAATAAATCCAATTCAAATAGCGAAATCCACAAAATACAACAACGGGTCATTTTGGGTCAATTGGATGATTTTGGCCAAATTCAAGTGGCTATAACTTTTGAACGGTTGGTCGTTTGGAAAAACTTTGAACTAAAGAAATGCTTAAAATGACCAACCTTATGAGTTTTGTATTGACCACTTTTTCAAACTCCAAATAGATTTTGCTTTAGAAAAATTTGAAGTTAAATGCAAAAGCAAGATCACAAAGATCTTTTAAGCCAAAGTTTGACTTTTAGCTTCTAGCCAAGGGTTAGATATTTGAAAACATTTGAAATGCATTTGAAAACATTTTAGAAGACTATTTTCATAAGATTTTGCATTTCAAAGAAATATTTTGCTTTTAACCCTTTTTGAAATAAGTTAAATAGGAAATAGTTTTTCATAAAAGCCTCAAAATACAACTCAATTTGGATTTCATGCAATTTCAATTTCCATGGCTTAGAATTGATTATCAAGATGGTTTCTAGCCAACATTTATAATGAAATCCAACTTGAATGCTAAGATTTGAGCAATATGCTTAAATAAGCTATTTTAGTTCAAACCAAAAACTTTTCGGGCTAAAATTGATTTCAATATAGAATTTTCATTTTGAAAGCTTGTAAAATATTTGAAATACATATTAGAATACTTTTACAAAGCTTTTCACAAATTTGGGCCTTTTAAACATAAGATTTGACTTTTGACCAAATTGGTCCTTTTGTGTAGGGACCCGAATCCACTGATTCGAACCCACTGTGTTTACTGCACTATTCCCAGGATCAACGCTAGTGCACACAGCTTAACATTGGTACATATCACATCACACACAACGATAATAGAATAATAGTTCATTTATTGATATAACTAAATGTATGATCTTATGACCAACTTACATTATTAAGCCACGCAGGGCAAGACTGAGAATATAAGCTAATAATTAAGCAATGGAAAGTAGAAACGTAGATAGCTCATCACCACCACAGCAACCGACAAGGCTCGGACCCTAATGACTCGTGTCTTCATGAACTTCATCTTCCAACACAGTGTAGATTCTTCAACTGTTGATTATTGTTGTTTGGCAAGGGTGAGTACTTAAAGCACTCAACAAGTTGTGCATGTAATGCAAGATTATTTATCTATATGTAAGGCTTATTCCAAAGGATAGGCTATCATGGCTATTTTGCAATAAGCGAGATTTATGAACAAATACAATGAATAGATTGTAAAGAATGTAAAACAAATAGCAATAATAAATAAATTCAGATTTCTCAAGTAAACCAAGTTTCCAATCCTAAATCAAGTTCCAATCTTCCATATGGCCATCCCGCCATCCCAACCAAGTTGTCCAATTTATTAATCTAACCCTTAATCAGTAATTCCAGTATTGCTCAATACATGCGAGCACGGCTATCCGAATAGTTTCACACTGCAGAGGTTATGCACTTTACCCACGTGATACAACCAAACACCACAAAGGCGAAAGATTATAACAAAGCCTTTACAATGCTCTATCTTAACCCGATACTACCCGCTAAGGTTTCAACACCATGGTCCGAAACCACGCCCGTGGCCCCCTCTTGCGCCATGTGAATTACACTCGACCGGAACTCACACCCACCACGATAGTATCAACATTAAGACTTTGCAAATTACTCATTAGGGTCGCCCATACGGACATGTGGTTGCATGATTGACTCAGGTCAAAGGCTTGCAAGGTTAAGTCCTTAGTGTGATCAAGGCAAGACATCCACATACCATCTGCCCATTGGGCCCACCTTGGCCTCCTCGCCCCTTGCCACTTGCCCCAATCTAAGTTATTATCACCCCGTTGATTACCAAGCATCACGTGCCATCAACAATTCAAACATCGTTGCGTGACATGACTCGCCACAACAACTCAATCTCATCGTGTGATCCCACATGACACACAAGTTAATAACATTGTTCCATATTCCATTAATCAAGATTAATTATCAATGGTGATGACACATGTGATGACGTGGCATGGCTAAGCAACTAATACGAACTAAACCTCCAATGTTGATTATAATTATTAACCAACTATATTAAACCAATCTAAGGTGACAATGGATCATGGCATACAATGACAAGGTAGGGTATAGATCAATCTGTATTTTAGCTAAGCCCAAACTAATTTGAAACAGATTGTATATTTGAAATATATGCAATAGCAAATCAAACATAGCAATTTTATAAACATGGGTTCAACATGATCAAAGCACAACTTGCCTTGGAATAGGTCCTGATCTTGATCTGAAGATTGCTCTTGGGTTGCTTGATCTTCCTCCGGCGTCGCACAATTCAACGCCTACGCTGCATCAAGAAGAAAAGCAAATAAATACCAAAACAGAGAGCAATTGAACTCCAAAAATCAAATAAAATTCACCATTAAATAGATCTCAATTTTACAAATTTTTAGAAACTGGAATCACTCAAATCCGAGTTACGATGCAAAAGATATAGCCTTTTAAAGTTTGAAATAAATCTCAAATCGAAAAATCGAAATTGAAATTAACAGATTTATTTTTATACTGAAAAGATGATTTATGACGTCAGCGTGACCTCATGATGACGTCATCTTCACCGAATTTCCAATCGGATTATTTTCCAATTGAAAATATGATTATGACGCAAGCATGACGTCGACCTCGGATCGAGCCAATCGGAAGTCGACGCGTGTCCTCGGTCCATGGACCCGGCCCACGACTCGCTACCGCTTACGGTGACTCGGCTCACGGCGCCTCGGCACTGGCGCCGACACGCGGCGGCGCCGATTTGCCCACTGCGCGGCGGAATCCCACCGCACAGATCACATCTAACGGCCACCGATCTCACCCCACGTGGCGGCCACGACAACCGCGGATTTAGATCTAACGGCCAAGACGCACTGCGGCGTTCACTTTTTTACGCGAGACGTGGCACAATCTCGCCCTTCACGAGATCCGACGGTTCGAAGCTTCCACACGACAATGGCGGTGCGGCGGCGCAACTTCACCGGACTTGGGGACGATGACTCGACGACGGCGTTCGGCGACAAACGCCGCATCGCTTCACGGTCCGACGCGTTGAGGTACGGGATCTCCGATCCGAACCGCAGACGGCCAAACGGCGAACGGCGGCGGAAAATGCAGAGCGAAGACCGCGGCGGGCTTCGGCGACTCGCGAGCTTCGCACGAGCAGCGAAGGCGTCTCGACGTCGCGGAATCGGCGATGACGCGGCGCGGCGAGGATTCCAACGCCTGCGTGGCGCGCTTAAATAGTGCAGACGGAGGCGTGTCCGCCGGACTCGAGAACGACATCGTGGCGACGGCGGACTCGGCGGCGACTTCGAGGTGGTGACGCGGACGATCCGCGCAGACACGCGGCGCCGATCCGACGGCTCAGAGCGCTCGGCCACGCGGCGCAATCTCGGCCGTTGGATCTCGATCCAACGGTCAGCGGATTAGGTTTAGGGTTTCGGTTTCCAAAAGGGCTGCATGGGCTGACTTGGGCCGCACGGTTCGCGGGCCGGCCCAGCACTGTTCACTGCTTTTTAAAAGAGTTTTTCAATTAAAATAATTCCAGAAATTCATTTAATTTGCTTTAGGCAATAAAATAATCAGGAAAAATCCAAGAAAAATCTCAAAATTACTTTGAGACATTCTGGACTCAAATAAAATATTTTTGCCAAAACTTTATTTTAACTTTGCATAGATTTAAATACTTTTGGATAAAAAGCAATAAACTTGACATAAGATTTAATTCAAATAAATCCAGAAAAATCCAAATAAATTCCAGAACAATCACAAATGCACATTTAAGCAAATAAAACTTAATTAAGCTGAATTTTGGGATGTTACAAACCTCCCTTTAATGTAATCTCGAATTCGAGATTCGGGGCTAACTATAGAATAGGTTCGGAATTCGACTTTAAATCTTCTTCTCGCTCCCAAGTGGCTTCACTTTGAATGATTGCTCCATCGAACTCGCAAAGCGAATAGACTTGTTTCGGTCTTGCGTTCCATACCATCCAAAATTCGATGGTTGCTCTTTATAAGTCAAATCTTCTTGCGCTTCTATTGCATCCAACGGGTTTGCTCAGTGGGCACTCGAGACACTTCTTAAGTCGCGACACATGGAATACATCATGCACTCTGCCAAAGACCGAGGCAACTCTAATCGATAAGCCACCTCTCCTCGACGGCTCGTAATCTTGAACGGACCGACATATCTTGTTGCAAGCTTCCTTTAACGTGGAATCTCTTAACGCCTTAAGAGGGGAAACCACGAGATACACATGATCTTCTCGTTCAAACTCAAATCTCGACGACGATTATCTGCGTAGCTTTTCTCGTCTTGATGTGCTATCTTTAACCTCTCTCGATCATTGCAACTTGACTTTCGCCTCTTCGAGAACATCCGCCCAAAACCAACGCTCTCCGTTTCATTCCAATTCAACGGGTACGACAAGCACGCCCATACAATGCCTCAATGGTGGCATCCGTAGGCTAGCTTGATAACTATTATTATAATCAATTCTCGCATATGGCAAACATTTATCCCAAGAGGTAGCATAAGCTAAAGCACAAGCTCTCAACATATCCTCTAAAATCGATTTACTCTCTCGGTCGACCATCCGTCATGGGTGATATGTCAGACTAAAATTCAGACGGGTTCCCATTGCTTCGTGCAACTTATTCCAAAATCTCGAGGTAAATTGGGTACCTCTGTTCGACACAATCTTCTTGGGCACTCCATGCAAACATACAATCCTTGACATGTACAATTACGCTAAACGATCTCCTGAGTAAGTGGTCTTTATCGATGAAATGAGCGACCTTGGTTAAACGATCCACAATAACCCAAATGGAATCGTAACCTTTACGAGTCTTAGGTAGACCGTGATAAAATCCATTCCGATTTCTCCCACTTCCATTCCGAATTTTTAACTACCGCAATGCATCAATGGGTTTTTGGTGCATGGCTTTACTCTTTGACATACGTCGATAATGCAACATGCTCACCACTTCACGCTTCATATTCGGCCACCAGAATCTCTCCTTCAAATCCTGGTACATCTTGGCACTTCCTGGATGAATTGAGTACTTAGAATCGTGAGCCTCCTCAAGAATCAATTGCTTTAGCTCCTTTTTATCCCAGACGCAAATTCGCTTTTAAAGAACATGGTTCCTTGCTCATCCAGAGTGAAATCTAAGGCTAGGCCTTCTTCCTTTTTAGCCTTGATTTTTGAAATTTTATCGTCATCTTGTTGACCTTCTCTAATCTGATCCTCTAGTGTTGGCTTCACTTCTAGCGCAGCTATCATTCCTTGCGGAACGACTTCCAATCTTAGCTTCTGAAATTCCTTGCATAATTCCGGTTGATCCTCCATTGACAATGTATTTGCGCTATGGCTCTTTCGACTCAGAGCATCTGCCACCACATTGGCTTTTCCAGGGTGATAATGGATTCCCATATTATAATCCTTAATTAGTTCAAGCCATCTTCGCTGTCTCATATTCAGGTCAGCTTGAGTGAATATGTATTTCAGACTTTTATGGTCCGTATATATCTCACATCTATTTCCTATGAGATAATGACGCCATATCTTTAAAGCGTGCACTACGGCAGCTAACTCCAAATCATGTGTTGGGTAATTCACTTCATGCGGTCTTAATTGTCTCGACGCATAAGCAACGACTTTGCCTTCTTGCATTAACACGCATCCCAAGCCTTGCTTCGAAGCATCACAGTAAATATCAAATCCATTACGCATATCCGCAATACTAATACGGGGCGTTGTTAAACGCTTCTTTAATTCCATGAAACTTTTCTCGCACTCAAGCGCCCATGCAAACTTCTTTTCTTTCTTCAACAAGCTGCGTCGAGGGTTTAGCAATTGTCGAGAATCCTTCTATGAACCGACGGTAATATCCCGCCATTCCCGTAAAACTACGGATCGGGTAATGACTTCGGTGGCTCCCGATGCAACATCAAGGCCCACTTTGTTTGGGTCGATCATGACTCCTTTGGTAGTCATTACATGACCCAAGAATTCGACTTTCTCCTTCCGTAATTCACACTTGCTAAACTTTGCATATAGTGATGCTCTCGCACTGCCTAAAACCATCCTTAGATGTTCGCATGCTCTTCTTCGCTTTTGAGTAAACCAAAATATCGCCTATGAAGACTACCACAAACTTATCCAAGTAATCCATAAAACTTTATTCATCATGTTCATGAAATATGCTGGGCATTAGTCAATCCAAATGACATGATTGTGAACTCATAATGTCCATATCGCGTAGAAAACGCGGTCTTAGGTATATCCTCTGCTCGGATCTTCAACTGATGGTATCCTGAACGAAGATCTATCTTGGAGAAAACTCCAGCTCCTCTTAACTGATCAAATAAGTCATCGATCCTGGGCAACGGATACTTATTCTTGATCGTTACTTCATTAAGTGCACGATAGTCGATGCACATTCTAAGACTTCCATCCTTCTTGCGAACAAACAAAACCGGCTCCCACGGTGATGAACTTGGTCTAATGAAACCTTTTTCTTGCGGTTCCTCAATCGCTTCTTCATTTCCACTAACTCGTCGGTAGGCATCCGATATGGTCTCTTTGATATCGGTCTTTGTACAGCGCTAACTCGATAACAAACTCGATATCACGGTCCGTGGCAATCCCGCAAATCTTCCGAAACACATCCGGTATTCCTCGCCATCGCACATCTTCCATGCTGATGGCTTTCACGCTGTTGACCATTAACTGCCCATCTCGAACTGCGGTCGCTTGAAACTCCACTTTCTTGCCACTAGGGCCTTCCAAAGTCACGATCCTTCGGCCACAATCCAAAACAGCCTTATGCTTTGACAGCCAATCCATTCTAAGGATGACGTCTAGGGATTGCGCATCTATCAAGATAAGATTCGCTAGAAATTCTATCCCATCCATAAGCAACTTAGCTCCCAAACACCCAAGGCTAGATCTAAGCTCAGATCCTGGGGCTTGGACTAAGAGCACACACTTAAGATTTACCACTTTAAATCCATTCTTGGTTGCAAAACTTTGAGAAACGAACGAATGCGAAGCTCCAGAATCAAACAAAACTGTAGCAGGTACTGAGTTGACCAAGAACTTACCCAGTACGACGTCTGTTGCCTCTTGAGCTCCATCCGCGGTGATGTGGTTGATCCTTCCACGCACGGTTGATTGCGGGGTTGCTCCAGCTTGGCTTGGTGCACGATTTCCTCCTGATGTTGGTGCTTTAGCGGGTGTTGTTCCCAGGTTGAAACGAACTGGCGTGATGCCTCCCTTCTGTGGACACCTATTAGAAAAGTGCCCTGGCTCATTGCAAGTATAGCATCTCTTCACTGCGGACTGCTGATTTCCTCCTGGTGCGTTGTTGCCCTGTGCTGGAGTTTGAAAATTCTGATTGGCATGGCGAGGTGTAGGAGTTGATGTCTTATTTGCAGCTGGTGGTTGGAATCTAGCAAATTGCTGTGGTGACATCCTCAAACGTAGATGATTTGGACGTCCACCCTGATTGTTCATCAAGCGCTTACGGTTTCACCTAGCTCTTTGCGCTTATCCTCTAGGATCAAAGCCTTATTTACCAGCTCCCAAAATCTGGAAATTGTGGGTAATCAGTCCACTGTAGTCCCGAGTTCACCCTTCATGAAACGAGGCTGCTCGCTTTATCTGCCGCTACGTCTTGAGGGCATAGCGAGCTAATCGAGTAAATTTGTTCAAGTATTCGCCACCGGTTGGCCTCCTTGCTTCAAAGCTCAACTCTTCCTTCTTAAGGTCCATCATTCCCTCCGGGACATGATATCGGCGGAAAGCATTAGTAAACTCCTCCTGTGTTATCTCTGTGGGGCTCCATGAGCGGCACAAGAGTTCTCCCACCACTCTGGCGGTCCCTTCCAGTTGATGAGAGGCGTAAAGCACCTTCTCATTTCCTTCACACCGAGTGATGTGCGACTTCTTCTCAATTGTCCTAAGCCGCCATCGGCTTCCAAAGGATTCACATTTCCGAAAAAGTTGGTGGCCTAGTCCTCATAAAATCGATAGCTTTGACATAGGTCGAGGTCCACCATGATTGTTCGAGTTGCGTGGTTGTTGTGATTTATCTTGCATTGGTCATCTCTTGATCTCGCCGCATCATTGTCCGCATCGGTTGAGTCTTTGCCGCCGAAATGCTCCTAGATTCTCGCATGTTCATCGTCGGTGGTTGAGGGTCGCCTCCATCGTTGGGGTTGTCATTCGACGCAGATCCACTTCTGAAGCACCGTTGTTTCCTCAGTATTCACCATCCGATGATTGCCTCTTAGGTTAGGAAAGGTAGATGTAGCATAGATAAGAAGTAAGAATTTCTAAAGCGGGAGATATGTTATACCCAAATGAACAATTCTTTATTTAACTTGGTATGGTGCTTATTTAAGCCTACAAGCTTTGCAACACATAACTGCACACTCAAGATTACAAAGAAGCAAACTAAACACGAAACCTTAACGTCAACTAAAAAGGTAAAGACTAACTTAAAGACGCGACTCACACTCGAGTCTCAACACGCTCCAAGGTCGACACTCACTCATCCACCACCTGGTGAGGTCGATCCGCGCATACACCGGTGGATGAGCGGGCATCGGGCGAACCTATCCCGTGACCTACTACTAGATCCTCTGCAACAACGGGTCTGCACTCCTCTCGCTCCCACTCGCTCCTCCGATCCTCCTCGGACTCCTCACCGGCTCTTGAACTCCCCGAGTCACGCGCTCCACTCGTCCTCAATCGCCTCGTGGCCTCTCCCACTCGGTGATCATCCCGATGGTGAAGCACGGTCACCTCGAGCTCTGCGCGGCCACTCTAAGTGCCTCGTATACGCCTCCGGCTCCCGGTAGTATCTCTCATGTGATCCTCCCGGCAAGGGCGAACTCGCAAGGTGCGTCGCGAGAGCACACTCGCTCCCCTCGATCCGCTCGTCTTGCACGCTTGAACGTCCGGTGCGGTCGAACATCAATCGTGAAGCTCGCTCGGCGTAGTCGCGGCATACCGGCGAAGAGCAAGGCGGCGACCTCTGGATTGCAACCTCGCACGAGAATCTTCGCGCAGATGTTGATTGGCTCGCTAGCTTCCTCGTTCTCCGGCGTAGATGATCAATTTGCAAATGAACCCTCGGTGAACACCATTCACTGTCCAGCTGCCTCCTCGGTAAAGTGGACGATAGAAGCCTCCAAGCGTCTGAAGTACTCTCCACAGCTCCATGGCGTAGCTGCCACCGACTCCTCAAAGGTCTGAACGATCGGCATCTGCTCCACAAGAACTTTGAAATAAGTTCTCCACCAAAACTAAGTAAGACAGTAAATTTAGCAAAGGCAAGAAGTAGAGAATGAGATGAGTCGAGAGTGTTTTATTAGTCAAGTTTGGATTTTCTTTTAGAAAATAGTTTTGGACTCTCACAAGACACCTCCACACTATTTAGGGCCAAGACCTACAGTCAGTATGCTCTGATACCACCTCTGTAGGGACCCGAATCCACTGATTCGAACCCACTGTGTTTACTGCACTATTCCTAGGATCAACGCTAGTGCACACAGCTTAACATTGGTACATATCACATCACACACAACGATAATAGAATAATAGTTCATTTATTGATATAACTAAATGTATGATCTTATGACCAACTTACATTATTAAGCCACGCAGGGCAAGACTGAGAATATAAGCTAATAATTAAGCGTGGAAAAGTAGAAACGTAGATAGCTCATCGACTTCACCACAGCAACCGACAAGGCTCGGACCCTAATGACTCGTGTCTTCATGAACTTCATCTTCCAACACAGTGTAGATTCTTCAACTGTTGATTATTGTTGTTTGGCAAGGGTGAGTACTTAAAGCACTCAACAAGTTGTGCATGTAATGCGATTCTATTTATCTATATGTAAGGCTTATTCCAAAGGATAGGCTATCATGGCTATTTTGCAATAAGCGGCATTTATGAACAAATACAATGAATAGATTGTAAAGAATGTAAAACAAATAGCAATAATAAATAAATTCAGATTTCTCAAGTAAACCAAGTTTCCAATCCTAAATCAAGTTCCAATCTTCCATATGGCCATCCCGCCATCCCAACCAAGTTGTCCAATTTATTAATCTAACCCTTAATCTGTAATTCCGAGCATTGCTCAATACCATGAGCACGGCTATCCGAATAGTTTCACACTCTGCAGAGGTTATGCACTTTACCCACGTGATACAACCAAACACCACAAAGGCGAAAGATTATAACAAAGCCTTTACAATGCTCTATCTTAACCCGATACTACCCGCTAAGGTTTCAACACCATGGTCCGAAACCACGTCCGTGGCCCCCTCTTGCGCCATGTGAATTACACCGACCCGGGAACTCACACCGACCACGATAGTATCAACATTAAGACTTTGCAAATTACTCACCTAGGTGGCCCATACCGCATATGTGGTTGCATGATTGACTCAGTCAAAGGCTTGCAAGGTTAAGTCCTTAGTGTGATCAAGGCAAGACATCCACATACCATCGCCCATTGGGCCCACCTTGGCCTCCTCGCCCTTGCCACTTGCCCCAATCTAAGTTATTATCACCCGTTGATTACCAAGCACCACGTGCCATCAACAATTCAACATCGTTGCGTGACATGACTCGCCACAACAACTCAATCTCATCGTGTGATCCCACATGACACACAAGTTAATAACATTGTTCCATATTCCATTAATCAAGATTAATTATCAATGGTGATGACACATGTGATGACGTGGCATGGCTAAGCAACTAATACGAACTAAACCTCCAATGTTGATTATAATTATTAACCAACTATATTAAACCAATCTAAGGTGACAATGGATCATGGCATACAATGACAAGGTAGGGTATAGATCAATCTGGTATTTTAGCTAAGCCCAAACTAATTTGAAACAGTTGTATATTTGAAATATATGCAACAACGTAAATCAAACATAGCAATTTTATAAACATGGGTTCAACATGATCAAAGCACAACTTGCCTTGGAATAGGTCCTGATCTTGATCTGAAGATTGCTCTTGGGTTGCTTGATCTTCCTCCAAGCGTCGCACAATTCAACGCTCTACGCTGCATCAAGAAGAAAAGCAAATAAATACCAAAACAGAGAGCAATTGAACTCCAAAATCAAATAAAATTCACCATTAAATAGATCTCAATTTTACAAATTTTTAGAAACTGGAATCACTCAAACCGAGTTACGATGCAAAAGATATAGCCTTTTAAAGTTTGAAATAAATCTCAAATCGTAAAATCGTAAATTCGAAATTAACAGATTTATTTTTATACTGAAAAGATGATTTATGACGTCAGCGTGACCTCATGATGACGTCATCTTCACCGAATTTCCAATCGGATTATTTTTCCAATTGAAAATATGATTATGACGCAAGCATGACGTCGAAGATCGGATCGAGCCAATCGGAAGTCGACGCGTGTCCTCGGCCCATGGACCCGGCCCACGACTGCTACCGCTTACGGTAGACTCGGCTCACGGCGCCTCGGCACCAGCGCCGACACGCGGCGGCGCCGATTTGCCCACTGCTGCGCGGAATCCCACCGCACGATCACATCTAACGCCACCGATCTTACCCCACGTGGCAAGCCACGACAACCGCGGATTTAGATCTAACGGCCAAAGACGCACGTGCGGCGTTCACTTTGCTTACGCGAGACGTGGCACAATCTCGCCCTTCACGAGAGATCGACGGTTCGAAGCTTCCACACGACAATGGCGGTGCGGCGGCGCAACTTCACCGGACTTGGGGACGATGACCTCGACGACGGCGTTCCGGCGACAAAACGCCGCTACTGCTTCACGGGTCCGACGCGTTGAGGTACGGGGATCTCCGATCTGGAACCGGCACGGCTCGAAACGGCGAAACGGCGGCGGAAAACAGACGAAGACCGCGGCGGGGCTTCGGCGACTCCGGCGAGCTCGCACGAGCAGCGGCGCGCTCGACGTCGCGGGGAACGACGGTGCGACGCGCGGGGTGAGATTCCAACGCCTGTGGCGCGCTTAAATAGCCGCGACGGAGGCGTGTCCGGCCCGGACTCCGAGAACGACATCGTGGCGACGGCGGACTCCGGCGGCGACTCGGAGAGGTGACGCGACGCATCCGGCACAGACACGCGGCGCCGATCCGACGGCCAGAGCGCCGCCACGCGGCGCAATCTCGGCCGTTGGATCTCGATCCAACGGCCGGGATTAGGTTTAGGGTTTCGGTTTCAAAAGGTGCATAATGACTTGGGCCGCACGGTTCATGGGCCGGCCAAAGACTGCTCAACGCTTTTAAAAGAGTTTTTCAATTAAAATAATTCCAAATTCATTTAATTTGCTTTAGGCAATAAAATAATCAGAAAATCCAAGAAAATCTCAAAATTACTTTGAGACATTCTGGACTCAAATAAAATATTTTTGCCAAAACTTTATTTTAACTTTGCATAGATTTAAATACTTTTGGATAAAAAGCAATAAACTTGACATAAGATTTAATTCAAATAAATCCAGAAAAATCCAAATAAATTCCAGAAAATCACAAATGCACATTTAAGCAAATAAAACTTAATTAAGCTGAATTTTGGGATGTTACAAACCTCCCCCCCTTAACAGAATCTCGACCCGAGATTCAGGGCTAACTATAGAATAGGTTCGGGAATTCTGACTTTAAATCTTCTTCTCGCTCCCAAGTGGCTTCACTTTCGGAATGATTGCTCCATTGAACTCTGCAAAAGCGAATAGACTTGTTTCTGGTCTTGCGTTCCATACCATCCAAAATTCGATCGGTTGCTCTTTATAAGTCAAATCTTCTTGCAGTTCTATTGCATCCAACGGGGTTTGCTCCGTGGGCACTCTGAGACACTTCTTAAGCTGCGACACATGGAATACATCATGCACTCCTGCCAAAGACTGAGGCAACTCTAACTGATAAGCCACCTCTCCTCGACGGCTCAGAATCTTGAACGGACCGACATATCTTGGTGCAAGCTTCCCTTTAACGTGGAATCTCTTAACGCCCTTAAGAGGGGAAACCCTGAGATACACATGATCTTCTGGTTCGAAACTCAAATCTCGACGACGATTATCTGCGTAGCTTTTCTGTCTTGACTGTGCTATCTTTAACCTCTCTCTGATCATTGCAACTTGACTTTCTGCCTCTTCGAGAACATCTGGCCCAAAACTAACGCTTCTCCGCTTTCATTCCAATTCAACGAGTACGATAAGCACGCCCATACAATGCCTCGAATGGTGGCATCTGTAGGCTAGCTTGATAACTATTATTATAACTGAATTCTGCATATGGCAAACATTTATCCCAAGAGGTAGCATAAGCTAAAGCACAAGCTCTCAACATATCCTCTAAAATCTGATTTACTCTCTCACCGACCATCATGCTCGGGTGATATGTCAGACTAAAATTCAGACGGTTCCCATTGCTTCGTGCAACTTATTCCAAAATCTCGAGGTAAATTGGGTACCTCTGTCTGACACAATCTTCTTGGGCACTCCATGCAAACATACAATCCTTGACATGTACAATTCTGCTAAACGATCTCCGGAGTAAGTGGTCTTTCTCGGGATGAAATGAGCGACCTTGGTTAAACGATCCACAATAACCCAAATGGAATCGTAACCTTTCGAGTCTTAAGTAGACCGTGATAAAATCCATTCGATTTCTCCCACTTCCATTCCGAATTTTTAACTACCGCAATGCATCACCGGCGGTTTTGGTGCATGGCTTTTACTCTTTGACATACGTCGCATAATGCAACATGCTCACCACTTCACGCTTCATATTCGCCACCGAAATCTCTCCTTCAAATCTGGTACATCTTGGCACTTCTGGATGAATTGAGTACTTAGAATCGTGAGCCTCCTCAAGAATCAATTGCTTTAGCTCCTTTTTATCCGGTACGCAAATTCGGCTTTTAAAGAACATGGTTCCTTGCTCATCCAGAGTGAAATCTAAGGCTAGGCCTTCTTCCTTTTAGCCTTGATTTTTGAAATTTTATCGTCATCTTGTCGACCTTCTCTAATCTGATCCTCTAGTGTTGGCTTCACTTCTAGCGCAGCTATCATTCCTCATGAACGACTTCCAATCTTAGCTTCAAATTCCTTGCATAATTCGGTTGATCCTCCATTGACAATGTATTTGCGCTATGGCTCTTTCGACTCGAGCATCCGCCACCACATTGGCTTTTCCAGGTGATAATGGATTCCCATATTATAATCCTTAATTAGTTCAAGCCATCTTCATTGCCTCATATTCAGTCGACTTGAGTGAATATGTATTTCAGACTTTTATGGTCCGTATATATCTCACATCTATTTCCTATGAGATAATGACGCCATATCTTTAAAGCGTGCACTACTGCAGCCTAACTCCAAATCATGTGTTGGGTAATTCACTTCATGCGGTCTTAATTGTCTCGACGCATAAGCAACGACTTTGCCTTCTTGCATTAACACGCATCCCAAGCCTTGCTTCAAGCATCACAAGAAATATCAAATCCATTACGCACATCCGCAATACTAATACGGGGTCATTGTTAAACGCTTCTTTAATTCCATGAAACTTTTCTCGCACTCGCGCCCATGCAAACTTCTTTTCTTTCTTCAACAATCGCGTGGGGTTTAGCAATTGTCGAGAATCCTTCTATGAACCGACGGTAATATCCCGCCATTCCCGTAAAACTACGGATCTGGGTAATGACTTCGTGGCTCGATGCAACATCAAGGCCCACTTTGTCGGGTCGATCATGACTCCTTTGGTAGTCATTACATGACCCAAGAATTCGACTTTCTCCTTCCGAATTCACACTTGCTAAACTTTGCATATAGTCGATGCTCTCGCACTGCCTAAAACCATCCTTAGATGTTCTGCATGCTCTTCTTCAGTTTTTGAGTAAACCAAAATATCGTCTATGAAGACTACCACAAACTTATCCAAGTAATCCATAAAAACTTTATTCATCATGTTCATGAAATATGCTGGGGCATTAGTCAATCCAAATGACATGACTGTGAACTCATAATGTCCATATCGCGTAGAAAACGCGGTCTTAGGTATATCCTCTGCTCGGATCTTCAACTGATGGTATCCTGAACGAAGATCTATCTTGGAGAAAACTCCAGCTCCTCTTAACTGATCAAATAAGTCATCGATCCTGGGCAACGGATACTTATTCTTGATCGTTACTTCATTAAGTGCACGATAGTCGATGCACATTCTAAGACTTCCATCCTTCTTGCGAACAAACAAAACCGGGGCTCCCCACGGTGATGAACTTGGTCTAATGAAACCTTTTTCTTGCAGTTCCTCAATCTGCTTCTTCATTTCCACTAACTCGTCGGTAGGCATCCGATATGGTCTCTTTGATATCGGTGCTGTACCTGGCGCTAACTCGATAACAAACTCGATATCACGGTCCGGTGGCAATCCCGGCAAATCTTCTGGAAACACATCCGGGTATTCCCTGGCCACTGGCACATCTTCCATGCTGATGGCTTTCACGCTGTTGACCATTAACTGCCCATCTCGAACTGCGGTCGCTTGAAACTCCACTTTCTTGCCACTAGGGCCTTCCAAAGTCACGATCCTTCGGCCACAATCCAAAATGCCTTATGCTTTGACACCAATCCATTCTAAGGATGACGTCTAGGATTGCGCATCTATCAAGATAAGATTCGCTAGAAATTTATCCCATCCATAAGCAACTTAGCTCCCAAACACCCAAGGCTAGATCTAAGCTCGATCCCGGGCTTGGACTAAGAGCACACACTTAAGATTTACCACTTTAAATCCATTCTTGGTTGCAAAACTTTGAGAAACGAACGAATGCGAAGCTCCAGAATCAAACAAAACTGTAGCAGGTACTGAGTTGACCAAGAACTTACCCAGTACGACGTCTGTTGCCTCTTGAGCTCCATCCGCGGTGATGTGGTTGATCCTTCCACGCACGGTTGATTGCGGGGTTGCTCCAGCTTGGCTTGGTGCACGATTTCCTCCTGATGTTGGTGCTTTAGCGGGTGTTGTTCCCAGGTTGAAACGAACTGGCGTGATGCCTCCCTTCTGTGGACACCTATTAGAAAAGTGCCCTGGCTCATTGCAAGTATAGCATCTCTTCACTGCGGACTGCTGATTTCCTCCTGGTGCGTTGTTGCCCTGTGCTGGAGTTTGAAAATTCTGATTGGCATGGCGAGGTGTAGGAGTTGATGTCTTATTTGCAGCTGGTGGTTGGAATCTAGCAAATTGCTGTGGTGACATCCTCAAACGTAGATGATTTGGACGTCCACCCTGATTGTTCATCAAGCGCTTACGGTTTTCACCTAGCTCTTTGCGCTTATCCTCTAGGATCAAAGCCTTATTTACCAGCTCCTGAAAATCTGGGAAATTGTGGGTAATCGATCCCACCAGAGTCTGAGTTCACCCTTCATGAAACGAGGTATGCGCTTTATCTGTCGCTCGTCTTGGGGCATAGCGAGCTAAGCGAGTAAATTTGTTCAAGTATTCGCCACCGGTTGGCCTCCTTGCTTCAAAGCTCAACTCTTCCTTCTTAAGGTCCATCATTCCCTCGGGACATGATATCGGCGAAAGCATTAGTAAACTCCTCCTGTGTTATCTCTGTGGGGCTCCATGAGCGCACAAGAGTTCTCCCACCACTCTGCGGCGGTCCTTCCAGCTTGATGAGAGGCGTAAAGCACCTTCTCATTTCCTTCACACCGAGTGATGTGCGCCTTCTTCTCAATTGTCCTAAGCCGATCATCGGCTTCCAAAGGATTCACATTTCCGAAAAAGTTGGTGGCCTAGTCCTCATAAAATCGATAGCTTTGACATAGGTCGAGGTCCACCATGATTGTTCCGAGTTGCGTGGTTGTTGTGATTTATCTTGCATTGGTCATCTCTTGATCTGCTTTGCATCATTGTCTGCATCGCTTGAGTCTCAGCTTTGCCGAAATGCTCCTAGATTCGCATGTCTCATCGTCGGTGGTTGAGGGCTGCCTCCATCGTTGGGGTTGTCATTCGACGCAGCCCACTTCTGAAGCACCGTTGTTTCTCGAGTATTCACCATCCGATGATTGCCTCTTAGGTTAGGAAAGGTAGATGTAGCATAGATAAGAAGTAAGAATTTCTAAAGCGGGAGATATGTTATACCCAAACTGAACAATTCTTTATTTAACTTGGTATGGTGCTTATTTAAGCCTACAAGCTTTGCAACACATAACGCACACTCAAAGATTACAAAGAAGCAAACTAAACACGAAACCTTAACGTCAACTAAAAGGTAAAGACTAACTTAAAGACGCGACTCACACTCGAGTCTCAACACGCCTCCAAGGTGACACTCACTCATCCAGCCACCCTGGCTGAGGCTGATCCGGCGCATACACCGGTGGATGAGCGGGCATCGGAGCGAACCTATCCTGGTGACCTACTACTAGATCCTCTGCAACAACGGGTCCGCACTCCCCTCTCGCTCCCACTCGCTCCTCCTCCGATCCTCCTCGGACTCCTCACCGGCTCTTGAACTCCCCGAGTCACGCGCCCAGCTCGTCCTCAATCGCCTCCGGGGCCTCTCCCACTCGGTGATCATCCCGATGGTCAAGCACGGGTCACCTCGAGCTCTGCTCGCCACTCTAAGTGCCTCGCATACGCCTCCAGCTCTGGTAGTATCTCTCATGTGATCCTCCGGCAAGGGCGAACTCGCAAGGTGCGTCGCAGATAGCACACTCGCTTCCTCGATCCGTCGTCTTCGGCACGCTTGAACGTCTGGGTGCAGTCGGAACACTGAATCGTGAAGCTCGTCGGCGTAGTCGCGGCAGACACGGCGAAGAGCAAGGCGAGCGACCTCCTGGATTGCAACCTCGTACGAGAATCTTCTGGCAGAGATGTTGATTGGCCTGCTAGCTTCCTCGTTCTCCGGCGTAGATGATCAATTTGCAAATGAACCTCGGTGAACACCATTCACCGCCCACCGCCTCCTCGGTAAAGTGGACGATAGAAGCCTCCAAGCGTCTGAAGTACTCTCCACAGCTCCATGGCGTAGCCGCCAGCTGACTCCTCAAAGGTCGGAACGATCGGCATCTGCTCCACAAGAACTTTGAAATAAGTTCTCCACCCGAAACGGCAAGTAAGACTCAGAAATTTAGCAAAGGCAAGAAGTAGAGAATGAGATGAGTCGAGAGTGTTTTATTAGTCAAGTTTGGATTTTCTTTTAGAAAATAGTTTTGGACTCTCACAAGACACCTCCACACTATTTAGGGCCAAGACCTACAACAAGTATGCTCGATACCACCTCTCAGAGGGACCCGAATCCACCGATTCGAACCCACTGTTTATCGCACTATTCCTAGGATCAACGCTAGTGCACACACTTAACATTGGTACATATCACATCACACACAACGATAATAGAATAATAGTTCATTTATTGATATAACTAAATGTATGATCTTATGACCAACTTACATTATTAAGCCACGCAGGCAAGACCGAGAATATAAGCTAATAATTAAGCAAATGGAAAGTAGAAACGTAGATAGCTCATCGATTCACCACAGCAACCGACAAGGCTCGGACCCTAATGACTCGTGTCTTCATGAACTTCATCTTCCAACACAGTGTAGATTCTTCAACTGTTGATTATTGTTGTTTGGCAAGGGTGAGTACTTAAAGCACTCAACAAGTTGTGCATGAAATGCGATTACTATTTATCTATATGTAAGGCTTATTCCAAAGGATAGGCTATCATGGCTATTTTGCAATAAGCGGCATTTATGAACAAATACAATGAATAGATTGTAAAGAATGTAAAACAAATAGCAATAATAAATAAATTCAGTATTTCTCAAGTAAACCAAGTTTCCAATCCTAAATCAAGTTCCAATCTTCTATATGGCCATCCTGCCATCCCAACCAAGTTGTCCAATTTATTAATCTAACCCTTAAGCGTAATTCCGAGTATTGCTCAATACATGCGAGCACGGCTATCCGAATAGTTTCACACTCTGCAGAGGTTATGCACTTTACCCACGTGATACAACCAAACACCACAAAGGCGAAAGATTATAACAAAGCCTTTACAATGCTCTATCTTAACCCGATACTACCCGCTAAGGTTTCAACATCAAGGGTCTCGAAAACCACGTCCGTGGCCCCCTCTTGCGCCATGTGAATTACACCTGACCGGAACTCACACCGACCACGATAGTATCAACATTAAGACTTTGCAAATTACTCACTAAATTTGGCCCATACGGACATGTGGTTGCATGATTGACTCAGTCAAAGGCTTGCAAGGTTAAGTCCTTAGTGTGATCAAGGCAAGACATCCACATACCATCGCCCATTGGGCCCACCTTGGCCTCCTCGCCCTTGCCACTTGCCCCAATCTAAGTTATTATCACCCCGTTGATTACCAAGCATCACGTGCCATCAACAATTCAAACATCGTTGCGTGACATGACTCGCCACAACAACTCAATCTCATCGTGTGATCCCACATGACACACAAGTTAATAACATTGTTCCATATTCCATTAATCGTGTGATCCGGACTGTCCGGGTTCAGGGATTCGGATACTCCGGATTGAGGATCTCGAAGAGAGATTTTAAATCCCTGCAATTTTTCAACAATCTACTTGAACACAAAAGATCTTAATGATGTCAGGTACCTGAGGGTATAGAAGATCTGGAGCCAAACACAACAAAAGAGTAGATCGGGGCTCCCAAAGATTCAAAACCAAATACTAAAGCAAGAGAAAGAAGCAAACTTGGAGACGATGATTTTTCACCCGAAGTTCGGATCCTTGAGGGGATCCTACGTCTCCGTTGAGGCGGCTCGGTCACACTTGAGCCGGGGTCTCTTTCAACCCTCTTCCTCCCGGTGTTGCACAAATGCACTCGCCGGTCTTCACTCCTTTGATTCCTTCCCTTACGGAGGCGGAACCGACCTTCACAAACTTCTCACGGCCAACCACACAAAGCTCCGGTGGCTCGTAGGCGACCTCCTAGCCGTCTAGGAGTCCTCAACCTCCAAGAGTAACAAATACTCACGAAGAACAAGCTTGGAGATGAAATCAAGTGCTCAACCAACTCAAATCTCACTCAACCTAGCACCTCACTCCTCAAACTCTCCCCAACCCTTCTCACAAGGGGATCACTTAGATCTAAGGGTAAAGAGGTGTTTTGGGGGCTTAAGAACAAGGGTATAGCACCTCTAATCAGTGGGAACACTCACCTTTGAAGTGGGGAAGAAGGGGGCTTTAAATAGAGGTCCCAAGAAAACTAGCCGTTGGAAACAACTCTGCACAATCCGGAGACTCCGGATAAAACCCGGATACTCCGGATTGCACTGAGAACAGCAACAGAGGGAGTCAACCCGGAGTGTCCGGATTGAAGTCCGGATACTCCGGATTGCACTGAGCAGCCCGACGAAAACGAGCATAACTTTTGACTCCGGACTCCGATTTCAGTGATTTTGGACTCTCCCGAAAGCTAAGAACGAGGGCTACACAACTAACAAGGTCTCACTACCCAAAACTCAAAGGATAAACACAGATTTCACAAAGAAATCAAGAGAGACCTACAACCCTCACTTTCCGGCACTACCAACACCACTCTCTTTCTAAGATTCACAAGGATGGATCACTTGAGCACTTGACACATCTAAAAGTCATTCGACATCGCATCCCTCTTAATAGTACGGCAATCCTTAGACTCAAATTAAATCAAAGATAATATAAGTCTAGAACTAGTCACTTGCCGTCTTCTTTCTTGATGTCGATGCATGAAGACCTTCACCATATAATTGATGACATCTTCGCCTTGTCCAACTCGACTCGATTCACCTCATGAGACTCTCGTCCTATCAACCTTGACTTGATCATCCTCTCTGACGATCTCCACGCCAAGTTGCTCTTGACTTAGTCCTCAGCTCTTGGTGACACCGCCGTCTTGTTGACCTCGGCTTAATGATCATCCTCCAAGATACCTTGGTCATCATACCTGACGGGACCTAATTCTTTCCAAGCTACTCATGAAAGACATTAGTCCCAAAAGCTCAATAGATATGAATAAGTTGATATTTGTGAGCAGTTGATTACAACAAGTGTTTCATATAAAGAAGCACAATATAAATGGAAACACTTGACATAAGAAATGTTCTCTACTAAGTACATCATGATGAATATGTAATTGATCTATATGCACTAGAGATAATTGCCAATGTGATGAATCAATTAAATCATGGCAAGGATCACAATCTTTACTTAAATGAAGCACATGATAGAATATACACGAATTGTACATGTGCAAATAATATTTGGAGTAAGAGTAAATATGTGATCCAACACTAGATTAAACTTCACTAAGAGAATTGCATGAGAAGATATACAACTCAAACATGCATGCACCAAGTCAATCTATAGCAATATGAAGTTTAACTCTAGTTAATACATACATACCATAATGAACTCAAATGAATATATATGCACAAATAAATATGACATGAACCAATGTGCATATATAAAATCAACATGCTACTTGGAGTTCACTATGCATTTGCACAAAAGGAATGCAATAACAAATATAGAATAGATACCAAAATTGCATACCTTATCTTTGCTTAACCTTCCTATTTGATTTTCCTCTAAATAGATGAGACTGATACTCAACTAGGCAATAACAAGTTAGTCTCATAGCAATATAATCATAACATTTTGAAATAGCTATTTGTAAAACAAAGCCAAATATTTCAACACAAGATTCAAATGAAGAATAAGATGAGATATAGAGATTTGAATTTTGTGTATGAGTCTAAGATACCATTTTGAACCAAGATACTACACAAGATCCGGTCCAAACGGAGAAACTCACTAAGTGCAATAGTATGACAATTATGGGTCAAATATAGTTTTTCGGCGAGTTTCAAAATCAAATAACTTTCACTAGGTTGGTCTTTTGAAAGTCTTTTGAACACAAGAATTGTTAAGAATGACCAACTCTAGGATTTTCGTTTTGGAATTACTTTCAAATTCATTTTACATTTAATACTATGAAAATTATAAGTTTAAATCCAAAACAAGATACTACTATCTAGATTTTGATCATGAAACTCATTTTCTTTTCAAAATGGATTTTGTGAAGCCAAAACCTTTGAAAAACATTTCAAATATATTTGTATACATTTTGCAACTAGTTTTTCACAAGAATACTAATGGTATACAAAATTTTGACTTTTGGCTAAATGGCTTGATTTTGAAAATATATATTTGCACTTATATAAATATGGGCACATGTAGGGATGTAATATACATGGTTATGATTTAGCACTCCCCCTTAATGTGCCACAATCCCAAACTTACTCAAGATTGCAATCGTAACAACTAATAAGCATGAGCAAGCATATAATCAAGCAATCTAAATTGATTTTCATGAATAATGCAATATAACCTACACAAGGCTATAAGCTATAAGAATCAATTTAAATACTTGTTACCCGAGATGTCATTGGTTTATGATTGAAGTGAATGTCTTCAAGCTTGGCTTCTTTTTTCATATGATGAAAACATCCTCTTGATTGAGCCAAAACTTCCAATGCATCTCCAAGCACCTACAATTCTTTTAGGCACTTGTTGGTACCCAATTTTGTTGGGTCCAACAATGTTAGTCTAATAGATTTTGGAACCCAAATGGTCCTAATTTGGATATTATTGAATTGACTAACATAATTAGAAATAGGTTTGCAATAATTATTCCTCCTAGGCAAATGATTGGCATTTTTATGAAAAGGCTTAGGAGAGCAATGATATTTTGCAAAACCATTTCTAGTTTGATCTCTTCTAAGCATATGATAATTTAAATTATGCATTGGCTTAGAGGATCTAGCAAATCTAGCAAATGGTTTGCTATTGTTATCTTTCCTAAGCACATGATCAACATGATTTTTCTTGGTCTTAGGAAGTCTAGCATTTTGAGCAAACACATTTCTAGATTCATCTCTCCTAAGCAATTGAATATCATAATTTTGCAAATACTTGGGAGAATCGACAAACTTGGCAAACACATTGCCATTTTTGTCCTTCCTAAGCAAATAATGATCATTGACAATAATAGGCTTAGGGATGATACCTTTGGGACAATCCTTACCGATGTGTCCCTTTTTTCGACAGTTGTAGCAAGTAGGCTTTGAGCGTCTCTTCTTCTTCTTGACTTGCTTCTTGCCGGTGTGCCTCTCGGTTGATGGTTGTGGCTTGATCTCCACTTTATGAGGGCACACGGAGGCGAGGTGTCCCTTCTTGTTGCAAGCAAAGCACTTGATGATCTTCGAATATCTTTCGTTGTGCCTTGTCTTGCTAGTCTCCTCTTGGAGATGTAGCCGAGTCCTCGCTTATCTTGAGGCGCCTTGGCTTGCTCAAGATCTCATCGAGAACGGCTTTTCCTTTACGCACTTCTTTAAGTCATTTTCTAATCTAATGACTTGGGCCTTGAGCTCCTTGTTTTCCTCTACAAGATTAGTCTCAATATGCATAGAGGAAGTTGAAGCAATATTTTATTTGAGCAACAAGGCATATCATCACTAGAGGTGGGCATATTAATTTTAGATGAAATGCTAGAATTAGAAATTAAGCATGGCATATCATCAATTAAATCACATGTAATTCCTATGTCCACCTTAGGCTTATGAATTTCTTTGGAAAGGAGGATTCATGATTTTCTTGAAGCATGTTATAATCATTTTGAAGTGATTCATGTTCAAGCTTCAAAATTTTATATTTCTTTTCTCCTTTCCAAGACATTTATTTAGCTCCTCTAGCAAATTCATAAGTTCATCATAAGTGAGCTCATCATCATCATCGTCACTTACCTCATTCTTACCTTTCGCCATGAAGCAACGGATTTGTGATGGAAGAGCATCTTCATCGTCACTTGAGGCGGAGGTTGAGGTTGATGGAGATGTCGGTTCTTCATCACTTGAGCTTGAGGTGGAGTTTGATGTTTCATCTCCGACATCTCTTCCTTAGTGCAATCCTCAATGAAGTGGATGATTCAAATAGATCTTGAAGCTTTATCCACATTTCATGAGCGCTCTTGAGATTGCATATTCTATCAAAGATTTCATCGCTCACAACACAAAATAAAACATTAGTAGCTTGAGCGTCGAGATGTAGGCATTTCCTCTCTCCTACGATTGGAGCAACTTCATTCAATGGAGAGGAAAAGCCGACATCTACGATCCACCATATTTGGGGGCTCATGGATTTAAAATGAGAAGTCATAATTAATTTCCATGAAGCATAATTTGTGCCATCTAACACAAGTGGATCATGAGAGTGCACTAATCCTCTAGTCGACATCCTTTACTCTCTAGACGGTTAAGTCTAATAAAAAGAGAGACCTTGCTCTGATACCAATTGAAAGGACAGGGGATGTCGCCTAGAGGGGGGGTGAATAGGCGAATTAAAAACTTTATAGCTAAATGCAGCGGAATAAAAATATTGCAGCTAAATAAAATCTCCCGAGTGTCCTGAACAATCCGGAGTGTCCGGTATTCAATCCGGATACTCGGATAGTCCGATCTTGTCGGGTTATGCAATCCGGATACTCGGATAGTCCAATCGAGGGTCCTAACCCGAGTGTCCGGGGTATTCAATCCGGATACTCCGGATTATCCGGACTGTCCGGGTTCAGGGATTCGGATACTCCGGATTGAGGATCTCGAAGAGAGATTTTAAATCCCTGCAATTTTTCAACAATCTACTTGAACACAAAAGATCTTAATGATGTCAGGTACCTGAGGGTATAGAAGATCTGAGCCAAACACAACAAAAGAGTAGATCGGGGCTCCCAAAGATTCAAAACCAAATACTAAAGCAAGAGAAAGAAGCAAACTTGGAGACGATGATTTTTCACCGAGTTCGGATCCTTGAGGGATCCTACGTCTCCGTTGAGGCGGCTCGGTCACACTTGAGCCGGGTCTCTTTCAACCCTCTTCCTCCGGTGTTGCACAAATGCACTCGCCGGTCTTCACTCCTTTGATTCCTTCCCTTACGGAGGCGGAACCGACCTTCACAAACTTCTCACGGCCAACCACACAAAGCTCCGGTGGCTCGTAGGCGACCTCCTAGCCGTCTAGGAGTCCTCAACCTCCAAGAGTAACAAATACTCACGAAGAACAAGCTTGGAGATGAAATCAAGTGCTCAACCAACTCAAATCTCACTCAACCTAGCACCTCACTCCTCAAACTCTCCCAACCCTTCTCACAAGGGGATCACTTAGATCTAAGGGTAAAGAGGTGTTTTGGGGCTTAAGAACAAGGGTATAGCACCTCTAATCAGTGGGAACACTCACCTTTGAAGTGGGGAAGAAGGGGGCTTTAAATAGAGGTCCCAAGAAAACTAGCCGTTGGAAACAACTCTGCACAATCCGGAGACTCCGGATAAAACCCGGATACTCGGATTGCAAAGAACAAGAATAGAGGAGTCAACCCGAGTGTCGGATTGAAGTCCGGATACTCCGGATTGCACTGAAACAGCCAGACAAAACGAGCATAACTTTTGACTCGGACTCGATTTCAGTGATTTTGGACTCTCCCGAAAGCTAAGAACGAGGGCTACACAACTAACAAGGTCTCACTACCCAAAACTCAAAGGATAAACACAGATTTCACAAAGAAATCAAGAGAGACCTACAACCCTCACTTTCCGCACTACCAACACCACTCTCTTTCTAAGATTCACAAGGATGGATCACTTGAGCACTTGACACATCTAAAAGTCATTCGACATCGCATCCCTCTTAATATTACGGCAATCCTTAGACTCAAATTAAATCAAAGATAATATAAGTCTAGAACTAGTCACTTGCAGTCTTCTTTCTTGATGTCGATGCATGAAGACCTTCACCATATAATTGATGACATCTTCGCCTTGTCCAACTCGACTCGATTCACCTCATGAGACTCTCGTCCTATCAACCTTGACTTGATCATCCTCTCTGACGATCTCCACGCCAAGTTGCTCTTGACTTAGTCCTCGGCTCTTGGTGACACCGCGTCTTGTTGACCTCGGCTTAATGATCATCCTCCAAGATACCTTGGTCATCATACACGACGGGACCTAATTCTTTCCAAGCTACTCATGAAAGACATTAGTCCCAAAAGCTCAATAGATATGAATAAGTTGATATTTGTGAGCAGTTGATTACAACAAGTGTTTCATATAAAGAAGCACAATATAAATGGAAACACTTGACATAAGAAATGTTCTCTACTAAGTACATCATGATGAATATGTAATTGATCTATATGCACTAGAGAGATAATTGCCAATGTGATGAATCAATTAAATCATGGCAAGGATCACAATCTTTACTTAAATGAAGCACATGATAGAATATACACGAATTGTACATGTGCAAATAATATTTGGAGTAAGAGTAAATATGTGATCCAACACTAGATTAAACTTCACTAAGAGAATTGCATGAGAAGATATACAACTCAAACATGCATGCACCAAGTCAATCTATAGCAATATGAAGTTTAACTCTAGTTAATACATACATACCATAATGAACTCAAATGAATATATATGCACAAATAAATATGACATGAACCAATGTGCATATATAAAATCAACATGCTACTTGGAGTTCACTATGCATTAGCACAAAAGGAATGCAATAACAAATATAGAATAGATACCAAAATTGCATACCTTATCTTTGCTTAACCTTCCTATTTGATTTTCCTCTAAATAGATGAGACTGATACTCAACTAGGCAATAACAAGTTAGTCTCATAGCAATATAATCATATTAGAGGTTTGTCATTTGTTAAGCACTAAGTTAAGCATTTACTTAATTGCATAGATTGTCATTATGAGTGTTTGTCATTAATCACCAAAATAACATTCATTAATCACCAAAATAACATAAGTGCCTAGATGCACTTTCACGACAAGAATCGCAACTAGAAGGCCGCAACTCGTGAGCCGGTGAAGAAGAAGTACCACAACTTCGCGAAGAACAAGAAGCTCTTTCACCGGGTCCTCGCCGCGCTGGACGACATCGAGCTCTCCGACACTGAGAACTGGAGCGATGCAAGCGAGGACGATCCGCAAGAGAAGGTGAAGAGCGGCGATGATTTCTCCGGCATGTGCTTCATGGCAGATGCTATTGAAGTGAGCGACTCCGAGCTGTACAGTGACACGGATCAGGTACCCACCTACGACGAGTTAAATGATGCCTTCTGTAAATTAGGCAAGTTTCATGCTAAGGCTAGGTCGAGGTGTTTGGAGTTAGAGAAGGAGGTAGATAGCCTGTCTCGGGAGTTAGCTTTACTTAAATCATGTTCCTCCTGAGACTCGATAGTTTGTACTCTCTGTGATGCTTTGCTTGTGGAGCTGGAGAACCTAAGGAAATTGCATGATAGTGTGCTTGTTGATCTTGAGAATCTGAAGTCGAAGAATGCTAGTTCTGTTACCTTTTATATTCCTGCTGATGCTAGCTTTTCTCTTGCTCACTCAAATGCTTCTTGTAACAATTGCCCTAAACTGCTTACTAAAATTGATGCCATGAGCTCATACCTTAGAAAGCTTTCTGCTAGGAATGATGAACTTGAATTGCATGCTTCTAAGGACCCAGTCAGCTCATGTGAGAGTTGTAGGCAACTAAAACTTGACAATGATGCTTTGAATGTCAAGTGTGACCAACTTGCTAAGGACTTACTAGTTAAGTCAAAAACTGGTTGCCTACTGTGTGTTGGGGTTAAGGATGATGTGGATAAAATCCATGTTGAGCTTAGGAAGAAGTTAGAAGACCAAACCCTTAGGATTAGAAATGCTTCTTGCGTTTCTTGTGAGGCCCTCAAGATTGAGGCAGCCGTGCTAAGGGAACAAAAAGCACGTGCTGAGAGATCTTCTCTTTTTGGTTCTTCTTCTTCCTCTCCTTCCCCCTGTTCTTCATATGCCTCGTTCTTCCGGGAGTGTGAGTATCTCATGAGCACTCTCGAGAAGTTTGTTGGGGGCAAGAAGAAGCTCAATCTAATTCTAGACCAATCCAAGATTAGCCGATTTAATCAGGGTCTAGGATTTGACTACTTGGAGCACGCTAGGACTCATCCTCCTACCATTGTGCGTGGCTCCAAGAGTGGTGAGATTGTGGTAGCTCCTAGGGTGAGTACTATTGTGTTTAGGTCTCTGGGATTGACCATGGGATTTACGAGCAGAAGGTGCTTCTCCTGTTGTACGCCTCTAGTAAGGCAAAGTACTCATGCACCTTCACATAAGAAAGATGGTCACCTAGTGGATTTACGCTTGAGCGCGCAAGATCATCGGCGTGAGCATGTTGCTTTTTTTAGAGGTTTTGAGGTCATCTCCTGCACTCAAATGCTTCTAAAGCACGCACCGCTTTTAGACGAGATAGAGTCGCTTTGTTTTTGGGCGCGTTAGGGACTTGGTTTCCATCTTTGTTCGATCGGGTTTTAGTCCTGTAGCTGCTCGTGGTCAGTCTTTCCGCCGTCCTCTTGATATTCCTCGTTTTTCCCATCGAGGTAGATATCGCCGGCGTGAGGTGTTCTTGGTAGGAGATCTAGGCAGAGCTTCTTTGGGATGGTCCGGCTTTTGCACCACTGCGTGCCAACCCGAGCCTCGGCTCTAGATCATCTACTAGAGTTACTCTTGATCTTGTTAGAGTTGAGCGTCAGAGAGACACTCGAGTCCAGTCTTCTTCTGTGTCTGGTACTCTGAGGTGTCGTATGGTTCATGAAAGTGCATCTAGGCACTTATGTTATTTTGGTGATTAATGAATGTTATTTTGGTGATTAATGACAAACACTCATAATGACAATCTATGTAAATTAAGTAAATGCTTAACTTAGTGCTTAGCAAATGACAAACCTCTAATATGATTATATTGCTATGAGACTAACTTGTTATTGCCTAGTTGAGTATCAGTCTCATCTATTTAGAGGAAAATCAAATAGGAAGGTTAAGCAAAGATAAGGTATGCAATTTTGGTATCTATTCTATATTTGTTATTGCATTCCTTTCGTGCAAATGCATAGTGAACTCCAAGTAGCATGTTGATTTTATATATGCACATTGGTTCATGTCATATTTATTTGTGCATATATATTCATTTGAGTTCATTATGGTATGCATGTATTAACTAGAGTTAAACTTCATATTGCTATAGATTGACTTGGTGCATGCATGTTTTATTTGTATATCTTCTCATGCAATTCTCTTAGTGAAGTTTATCTAGTGTTGGATCACATATTTACTCTTACTCCAAATGTTATTTGCACATGTACAATTCGTGTATATTCTATCATGTGCTTCATTTAAGTAAAGTCTGTGATCCTTGCCATGATTTAATTGATTCATCCTATTGGCAATTATTTATCTCTCTAGTGCATATAGATCAATTACATATTCATCATGATGTACTTAGTAGAGAACATTTCTTATGTCAAGTGTTTCCATTAATATTGTGCTTCTTTATATGAAACACTTGTTGTAATCAACTACTCACAAAATATCAATTTATTCATATCTATTGAGCTTTTGGGACTAATGTCTTTCATGAGTAGTTTGGAAAGAATTAGGTCCCGTATGTGTATGATGACCAAGGTATCTTGGAGGATGATCATTAAGCTGAGGTCAACAAGACGCGGTGTCACCAAGAGCCGAGGACTAAGTCAAGAGCGACTTGGCGTGGAGATCGTCGAGAGGATGATCAAGTCAAGGTTGATAGGACGAGAGTCTCATGAGGTGAATCGAGTCGAGTTGGACGAGGCGAAAATGTCATCAATTATATGGTGAAGGTCTTCATGCATCGACATCAAGAAAGAAGACGGCAAGTGACTAGTTCTAGACTTATTTTATCTTTGATTTAATTTGAGTCTAAGGATTGCCGTACTATTAAGAGGGATGCGATGTCGAATGACTTTTAGATGTGTCAAGTGCTCAAGTGATCCATCCTTGTGAATCTTAGAAAGAGAGTGGTGTTGGTAGTGCTTAAAGTGAGGGTTGTAGGTCTCTCTTGGTTTCTTTGTGAAATCTGTGGTTATCCTTTTAGTTTTGGGTAGTGAGACCTTGTTATTTGTGTAGCCCTCGTTCTTAGCTTTGGAGAGTCCAAAATCTCTGAAATCGGAGTCCGAATTCAAAGTTATGCTCGTTTTCGTCGAGCTGCTCAGTGCTGATTCGGACTATCCGGAGTTAGTCCGGACTATCCGGATAATCCGGAGTATCCGGACATTCATCCGGACTCTCCGGGTTGAGTCTCTCTGTTAGCCCTTCTCAGTCAATCCGGAGTATCCGGATTGAAATCCGGAGTCTCCGGATTGTGCAGAGTTGCCCCCAACGGCTAGTTTTTTTGGGAGGTCTATTTATAGCCCTTCCTCCCTCTTTTTGAAGGGGCTTTTTGGAGTGGATTTTTGAGGAGCTGTGTGGGGGGCTTTGAGGGAGCTTTTACCCTTAGATCTAAGTGATCCCCTTGTGAGAAGGGTTGGGAAGAGTTTGGGGAGTGAGTCTTGAGTTGATTGAGCACTTGATTTCATCTCCAAGCTTGTTCTTCGTGAGCATTTGTTACTCTTGGAGGTTGAGGACTCCTAGACGGCTAGGAGGTCGCCTACGAGCCACCGGAGCTTTGTGTGGTTGGCCGTGGGAAGTTTGTGAAGGCAGTTCCGCCTCCGTAAGGAAGGAATCAAAGGAGTGAAGACCGCGAGTGCATTTGTGCAACACCGGAGGAAGAGGGTTGAAAGAGACCCCGGCTCAAGTGTGACCGAGCCGCCTCAACGGAGACGTAGGATCCCCTCAAGGATCCGAACTTCGGGTGAAAAATCATCGTCTCCAAGTTTGCTTCTTTCTCTTGCTTTAGTATTTGGTTTTGAATCTTTGGGAGCCCCGATCTACTCTTTTGTTGTGTTTGGCTCCAGATCTTCTATACCCTCAGGTACCTGACATCACTAAGATCTTTTGTGTTCAAGTAGATTGTTGAAAAATTGCGAGGATTTAAAATCTCTTCGAGATCCTCAATCCGAGTATCCAATCCACGACCCGACGGTCCGGATAATCCGGAGTATCCGGATTGAATAACCCGGACACTCCGGGTTAGGACCCTCGGGATCGGACTATCCGGAGTATCCGGATTGCATAACCCGGACAGTCCGGACTATCCGGAGTATCCGGATTGAATATCCGGACACTCCGGATTGTTCAGGACACTCGGGAGATTTTATTTAGCTGCAATATTTTTATTCCATGCATTTAAGTTACAAAGTTTTTAATCCGCCTATTCACCCCCTCTAGGCGACATCCCCGTCCTTTCAATTGGTATCGAGCAAGGTCTCTCTTTTATTAGACTTAACCGTCTAGAGAGTAAAGGATGTCGACTAGAGGATTAGAACACTCACATAATCCACTTGTGCTAGATGGCACAAATTATGCTCCATGGAAATTAATTATGATTTCTCATTTTAAATCCATGAGCCCCCAAATATGGTGGATCGTAGATGTCGGCTTTTCCTCTCCGTTGAATGAAGTTGCTCCAACTGAAGGAGAGAGGAAATGCCTACATCTCGACGCTCAAGCTACTAATGTTTTATTTTGTGTTGTGAGCGATGAAATCTTTGATAGAATATGCAATCTCAAGAGCGCTCATGAAATGTGGATAAAGCTTCAAGAACTATTTGAATCATCCACTTCTATTGAGGATTGCATTAAGGAAGAGATGTCGGGAGATGAAACATCAAGCTCCACCTCAAGCTCAAGTGATGAAGAACCGACATCTCCATCAACCTCAACCTCCGCCTCAAGTGACGATGAAGATGCTCTTCCATCACAAATCCGTTGCTTCATGGCGAAAGGTAAGAATGAGGTAAGTGATGATAATGACGATGATGAGCTCTCTTATAATGAACTTATGAATTTACTTGAGGAGCTCAATAAATGTCTTGGAAAGGAGAAAAAGAAATATAAAATTTTGAAGCTTGAACATGAATCACTTGAAATGATTATAATATGCTTCAAGAAAATCATGAATCCTCCTTTCCAAAGAAATTCATAAGCCTAAGGTGGATATAGGAATCTCATGTGATTTAATTGATGAAATGTCTTGCTTAAATGTTAATCCTAATATTTTATCAAAATTTGACATATCCACCTCTTGCAATGATTTACCTTGTTGCTCAAATTCAAATGTTTCCACTTCCTCTATGCATATTGAGACTAATCTTGTAGAGGAAAACAATGAGCTCAAGGCCAAAGTCATTAGATTAGAAAATGACTTGAAGAAGTGCATCAAGGAAAAGCCGTTCTCGACGAGATCTTGAGCAAGCCAAGGGCGCCTCAAGATAAGCGAGGACTCGGCTACATCTCCAAGAGGGAGACTAGCAAGACAAAGCACAACGAAAGATATTCGAAGATCATCAAGTGCTTTGCTTGCAACAAGAAGGACACCTCGCCTCCGTGTGCCCTAATAAAGTGGAGATCAAGCCACAACCATCAACAATGAGGCAAACCGGCAAAGAGCAAGTCAAGAAAAAGAGACGCTCAAAGCCTACTTGCTACAATTGTCGGAAAAGGGACACATCGGTAAGGATTGTCCCAAAGGTATCATTCCTAAGCCTATTATTGTCAATGATAATTATTCACTTAGGAAGGACAAATATGGTAATGTGTTTACAAAGTTTGTCAATTCTCCTAATACCATGCAAAGTAATGACAATCAATTGCTTAGGAGATATAAATCTAGAAATGTGTTTGCTCAAAATGATAGATTTCCTAAGACTAAGAAAAATCATGTTGATCATGTGCTTAGGAAAATTAATGATAGCAAACCATTTGCTAGATTTGCTAGATCCTCTAAGCCCTTACATCGTAATGATTATTATGTGCTTAGAAAGGATCAAATTAGAAATGGATTTGCTAAAATGCTAAAACTCCTAAGCCTCCTCAATTCAATTCCAATAATTCGCTTAGGAGTAATAACAATCGCAAATCCATTGCTAGTCATGTTAGTTCACCTAAGACTATTAATGCTAGGGCCATTTGGGTTCCTAAATCTATTGTGACTAACATTTTTGGACCCAACAAAAATTGGGTACCAACAAGTGCCTAGAAGTTTATTAGGTGCTTGGAGATGCATTGGAAAGCCTTGGCTCAATCAAAAGGATGATTTCATCATATGAAAAAGGGAGCCAAGCTTGAGGATATTCACTCCAATCATAAACCAATGCCATCTCGGGTAACAAGTATTTAAATTGATTCTTATAGCTTCTAGCCTTGTGTAGGTTAAGCTACATTATTCATGAAAATCAATTTGAATTGCTTGTTCATATTCTTGCTCATGCCTTTTAGATGTATTGATTGTAATCTTAAGCAAGATGGGAAGTGGCACATTAAGGGGGAGTGTTAATTCATATACATGTATATTACATCCCTACATGTGCCCATATTTATATAAGTACTAATATATATTTTCAAAATCAAGCCATTTAGCCAAAAGTCAAAATTTTGTATACTATTAGTATTCTTGTGAAAAACTAATTGCAAAATGTATACAAATGTATTTGAAACGTTTTTCAAAGGTTTTGGCTTCAAAAATCTATTTTACAAAGAAAATGAGTTTCATGCCCAAAATCAAGTTTCTAGTATCTTGTTTTGGATTTAAACTTATAATTTTCATAGAATTAAATGTAAAAGGATTTTGAAAATAATTCCAAAAGGAAAAAGCTAGTGTTGGTCATTCTTAACAACTTTCGTGTTCAAAAGATTTTCAAAAGACCAACTAATCAAAAGTTATTTGATTTTGAAACTCGCCCAAAAACTATACTTGACCCAAAATGGTCATACTATTGCACTTTGTGAGTTTCTTCATTTGGACTAGATCTTGTGTAGTATCTTGGCTCAAAATGATATTTATGACTCATACATAAAATTCAAATCTCTATATCTCATCTTATTCTTCATTTGAATCTTGTGTTGAAATATTTGGCTTTGTTTCACAAATAGCTATTTCAAAAGAACCATTTTGGTCAAAATTCAAATCTTATGTTTAAAAGGCCCAAAATTATAAAAAGCTTTGTAAAAGTATTCTAATATGTATTTCAAATGTTTTACAAGCTTTCAAAATGAAAATTCTATATTGAAATCAAAATTGACCAAAATTCTTGGTTTGAACTAAAATAGCTTATTTAAGCATATTGCTCAAATCTTAGCATTCAAGTTGGATTTCATTATAAATGTTGGCTAGAAACCATCTTGATAATCAATTCTAAGCCATGGAAATTGAAATTGCATGAAATCCAAATTGAGTTGTATTTTGAGACTTTTATGAAAAACTATTTCCTATTTAACTTGCTTCAAAAAGGATAAAAGCAAAATATTTGTTTGAAATGCAAAATCTTATGAAAATAGTCTTCTAAAATGTTTTCAAATGCATTTCAAATATTTTCAAGTATCTAACCCTTGGCTAGAAGCTAAAAGTCAAACTTTGGCCTCAAATGGATCTTATATGATCTTGTTTTTGGATTAAATGAAATATTTTCATAAATCAAAATCTATTGAGTTTTGAAAAAGTGGTCAATACAAAACTCATAGGGTTGGTCATTTTAATTATTTCTTTAGTTCAAAGTTTTTCCAAACGACCAACCGTTCAAAAGTTATAGCCATTTGAATTTGGCCAAAATCATCCATTTGACCCAAAATGACCCGTTGTTGCATTTTGTGGATTTCGCTATTTGAATTGGATTTCTTTGTATATCTTGGATTGAAATAGTATTTCTAACTCATATAAAGCTATGAAAGTTCAAATCTCCATAAATTTCAATCCGGAATGCATTTTGATCATTTGGTGAAAATTCAATTTCTTTTCAAACCTACAAAGCGCATTTTGCCATATCTTTTGAACGAAAATTCCTTTTAATGAAATTCTTTTTGGGAAACGTTCTAAATAGTCCAATGTTTATTTTTGGAAAGTTTCAACTCATTTGGACTCAATTTGAAAAAGTTTTGACTTTTCTTCTCTTTGAGCAAAGATCATGCCTACAAAGCAAAATTTGGCATATCTCTTTTCTTGGAGACTCCTTTTTGGAAAATTCTTTTTGGAAAAGTTTCTTGGGAGTCTAAAGAATATTTATGCAAAATTTAAAATAATTTCAACTTAATTTGAAATAGTTATGCCTTTTTCTCTCTTTTGATCTTATTTGGCATACTATCGCATTAAGTTGGATTTTACAATTTGAATGGATTTGATTATGCAAATAGGCTTATAAACATCTCTCTAAATCATATGAAGCCATATAAGTGCATATTACCATTCAAAACTCATTTGGTTCCATTTTGAGAATTTGGTGAAAATCTTAATCTTTTATGTGTTTCATATGCATCTTTCATCATATTTCTCGAAATAAAATTTATTTATTGAAAATCCTTGTTGGAAAACCTTCTCTCACATATGGAGTTCATATCTGAAAATTCTCAAATTTATTTGAACTCATTTGCAAGATTGTTGACTTTATTTGACTTAGTGTCAAAACTAAACCTCCAATGCTTCTAATGACCTATTTTTGATTGAGAGTGATATTTGAGAAAATCCTTTTGGAAAAAGTCTCTTGGATGTTCATGGATCATTTCCGCAAAATCTTATGGCTATTGGACTTCATTTGATCAAGATTTGATCCAAATTCAAAATGTTCATTTTAGGGATGAAGTGAACAACCCGAGTATCCGGTGATCTATCCGAGTATCCGGATTATCCGACACTCGGATCAAAAACACCGAGTATCCGGTTGTACCGCTCGCCCAAATTCTTAAATTGCTATCTATAATTTCTTGCAATATCTTGTTCATCCTATTTTGGGGTTTCTCCTTTGCTCAAATTAATATTCAGTCTTCATAGCCCTCGAAGAGGATTTGAGACGGATCTGTTCGTGTTGATGATTTTTGCATTTGAGCAATGGTTTAAAAGTTATAATCGACTTTGTGTTGCTATTTGCATCTTTTGAGATTTCAAGAGTTTTAAATTGGCATCTTGGCAAGTCTTTCAAGATGAAAACTAAGTGAACTTATTCATTGCTCCAAGCTTCTAAGTGGAGCATATCTATTTAAGTTTTCATTCCAATGAAAGTGCATCTTTTGGCTAAGTTATTTTGGAAATTGGATTTAATTGTAACTTAGCCTCAAAATGTTTTCTCTCTTGCATAACTTGAGTTTATTATGGAAAGAAAAATTTCCTTGTAAGCTCAAGAGTGAGGTTGAATGTGTTTTACTCATTGTCTCTCTTACAAGTGGATGTCAAGATCAAATTTGAATGAGTTTCAAATATTTTCATTGTCATGTGGTGTAATAAAATCTTCAATTGATATCTTCAAGTTGTTTCTAAAATTGCATGCAAAGAGTATTGTCTTGTATATCATATATATCATGCATGTTGTACTTAGACATTATCAAACTAACTTGGGTCAAATTAAAAGATATTTGTTCCCGGAAATCGTGTGCTTGTCTATTGATGTTCAAGGTATTGGAAAAGGGGTCACCTTCGACGGTGGGATGAAGGAAATGGAGAGGAGCTCCATAGTACGAGGATCTAAGACCGGCGCGGTGATCATGACCAATTCGAACATGCGGTGGACAAGAATCGACAAAGGGACGTGTTTCTTTTCTGACCATATTCAATAATGTCTGTGCACACCATTATGCTAAATTGTGTTATTCTAAATGGTGTTGTATTTTTCAATTGATATGATTAATTGGTATCTTTCAAGAAGTATCCTCTAATCCTAAATTGTTTTGAAGTGTCATCTAACTTGCATTCGCATTATCAAGAACTAAAAGGTACATATGGGTGACACATTGCAAAGAGGTATGCCCTTGATAAGTTTATGAAATTCTTGATCATGAAAGTGCATCTTACTTATACAACCTTGATTCATGATCTTGTATACATCTTGTGATCATATAAGCAATTCCTTCTTGTGTAATCTTCTTTATATGATCTTGATTGTTAGAATTTGATTTGATCATAAGCATGTGCTTAAATTATAAATTTGCTATATGATCTTGATGTTTAAAGAATATGTGAAATCATATTCGTGTGTCATGTTTAAGCATCTCTTATATCCTAAGAATCATGACTTCTTTAATTTGGTATAACTAGAAAAATCTATTACCTAAATCTTGGAAATAATTGGTATCATATCTTGCCTAGATTTAGGGGGAGCTTAATATTATTGTCATATTACTAGCTCCTTATCTTTATTTTATTTTCTCCCTAATCTTTTTATTGAGTGTGCAATCAAGGGGGAGAACAGATTTTATTGAATAAACAATAAGAATCTTTTAAGCACCTTTTTGGGATTAATGACAAAAGGGGGAGAATTTATGGATTTATCAATTGTCCCCTAATCGATTGACAAAAAGGGATGACTTGTAAGTATGATCTCTTATTGTATCTTTATGCTTGTTTTAATGCTAAAATATCTTAATATTGTCATTTGGTGCAATTGATAATAGGTTTGTCATAAATCACCAAAAGGGGAGATTGAAAGTGCATCTAGGCACTTATGTTATTTTGGTGATTAATGAATGTTATTTTGGTGATTAATGACAAACACTCATAATGACAATCTATGTAAATTAAGTAAATGCTTAACTTAGTGCTTAGCAAATGACAAACCTCTAATATGATTATATTGCTATGAGACTAACTTGTTATTGCCTAGTTGAGTATCAGCTCATCTATTTAGAGGAAAATCAAATAGGAAGGTTAAGCAAAGATAAGGTATGCAATTTTGGTATCTATTCTATATTTGTTATTGCATTCCTTTCGTGCAAATGCATAGTGAACTCCAAGTAGCATGTTGATTTTATATATGCACATTGGTTCATGTCATATTTATTTGTGCATATATATTCATTTGAGTTCATTATGGTATGCATGTATTAACTAGAGTTAAACTTCATATTGCTATAGATTGACTTGGTGCATGCATGTTTTATTTGTATATCTTCTCATGCAATTCTCTTAGTGAAGTTTATCTAGTGTTGGATCACATATTTACTCTTACTCCAAATATTATTTGCACATGTACAATTCGTGTATATTCTATCATGTGCTTCATTTAAGTAAAGTCTGTGATCCTTGCCATGATTTAATTGATTCATCCTATTGGCAATTATTTCTCTCTAGTGCATATAGATCAATTACATATTCATCATGATGTACTTAGTAGAGAACATTTCTTATGTCAAGTGTTTCCATTTATATTGTGCTTCTTTATATGAAACACTTGTTGTAATCAACTACTCACAAATATCAATTTATTCATATCTATTGAGCTTTTGGGACTAATGTCTTTCATGAGTAGTTTGGAAAGAATTAGGTCCCGTATGTGTATGATGACCAAGGTATCTTGGAGGATGATCATTAAGTCGAGGTCAACAAGACGGCGGTGTCACCAAGAGTCGAGGACTAAGTCAAGAGCGACTTGGCGTGGAGATCGTCGAGAGGATGATCAAGTCAAGGTTGATAGGACGAGAGTCTCATGAGGTGAATCGAGTCGAGTTGGACAAGGCGAAGATGTCATCAATTATATGGTGAAGGTCTTCATGCATCGACATCAAGAAAGAAGACTGCAAGTGACTAGTTCTAGACTTATATTATCTTTGATTTAATTTGAGTCTAAGGATTGCCGTACTATTAAGAGGGATGCGATGTCGAATGACTTTTAGATGTGTCAAGTGCTCAAGTGATCCATCCTTGTGAATCTTAGAAAGAGAGTGGTGTTGGTAGTGCTTGGAAAGTGAGGGTTGTAGGTCTCTCTTGGTTTCTTTGTGAAATCTGTGGTTATCCTTTTAGTTTTGGGTAGTGAGACCTTGTTATTTGTGTAGCCCTCGTTCTTAGCTTTCGGAGAGTCCAAAATCTCTGAAATCGAGTCCGAGTCAAAAGTTATGCTCGTTTTATCGAGCTGCTCGATCTTGATTCGGACTATCCGGAGTTAGTCCGGACTATCGGATAATCCGAGTATCCGGACATTCATCCGGACTCTCGGGTTGAGTCTCTCTGTTAGCCCTTCTCAGTCAATCCGAGTATCCGGTTGAAATCGAGTCTCCGGATTGTGCGGAGTTGCCCCCAACGGCTAGTTTTTGGGAGGTCTATTTATAGCCCTTCCTCCCTCTTTGAAGGGGCTTTTGGAGTGGATTTTGAGGAGCTGTGTGGGGGCTTTGAGGAGCTTTTACCCTTAGATCTAAGTGATCCCTTGTGAGAAGGGTTGGGAAGAGTTTGGGGAGTGAGTCTTGAGTTGATTGAGCACTTGATTTCATCTCCAAGCTTGTTCTTCGTGAGCATTTGTTACTCTTGGAGGTTGAGGACTCCTAGACGGCTAGGAGGTCGCCACGAGCCACCGGAGCTTTGTGTGGTTGGCCGTGGGAAGTTTGTGAAGGCCGGTTCCGCCTCCGTAAGGGAAGGAATCAAAGGAGTGAAGACCGCGAGTGCATTTGTGCAACACCGGAGGAAGAGGGTTGAAAGAGACCCGGCTCAAGTGTGACCGAGCCGCCTCAACGGAGACGTAGGATCCTCAAGGATCCGAACTTCGGTGAAAAATCATCGTCTCCAAGTTTGCTTCTTTCTCTTGCTTTAGTATTTGGTTTTGAATCTTGGGAGCCCGATCTACTCTTTTGTTGTGTTTGGCTCCGGATCTTCTATACCCTCGTGTACCGACATCACTAAGATCTTTTGTGTTCAAGTAGATTGTTGAAAATTGCAGGATTTAAAATCTCTCTTGAGATCCTCAATCCGAGTATCCAAATCCTCGACCCGGACGATCCGGATAATCCGAGTATCCGGATTGAATAACCGGACACTCCGGTTAGGACCCTCGAGATCGGACTATCCGAGTATCCGGATTGCATAACCCGGACAGTCCGGACTATCCGGAGTATCCGGATTGAATATCCGGACACTCCGGATTGTTCAGGACACTCGGGAGATTTTATTTAGCTGCAATATTTTTATTCCGCTGCATTTAAGTTACAAAGTTTTTAATCCGCCTATTCACCCCCCCTCTAGGCGACATCCCCTGTCCTTTCAATTGGTATCAGAGCAAGGTCTCTCTTTTTATTAGACTTAACCGTCTAGAGAGTAAAGGATGTCGACTAGAGGATTAGAACACTCACATAATCCACTTGTGCTAGATGGCACAAATTATGCTTCATGGAAATTAATTATGATTTCTCATTTTAAATCCATGAGCCCCCAAATATGGTGGATCGTAGATGTCGGCTTTTCCTCTCCATTGAATGAAGTTGCTCCAACTGAAGGAGAGAGGAAATGCCTACATCTCGACGCTCAAGCTACTAATGTTTTATTTTGTGTTGTGAGCGATGAAATCTTTGATAGAATATGCAATCTCAAGAGCGCTCATGAAATGTGGATAAAGCTTCAAGAACTATTTGAATCATCCACTTCTATTGAGGATTGCATTAAGGAAGAGATGTCGGGAGATGAAACATCAAGCTCCACCTCAAGCTCAAGTGATGAAGAACCGACATCTCCATCAACCTCAACCTCCGCCTCAAGTGACGATGAAGATGCTCTTCCATCACAAATCCGTTGCTTCATGGCGAAAGGTAAGAATGAGGTAAGTGATGATAATGACGATGATGAGCTCTCTTATAATGAACTTATGAATTTGCTTGAGGAGCTCAATAAATGTCTTGGAAAGGAGAAAAAGAAATATAAAATTTTGAAGCTTGAACATGAATCACTTGAAATGATTATAATATGCTTCAAGAAAATCATGAATCCTCCTTTCCAAAGAAATTCATAAGCCTAAGGTGGATATAGGAATCTCATGTGATTTAATTGATGAAATGTCTTGCTTAAATGTTAATCCTAATATTTCATCAAAATTTGACATATCCACCTCTTGCAATGATTTACCTTGTTGCTCAAATTCAAATGTTTCCACTTCCTCTATGCATATTGAGACTAATCTTGTAGAGGAAAACAATGAGCTCAAGGCCAAAGTCATTAGATTAGAAAATGACTTGAAGAAGTGCATCAAGGGAAAAGCCGTTCTCGACGAGATCTTGAGCAAGCCAAGGGCGCCTCAAGATAAGCGAGGACTCGGCTACATCTCCAAGAGGGAGACTAGCAAGACAAGGCACAACGAAAGATATTCAAGATCATCAAGTGCTTTGCTTGCAACAAGAAGGACACCTCGCCTCCGTGTGCCCTAATAAAGTGGAGATCAAGCCACAACCATCAACAATGAGGCAAACCGGCAAAGAGCAAGTCAAGAAAAAGAGACGCTCAAAGCCTACTTGCTACAATTGTCGGAAAAAGGGACACATCGGTAAGGATTGTCCCAAAGGTATCATTCCTAAGCCTATTATTGTCAATGATAATTATTCACTTAGGAAGGACAAATATGGTAATGTGTTTACAAAGTTTGTCAATTCTCCTAATACCATGCAAAATAATGACAATCAATTGCTTAGGAGATATAAATCTAGAAATGTGTTTGCTCAAAATGATAGATTTCCTAAGACTAAGAAAATCATGTTGATCATGTGCTTAGGAAAATTAATGATAGCAAACCATTTGCTAGATTTGCTAGATCCTCTAAGCCCTTACATCGTAATGATTATTATGTGCTTAGAAAGGATCAAATTAGAAATGGATTTGCTAAAAATGCTAAAACTCCTAAGCCTCCTCAATTCAATTCCAATAATTCGCTTAGGAGTAATAACAATCGCAAATCCATTGCTAGTCATGTTAGTTCACCTAAGACTATTAATGCTAGGGCCATTTGGGTTCCTAAATCTATTGTGACTAACATTTTTGGACCCAACAAAAATTGGGTACCAACAAGTGCCTAGAAGTTTATTAGGTGCTTGGAGATGCATTGGAAAGCCTTGGCTCAATCAAAAGGATGATTTCATCATATGAAAAAGGGAGCCAAGCTTGAGGATATTCACTCCAATCATAAACCAATGCCATCTCGGGTAACAAGTATTTAAATTGATTCTTATAGCTTCTAGCCTTGTGTAGGTTAATTACATTATTCATGAAAATCAATTTGAATTGCTTGTTCATATTCTTGCTCATGCTTTTAGATGTATTGATTGTAATCTTAAGCAAGATGGGAAGTGGCACATTAAGGGGGAGTGTTAATTCATATACATGTATATTACATCCCTACATGTGCCCATATTTATATAAGTACTAATATATATTTTCAAAATCAAGCCATTTAGCCAAAAGTCAAAATTTTGTATACTATTAGTATTCTTGTGAAAAACTAATTGCAAAATGTATACAAATGTATTTGAAACGTTTTTCAAAGGTTTTGGCTTCAAAAATCTATTTTACAAAGAAAATGAGTTTCATGCCCAAAATCAAGTTTCTAGTATCTTGTTTTGGATTTAAACTTATAATTTTCATAGAATTAAATGTAAAAGGATTTTGAAAATAATTCCAAAAGGAAAAGCTAGTGTTGGTCATTCTTAACAACTTTCGTGTTCAAAAGATTTTCAAAAGACCAACTAATCAAAAGTTATTTGATTTTGAAACTCGCCTAAAAACTATATTTGACCCAAAATGGTCATACTATTGCACTTTGTGAGTTTCTTCATTTGGACTAGATCTTGTGTAGTATCTTGGCTCAAAATGATATTTATGACTCATACATAAAATTCAAATCTCTATATCTCATCTTATTCTTCATTTGAATCTTGTGTTGAAATATTTGGCTTTGTTTCACAAATAGCTATTTCAAAAGAACCATTTTGGTCAAAATTCAAATCTTATGTTTAAAAGGCCCAAAATTATAAAAAGCTTTGTAAAAGTATTCTAATATGTATTTCAAATGTTTTACAAGCTTTCAAAATGAAAATTCTATATTGAAATCAAAATTGACCAAAATTCTTGGTTTGAACTAAAATAGCTTATTTAAGCATATTGCTCAAATCTTAGCATTCAAGTTGGATTTTATTATAAATGTTGGCTAGAAACCATCTTGATAATCAATTCTAAGCCATGGAAATTGAAATTGCATGAAATCCAAATTGAGTTGTATTTTGAGACTTTTTATGAAAAACTATTTCCTATTTAACTTGCTTCAAAAAGGGATAAAAGCAAAATATTTGTTTGAAATGCAAAATCTTATGAAAATAGTCTTCTAAAATGTTTTCAAATGCATTTCAAATATTTTCAAGTATCTAACCCTTGGCTAGAAGCTAAAAGTCAAACTTTGGCCTCAAATGGATCTTATATGATCTTGTTTTTGGATTAAATGAAATATTTTCATAAATCAAAATCTATTGAGTTTTGAAAAAGTGGTCAATACAAAACTCATAGGGTTGGTCATTTTAATTATTTCTTTAGTTCAAAGTTTTTCCAAACGACCAACCGTTCAAAAGTTATAGCCATTTGAATTTGGCCAAAATCATCCATTTGACCCAAAATGACCCGTTGTTGCATTTTGTGGATTTCGCTATTTGAATTGGATTTCTTTGTATATCTTGGATTGAAATAGTATTTCTAACTCATATAAAGCTATGAAAGTTCAAATCTCCATAAATTTCAATCCGGAATGCATTTTGATCATTTGGTGAAAATTCAATTTCTTTTCAAACCTACAAAGCGCATTTTGCCATATCTTTTGAACGAAAATTCCTTTTAATGAAATTCTTTTTGGGAAACGTTCTAAATAGTCCAATGTTTATTTTGGAAAGTTTCAACTCATTTGGACTCAATTTGAAAAAGTTTTGACTTTTCTTCTCTTTGAGTAAAGATCATGCCTACAAAGCAAAATTTGGCATATCTCTTTTCTTGGAGACTCCTTTTGGAAAATTCTTTTGGAAAAGTTTCTTGGGAGTCTAAAGAATATTTATGCAAAATTTAAAATAATTTCAACTTAATTTGAAATAGTTATGCCTTTTCTCTCTTTTGATCTTATTTGGCATACTATCGCATTAAGTTGGATTTTACAATTTGAATGGATTTGATTATGCAAATAGGCTTATAAACATCTCTCTAAATCATATGAAGCCATATAAGTGCATATTACCATTCAAAACTCATTTGGTTCCATTTTGAGAATTTGGTGAAAATCTTAATCTTTTATGTGTTTCATATGCATCTTTCATCATATTTCTCAAATAAAATTTATTTATTGAAAATCCTTGTTGGAAAACCTTCTCTCACATATGGAGTTCATATCTGAAAATTCTCAAATTTATTTGAACTCATTTGCAAGATTGTTGACTTTATTTGACTTAGTGTCAAAACTAAACCTCCAATGCTTCTAATGACCTATTTTTGATTGGAGAGTGATATTTGAGAAAATCCTTTTGGAAAAAGTCTCTTGGATGTTCATGGATCATTTCCGCAAAATCTTATGGCTATTGGACTTCATTTGATCAAGATTTGATCCAAATTCAAAATGTTCGCTTTTAGGGATGAAGTGAACAACCCGGAGTATCCGGGTGATCTATCCGGAGTATCCGGATTATCCGGACACTCCGGATCAAAAACACCGGAGTATCCGGGTTGTACTGCTCGGCCCAAATTCTTAAATTGCTATCTATAATTTCTTGCAATATCTTGTTCATCCTATTTTTGGGGTTTCTCCTTTGCTCAAATTAATATTCAGTCTTCATAGCCCTCGAAGAGGATTTCGAGACGGATCTGTTCCGTGTTGATGATTTTTGCATTTGAGCAATGGTTTAAAAGTTATAATCGACTTTGTGTTGCTATTTGCATCTTTTTGAGATTTCAAGAGTTTTAAATTGGCATCTTGGCAAGTCTTTCAAGATGAAAACTAAGTGAACTTATTCATTGCTCCAAGCTTCTAAGTGGAGCATATCTATTTAAGTTTTCATTCCAATGAAAGTGCATCTTTTGGCTAAGTTATTTTGGAAATTGGATTTAATTGTAACTTAGCCTCAAAATGTTTTCTCTCTTGCATAACTTCGAGTTTATTATGGAAAAGAGAAAAATTCCCTTGTAAGCTCAAGAGTGAGTTTGAATGTGTTTTACTCATTGTCTCTCTTACAAGTGGATGTCAAGATCAAATTTGAATGAGTTTCAAATATTTTCATTGTCATGTGGTGTAATAAAATCTTCAATTGATATCTTCAAGTTGTTTCTAAAATTGCATGCAAAGAGTATTGTCTTGTATATCATATATATCATGCATGTTGTACTTAGACATTATCAAACTAACTTGGGTCAAATTAAAAGATATTTGTTCCCGAAAATCGTGTGCTTGTCTATTGATGTTCAAGGTATTGGAAAAGGGGTCACCTTCGACGGTGGGATGAAGGAAATGGAGAGGAGCTCCATAGTACGAGGGATCTAAGACCGGCGCGTGATCATGACCAATTCGAACATGCGTGGACAAGAATCGACAAAGGGACGTGTTTCTTTTCGACCATATTCAATAATGTCTGTGCACACCATTATGCTAAATTGTGTTATTCTAAATGGTGTTGTATTTTCAATTGATATGATTAATTGGTATCTTTCAAGAAGTATCCTCTAATCCTAAATTGTTTTGAAGTGTCATCTAACTTGCATTCGGCATTATCAAGAACTAAAAGGTACATATGGGTGACACATTGCAAAGAGGTATGCCCTTGATAAGTTTATGAAATTCTTGATCATGAAAGTGCATCTTACTTATACAACCTTGATTCATGATCTTGTATACATCTTGTGATCATATAAGCAATTCCTTCTTGTGTAATCTTCTTTATATGATCTTGATTGTTAGAATTTGATTTGATCATAAGCATGTGCTTAAATTATAAATTTGCTATATGATCTTGATGTTTAAAGAATATGTGAAATCATATTCGTGTGTCATGTTTAAGCATCTCTTATATCCTAAGAATCATGACTTCTTTAATTTGGTATAACTAGAAAATCTATTACCTAAATCTTGGAAATAATTGGTATCATATCTTGCCTAGATTTAGGGGAGCTTAATATTATTGTCATATTACTAGCTCCTTATCTTTATTTTATTTTCTCCTAATCTTTTTATTGAGTGTGCAATCAAGGGGGAGAACAGATTTTATTGAATAAACAATAAGAATCTTTTAAGCACCTTTTTGGGATTAATGACAAAAGGGGGAGAATTTATGGATTTATCAATTGTCCCCTAATCGATTGACAAAAGGATGACTTGTAAGTATGATCTCTTATTGTATCTTTATGCTTGTTTTAATGCTAAAATATCTTAATATTGTCATTTGGTGCAATTGATAATAGGTTTGTCATAAATCACCAAAAGGGGAGATTGAAAGTGCATCTAGGCACTTATGTTATTTTGGTGATTAATGAATGTTATTTTGGTGATTAATGATAAACACTCATAATGACAATCTATGTAAATTAAGTAAATGCTTAACTTAGTGCTTAGCAAATGACAAACCTCTAATATGATTATATTGCTATGAGACTAACTTGTTATTGCCTAGTTGAGTATCAGTCTCATCTATTTAGAGGAAAATCAAATAGGAAGGTTAAGCAAAGATAAGGTATGCAATTTTGGTATCTATTCTATATTTGTTATTGCATTCCTTTCGTGCAAATGCATAGTGAACTCCAAGTAGCATGTTGATTTTATATATGCACATTGGTTCATGTCATATTTATTTGTGCATATATATTCATTTGAGTTCATTATGGTATGCATGTATTAACTAGAGTTAAACTTCATATTGCTATAGATTGACTTGGTGCATGCATGTTTTATTTGTATATCTTCTCATGCAATTCTCTTAGTGAAGTTTATCTAGTGTTGGATCACATATTTACTCTTACTCCAAATATTATTTGCACATGTACAATTCGTGTATATTCTATCATGTGCTTCATTTAAGTAAAGTCTGTGATCCTTGCCATGATTTAATTGATTCATCCTATTGGCAATTATTTATCTCTCTAGTGCATATAGATCAATTACATATTCATCATGATGTACTTAGTAGAGAACATTTCTTATGTCAAGTGTTTCCATTTATATTGTGCTTCTTTATATGAAACACTTGTTGTAATCAACTACTCACAAATATCAATTTATTCATATCTATTGAGCTTTTGGGACTAATGTCTTTCATGAGTAGTTTGGAAAGAATTAGGTCCCGTATGTGTATGATGACCAAGGTATCTTGGAGGATGATCATTGTGAGGTCAACAAGACGGCGGTGTCACCAAGAGTGAGGACTAAGTCAAGAGCGACTTGGCGTGGAGATCGTCGAGAGGATGATCAAGTCAAGGTTGATAGGACGAGAGTCTCATGAGGTGAATCGAGTCGAGTTGGACAAGGCGAAGATGTCATCAATTATATGGTGAAGGTCTTCATGCATCGACATCAAGAAAGAAGACTGCAAGTGACTAGTTCTAGACTTATATTATCTTTGATTTAATTTGAGTCTAAGGATTGCCGTACTATTAAGAGGGATGCGATGTCGAATGACTTTTAGATGTGTCAAGTGCTCAAGTGATCCATCCTTGTGAATCTTAGAAAGAGAGTGGTGTTGGTAGTGCTGGAAAGTGAGGGTTGTAGGTCTCTCTGGTTTCTTTGTGAAATCTGTGGTTATCCTTTAGTTTTGGGTAGTGAGACCTTGTTATTTGTGTAGCCCTCGTTCTTAGCTTTCGGAGAGTCCAAAATCTCTGAAATCGGAGTCCGAGTCAAAAGTTATGCTCGTTTTAAATCGAGCTGCTCAATCTTGATTCGGACTATCCGGATAATCCGGAGTATCCGGACATTCATCCGGACTCTCGGGTTGAGTCTCTCTGTTAGCCCTTCTCGTCAATCCGAGTATCCGGATTGAAATCCGAGTCTCGGATTGTGCGAGTTGCCCCCAACGGCTAGTTTTTGGGAGGTCTATTTATAGCCCTTCCTCCCTTTTGAAGGGCTTTTGGAGTGGATTTTGAGGAGCTGTGTGGGGGCTTTGAGGAGCTTTTACCCTTAGATCTAAGTGATCCTTGTGAGAAGGGTTGGGAAGAGTTTGGGAGTGAGTCTTGAGTTGATTGAGCACTTGATTTCATCTCCAAGCTTGTTCTTCGTGAGCATTTGTTACTCTTGGAGGTTGAGGACTCCTAGACGGCTAGGAGGTCGCCACGAGCCACCGAGCTTTGTGTGGTTGGCCGTGGGAAGTTTGTGAAGGCCGGTTCCGCCTCCGTAAGGGAAGGAATCAAAGGAGTGAAGACCGCGAGTGCATTTGTGCAACACCGGGAGGAAGAGGGTTGAAAGAGACCCGGCTCAAGTGTGACCGAGCCGCCTCAACGGAGACGAGGATCCCCTCAAGGATCCGAACTTGGTGAAAAATCATCGTCTCCAAGTTTGCTTCTTTCTCTTGCTTTAGTATTTGGTTTTGAATCTTTGGGAGCCCGATCTACTCTTTTGTTGTGTTTGGCTCCGGATCTTCTATACCCTCAAAACGACATCATTAAGATCTTTTGTGTTCAAGTAGATTGTTGAAAATTGCAGGATTTAAAATCTCTCTTGAGATCCTCAATCCGAGTATCCGAATCCTCGACCCGGACAGTCCGGATAATCCGAGTATCCGGATTGAATAACCGGACACTCCGGTTAGGACCCTCGGATCGGACTATCCGAGTATCCGGATTGCATAACCCGGACAGTCGGACTATCCGAGTATCCGGATTGAATATCCGGACACTCCGGATTGTTCAGACACTCGGAGATTTTATTTAGCTGCAATATTTTTATTCCGCTGCATTTAAGTTACAAAGTTTTTAATCCGCCTATTCACCCCTCTAGGCGACATCCCCGCCCTTTCAATTGGTATCGAGCAAGGTCTCTCTTTTATTAGACTTAACCGCCTAGAGAGTAAAGGATGTCGACTAGAGGATTAGAACACTCACATAATCCACTTGTGCTAGATGGCACAAATTATGCTTCATGGAAATTAATTATGATTTCTCATTTTAAATCCATGAGCCCCAAATATGGTGGATCGTAGATGTCGGCTTTTCCTCTCCGTTGAATGAAGTTGCTCCAACCAAGGAGAGAGGAAATGCCTACATCTCGACGCTCAAGCTACTAATGTTTTATTTTGTGTTGTGAGCGATGAAATCTTTGATAGAATATGCAATCTCAAGAGCGCTCATGAAATGTGGATAAAGCTTCAAGAACTATTTGAATCATCCACTTCTATTGAGGATTGCATTAAGGAAGAGATGTCGGAAGATGAAACATCAAGCTCCACCTCAAGCTCAAGTGATGAAGAACCGACATCTCCATCAACCTCAACCTCCGCCTCAAGTGACGATGAAGATGCTCTTCCATCACAAATCCGTTGCTTCATGGCGAAATGTAAGAATGAGGTAAGTGATGATAATGACGATGATGAGCTCTCTTATAATGAACTTATGAATTTGCTTGAGGAGCTCAATAAATGTCTTGGAAAGGAGAAAAAGAAATATAAAATTTTGAAGCTTGAACATGAATCACTTCGAAATGATTATAATATGCTTCAAGAAAATCATGAATCCTCCTTTCCAAAGAAATTCATAAGCCTAAGGTGGATATAGGAATCTCATGTGATTTAATTGATGAAATGTCTTGCTTAAATGTTAATCCTAATATTTCATCAAAATTTGACATATCCACCTCTTGCAATGATTTACCTTGTTGCTCAAATTCAAATGTTTCCACTTCCTCTATGCATATTGAGACTAATCTTGTAGAGGAAAACAATGAGCTCAAGGCCAAAGTCATTAGATTAGAAAATGACTTGAAGAAGTGCATCAAGGGAAAAGCCGTTCTCGACGAGATCTTGAGCAAGCCAAAGGCGCCTCAAGATAAGCGAGGACTCGGCTACATCTCCAAGAGGGAGACTAGCAAGACAAGGCACAACGAAAGATATTCGAAGATCATCAAGTGCTTTGCTTGCAACAAGAAGGGACACCTCGCCTCCGTGTGCCCTAATAAAGTGGAGATCAAGCCACAACCATCAACAATGAGGCAAACCGGCAAAGAGCAAGTCAAGAAAAAGAGACGCTCAAAGCCTACTTGCTACAATTGTCGGAAAAAGGGACACATCGGTAAGGATTGTCCCAAAGGTATCATTCCTAAGCCTATTATTGTCAATGATAATTATTCACTTAGGAAGGACAAATATGGTAATGTGTTTACAAAGTTTGTCAATTCTCCTAATACCATGCAAAGTAATGACAATCAATTGCTTAGGAGATATAAATCTAGAAATGTGTTTGCTCAAAATGATAGATTTCCTAAGACTAAGAAAAATCATGTTGATCATGTGCTTAGGAAAATTAATGATAGCAAACCATTTGCTAGATTTGCTAGATCCTCTAAGCCCTTACATCGTAATGATTATTATGTGCTTAGAAAGGATCAAATTAGAAATGGATTTGCTAAAAATGCTAAAACTCCTAAGCCTCCTCAATTCAATTCCAATAATTCGCTTAGGAGTAATAACAATCGCAAATCCATTGCTAGTCATGTTAGTTCACCTAAGACTATTAATGCTAGGGCCATTTGGGTTCCTAAATCTATTGTGACTAACATTTTTGGACCCAACAAAAATTGGGTACCAACAAGTGCCTAGAAGTTTATTAGGTGCTTGGAGATGCATTGGAAAGCCTTGGCTCAATCAAAGGATGATTTCATCATATGAAAAAGGAGCCAAGCTTGAGGATATTCACTCCAATCATAAACCAATGCCATCTCGGGTAACAAGTATTTAAATTGATTCTTATAGCTTATAGCCTTGTGTAGGTTATATTGCATTATTCATGAAAATCAATTTGAATTGCTTGTTCATATTCTTGCTCATGCCTTTTAGATGTATTGATTGTAATCTTAAGCAAGATGGGAAGTGGCACATTAAGGGGGAGTGTTAATTCATATACATGTATATTACATCCCTACATGTGCCCATATTTATATAAGTACTAATATATATTTTCAAAATCAAGCCATTTAGCCAAAAGTCAAAATTTTGTATACTATTAGTATTCTTGTGAAAAACTAATTGCAAAATGTATACAAATGTATTTGAAACGTTTTTCAAAGGTTTTGGCTTCAAAAATCTATTTTACAAAGAAAATGAGTTTCATGCCCAAAATCAAGTTTCTAGTATCTTGTTTTGGATTTAAACTTATAATTTTCATAGAATTAAATGTAAAAGGATTTTGAAAATAATTCCAAAAGGAAAAGCTAGTGTTGGTCATTCTTAACAACTTTCGTGTTCAAAAGATTTTCAAAAGACCAACTAATCAAAAGTTATTTGATTTTGAAACTCGCCCAAAAACTATACTTGACCCAAAATGGTCATACTATTGCACTTTGTGAGTTTCTTCATTTGGACTAGATCTTGTGTAGTATCTTGGCTCAAAATGATATTTATGACTCATACATAAAATTCAAATCTCTATATCTCATCTTATTCTTCATTTGAATCTTGTGTTGAAATATTTGGCTTTGTTTCACAAATAGCTATTTCAAAAGAACCATTTTGGTCAAAATTCAAATCTTATGTTTAAAAGGCCCAAAATTATAAAAAGCTTTGTAAAAGTATTCTAATATGTATTTCAAATGTTTTACAAGCTTTCAAAATGAAAATTCTATATTGAAATCAAAATTGACCAAAATTCTTGGTTTGAACTAAAATAGCTTATTTAAGCATATTGCTCAAATCTTAGCATTCAAGTTGGATTTTATTATAAATGTTGGCTAGAAACCATCTTGATAATCAATTCTAAGCCATGGAAATTGAAATTGCATGAAATCCAAATTGAGTTGTATTTTGAGACTTTTTATGAAAAACTATTTCCTATTTAACTTGCTTCAAAAAGGGATAAAAGCAAAATATTTGTTTGAAATGCAAAATCTTATGAAAATAGTCTTCTAAAATGTTTTCAAATGCATTTCAAATATTTTCAAGTATCTAACCCTTGGCTAGAAGCTAAAAGTCAAACTTTGGCCTCAAATGGATCTTATATGATCTTGTTTTTGGATTAAATGAAATATTTTCATAAATCAAAATCTATTGAGTTTTTGAAAAAGTGGTCAATACAAAACTCATAGGGTTGGTCATTTTAATTATTTCTTTAGTTCAAAGTTTTTCCAAACGACCAACCGTTCAAAAGTTATAGCCATTTGAATTTGGCCAAAATCATCCATTTGACCCAAAATGACCCGTTGTTGCATTTTGTGGATTTCGCTATTTGAATTGGATTTCTTTGTATATCTTGGATTGAAATAGTATTTCTAACTCATATAAAGCTATGAAAGTTCAAATCTCCATAAATTTCAATCCGGAATGCATTTTGATCATTTGGTGAAAATTCAATTTCTTTTCAAACCTACAAAGCGCATTTTGCCATATCTTTTGAACGAAAATTCCTTTTAATGAAATTCTTTTGGGAAACGTTCTAAATAGTCCAATGTTTATTTTGGAAAGTTTCAACTCATTTGGACTCAATTTGAAAAAGTTTTGACTTTTCTTCTCTTTGAGCAAAGATCATGCCTACAAAGCAAAATTTGGCATATCTCTTTTCTTGGAGACTCCTTTTTGGAAAATTCTTTTTGGAAAAGTTTCTTGGGAGTCTAAAGAATATTTATGCAAAATTTAAAATAATTTCAACTTAATTTGAAATAGTTATGCCTTTTCTCTCTTTTGATCTTATTTGGCATACTATCGCATTAAGTTGGATTTTACAATTTGAATGGATTTGATTATGCAAATAGGCTTATAAACATCTCTCTAAATCATATGAAGCCATATAAGTGCATATTACCATTCAAAACTCATTTGGTTCCATTTTGAGAATTTGGTGAAAATCTTAATCTTTTATGTGTTTCATATGCATCTTTCATCATATTTCTCAAATAAAATTTATTTATTGAAAATCCTTGTTGGAAAACCTTCTCTCACATATGGAGTTCATATCTGAAAATTCTCAAATTTATTTGAACTCATTTGCAAGATTGTTGACTTTATTTGACTTAGTGTCAAAACTAAACCTCCAATGCTTCTAATGACCTATTTTTGATTGGAGAGTGATATTTGAGAAAATCCTTTTGGAAAAAGTCTCTTGGATGTTCATGGATCATTTCCGCAAAATCTTATGGCAATTGGACTTCATTTGATCAAGATTTGATCCAAATTCAAAATGTTCGCTTTTAGGGATGAAGTGAACAACCCGAGTATCCGGTGATCTATCCGAGTATCCGGATTATCCGACACTCGGATCAAAAACACCGAGTATCCGGGTTGTACTTTACTTCGCCCAAATTCTTAAATTGCTATCTATAATTTCTTGCAATATCTTGTTCATCCTATTTTTGGGGTTTCTCCTTTGCTCAAATCAATATTCGTCTTCATAGCCCTCGAAGAGGATTTCGAGACGGATCTGTTCCGTGTTGATGATTTTTGCATTTGAGCAATGGTTTAAAAGTTATAATCGACTTTGTGTTGCTATTTGCATCTTTTTGAGATTTCAAGAGTTTTAAATTGGCATCTTGGCAAGTCTTTCAAGATGAAAACTAAGTGAACTTATTCATTGCTCCAAGCTTCTAAGTGGAGCATATCTATTTAAGTTTTCATTCCAATGAAAGTGCATCTTTTGGCTAAGTTATTTTGGAAATTGGATTTAATTGTAACTTAGCCTCAAAATGTTTTCTCTCTTGCATAACTTCGAGTTTATTATGGAAAAGAGAAAATTTCCCTTGTAAGCTCAAGAGTGAGGTTGAATGTGTTTTACTCATTGTCTCTCTTACAAGTGGATGTCAAGATCAAATTTGAATGAGTTTCAAATATTTTCATTGTCATGTGGTGTAATAAAATCTTCAATTGATATCTTCAAGTTGTTTCTAAAATTGCATGCAAAGAGTATTGTCTTGTATATCATATATATCATGCATGTTGTACTTAGACATTATCAAACTAACTTGGGTCAAATTAAAAGATATTTGTTCCCGGAAATCGTGTGCTTGTCTATTGATGTTCAAGGTATTGGAAAAGGGGTCACCTTCGACGGTGGGATGAAGGAAATGGAGAGGAGCTCCATAGTACGAGGATCTAAGACCGGCGCGTGATCATGACCAATTCGAACATGCGGTGGACAAGAATCGACAAAGGGACGTGTTTCTTTTCTGACCATATTCAATAATGTCTGTGCACACCATTATGCTAAATTGTGTTATTCTAAATGGTGTTGTATTTTTCAATTGATATGATTAATTGGTATCTTTCAAGAAGTATCCTCTAATCCTAAATTGTTTTGAAGTGTCATCTAACTTGCATTCGGCATTATCAAGAACTAAAAGGTACATATGGGTGACACATTGCAAAGAGGTATGCCCTTGATAAGTTTATGAAATTCTTGATCATGAAAGTGCATCTTACTTATACAACCTTGATTCATGATCTTGTATACATCTTGTGATCATATAAGCAATTCCTTCTTGTGTAATCTTCTTTATATGATCTTGATTGTTAGAATTTGATTTGATCATAAGCATGTGCTTAAATTATAAATTTGCTATATGATCTTGATGTTTAAAGAATATGTGAAATCATATTCGTGTGTCATGTTTAAGCATCTCTTATATCCTAAGAATCATGACTTCTTTAATTTGGTATAACTAGAAAATCTATTACCTAAATCTTGGAAATAATTGGTATCATATCTTGCCTAGATTTAGGGGGAGCTTAATATTATTGTCATATTACTAGCTCCTTATCTTTATTTTATTTTCTCCCTAATCTTTTTATTGAGTGTGCAATCAAGGGGGAGAACAGATTTTATTGAATAAACAATAAGAATCTTTTAAGCACCTTTTGGGATTAATGACAAAAGGGGAGAATTTATGGATTTATCAATTGTCCCTAATCGATTGACAAAAAGGATGACTTGTAAGTATGATCTCTTATTGTATCTTTATGCTTGTTTTAATGCTAAAATATCTTAATATTGTCATTTGGTGCAATTGATAATAGGTTTGTCATAAATCACCAAAAAGGGGGAGATTGAAAGTGCATCTAGGCACTTATGTTATTTTGGTGATTAATGAATGTTATTTTGGTGATTAATGATAAACACTCATAATGACAATCTATGTAAATTAAGTAAATGCTTAACTTAGTGCTTAGCAAATGACAAACCTCTAATATGATTATATTGCTATGAGACTAACTTGTTATTGCCTAGTTGAGTATCAGTCTCATCTATTTAGAGGAAAATCAAATAGGAAGGTTAAGCAAAGATAAGGTATGCAATTTTGGTATCTATTCTATATTTGTTATTGCATTCCTTTCGTGCAAATGCATAGTGAACTCCAAGTAGCATGTTGATTTTATATATGCACATTGGTTCATGTCATATTTATTTGTGCATATATATTCATTTGAGTTCATTATGGTATGCATGTATTAACTAGAGTTAAACTTCATATTGCTATAGATTGACTTGGTGCATGCATGTTTTATTTGTATATCTTCTCATGCAATTCTCTTAGTGAAGTTTATCTAGTGTTGGATCACATATTTACTCTTACTCCAAATGTTATTTGCACATGTACAATTCGTGTATATTCTATCATGTGCTTCATTTAAGTAAAGTCTGTGATCCTTGCCATGATTTAATTGATTCATCCTATTGGCAATTATTTATCTCTCTAGTGCATATAGATCAATTACATATTCATCATGATGTACTTAGTAGAGAACATTTCTTATGTCAAGTGTTTCCATTAATATTGTGCTTCTTTATATGAAACACTTGTTGTAATCAACTACTCACAAAATATCAATTTATTCATATCTATTGAGCTTTTGGGACTAATGTCTTTCATGAGTAGTTTGGAAAGAATTAGGTCCCGTGATGTGTATGATGACCAAGGTATCTTGGAGGATGATCATTGTCGAGGTCAACAAGACGGCGGTGTCACCAAGAGCTGAGGACTAAGTCAAGAGCGACTTGGCGTGGAGATCGTCAGAGAGGATAATCAAGTCAAGGTTGATAGGACGAGAGTCTCATGAGGTGAATCGAGTCGAGTTGGACGAGGCGAAAATGTCATCAATTATATGGTGAAGGTCTTCATGCATCGACATCAAGAAAGAAGACGGCAAGTGACTAGTTCTAGACTTATTTTATCTTTGATTTAATTTGAGTCTAAGGATTGCCGTACTATTAAGAGGGATGCGATGTCGAATGACTTTTAGATGTGTCAAGTGCTCAAGTGATCCATCCTTGTGAATCTTAGAAAGAGAGTGGTGTTGGTAGTACCGGAAAGTGAGGGTTGTAGGTCTCTCTTGGTTTCTTTGTGAAATCTGTGGTTATCCTTTTAGTTTTGGGTAGTGAGACCTTGTTATTTGTGTAGCCCTCGTTCTTAGCTTTCGAGAGTCCAAAATCTCTGAAATCGAGTCCGAGTCAAAAGTTATGCTCGTTTTAGAGCTGCTCGGTGCTGATTCGGACTATCCGGAGTTAGTCCGGACTATCTGGATAATCCGGAGTATCCGGACATTCATCCGACTCTCCGGGTTGAGTCTCTCTGTTAGCCTTCTCGGTCAATCCGAGTATCCGGATTGAAATCCGAGTCTCCGGATTGTGCAGAGTTGCCCCAACGGCTAGTTTTTTGGGAGGTCTATTTATAGCCCTTCCTCCCTTTTGAAGGGGCTTTTGGAGTGGATTTTGAGGAGCTGTGTGGGGGCTTTGAGGAGCTTTTACCCTTAGATCTAAGTGATCCCTTGTGAGAAGGGTTGGGAAGAGTTTGGGAGTGAGTCTTGAGTTGATTGAGCACTTGATTTCATCTCCAAGCTTGTTCTTCGTGAGCATTTGTTACTCTTGGAGGTTGAGGACTCCTAGACGGCTAGGAGGTCGCCTCGAGCCACCGAGCTTTGTGTGGTTGGCCGTGGGAAGTTTGTGAAGGCCGTTCCGCCTCCGTAAGGAAGGAATCAAAGGAGTGAAGACCGGCGAGTGCATTTGTGCAACACCGGAGGAAGAGGGTTGAAAGAGACCCGACTCAAGTGTGACCGAGCCGCCTCAACGGAGACGTAGGATCCTCAAGGATCCGAACTTCGGTGAAAAATCATCGTCTCCAAGTTTGCTTCTTTCTCTTGCTTTAGTATTTGGTTTTGAATCTTTGGGAGCCCCGATCTACTCTTTTGTTGTGTTTGGCTCCAAATCTTCTATACCCTCAGGTACCTGACATCACTAAGATCTTTTGTGTTCAAGTAGATTGTTGAAAAATTGCAGGGATTTAAAATCTCTCTTCGAGATCCTCAATCCGGAGTATCCGAATCCCTGACCCCGGACAGTCCGGATAATCCGGAGTATCCGGATTGAATAACCCGGACACTCCGGGTTAGGACCCTCGGGATCGGACTATCCGGAGTATCCGGATTGCATAACCCGAACAGTCCGGACTATCCGGAGTATCCGGATTGAATATCCGGACACTCCGGATTGTTCAGGACACTCGGGAGATTTTATTTAGCTGCAATATTTTTATTCCGCTGCATTTAAGTTACAAAGTTTTTAATCCGCCTATTCACCCCCTCTAGGCGACATCCCCGTCCTTTCGGGCCAAAGATTGGGTTCCTAAGTCTTCACTCTATCCCAAGATCGAGTCATCTTTCTCTTGTGTCTTGATCGGGTTCGCTTGATGGGAAGGGCGATATTTGGATTGTTGACTCGGTTGTTCTCGCCATATGACCGGAGATTCTCGTTGGTTCTCTTCCCTAGTCCGAGCCCCGGTGATGAGTTAATCACTTTGGGGATGCATCTTGTGTAGAGTCATTGCTAAAGGTACCATCTGCATTAACCAAAATTTCATTCTTAAAGATGTTGCCTTAGTAAGTAAGTCGCAATACAATCGCTCTCTGCTTTCTCGACTTATCGATGACTCTTTCAAGTAAGCTTCAAGAGTAATGCCTCAGAGAATCCTTGATTCATCGGGAGGGTTAGTTTATGGATTTCTAGATTTGGGAGAGTCTTTCGTGCTGATTTTTCTACTTCTTCCGGAGACTCTCTTCGATGTTTGATTGCTTCGAGTCCGTGATCTCTCCTTCCGCATAGGAGACTTGGTCACATTGGTTTTGATCATTTGACCCGAGTTAGCAGCCACGATCTCATTTGGGGTTTGCCTAAACTCAAGATGGTCGAAGACTTAGTTTGCTCTCCTTACCGACATGGCAAGATGGTTACTGCTTCTCATCCTCCAGTCACCGTAGTGATGACTGATGCACCAGACAGCTTTTACATATGGACACTTTGTTGGTCCAAATAGAGTGCATTTAGCAGAGGGAAGTGGTATGTTCTTGTCATCGTTGATGATTTTTCTAGATACTCTTGGGTATTCTTCATGGCCTCGAAGGATGAGACTTTTCTCACTTCAGGGTTTGGTCAAGAGGTTGTCTATTGAGCTCCAGTGTGCATTACGAGCTATACGCAGTGATAATGGCACGAGTTCAAGAATTCCTACTTTGAGAGTTTTTGTGTGGAGTCCGGTTTAGAGCATCGTTCTCTTCTCCTCGCGCCTCAAAGAATGGCGTAGTGGAAAGGAAGAACAGGACCTCAGTTGAGATGGCTGTGACGATGCTAGATGAGTCTGATACTCTAGGAAGTTTTGGGTGAGGCTATAGCTCACCGCTTGCCATGTTTCTAATCGCGTATTTTTGAGAGCACATTTGCATCGCACTTCTTAGGAGTTGAGGTATGGGCGAAAGCCCAGTGTCTCATTTTCGCGTTTCGCTTGCAAGTGTTTTATCTTGAAGTCCGGTAACCTAGATAAGTTTGAGTCTCGCTCTTCCGATGGTATCTTTCTAGGTTACTCGACTTCTTCTCGTAGCTATAGGGTCCGGAGTGTTGATGCATAGGATCATAGAGACCGTGATGTGACCTTTGATGAGGCTAGCCCAGGAGCTAGACCTGATGTTTCAGGCTCTTCTTATCCCTCCGAGACCATCTTTGTAGAAGATGAGGACGATGGAGGTGATGGTGTTTCACCGGATCCAGTCCCCTCTACACCTGAGGTGCCTCCAGTTTCCATTTCTGCACCTCAGGAAGGCCAGCCCTTGCCTTCTGACTCTCATGCAGCTAGTGGCTCTGATCCTACTTCTTCTGTTCAAGAGGTAGAGGCCACTTCTATTGCTGGTCCTCCCCGTCATATTCAGAGACATCATCCACCTGATCAGATGATCGGCGATTTGTTCGAGCGCGTCACACGCTCAAGAACGAGTCTGTCTTCTTTCTGCCTTCACTCTGCCTTTGTTGCCTCGTTTGAGCCGAAGGATGTGACTCATGCATTATCTGACGAGTCTTGGACTAATGCTATGCATGAGGAACTTGAAAACTTCGAGAGGAACAAAGTCTGGTAGCTTGTAGAACGTCCATCTGGTCATAATGTTATTGGGACCAAGTGGGTGTTCAAAAACAAGCAGAGTGAGGATGGGTCATTCGCAACAAGGCTAGGCTAGTTGCACAGGGCTTTTCTCAGGTTGAGGGTCTTGACTTTGAGGAGACTTTTGCCCCTGTAGCTAGACTAGAGGCCATTAGGATCCTGCTTGCATTCTCTGCTTCTCGGGGCTTTAAACTCTATCAAATGGATGTCAAGAGTGCATTCCTCAATGGCTATATTGAGGAAGAGGTTTATGTCAATCAACCTCCAGGATTTGAGAACCCCAAGTTTCCGAGTCATTATACAAGCTCTCCAAAGCTTTATATGGACTCAAGCAGGCCCCCAGAGCATGGTATGAGAGGCTCAAGTCTTATCTTCTCAGCCATGACTTCAAAATAGGCATAGTAGACAAAACTCTGTTCATCAGACACCATGAGTCTCATTTTCTTCTTGTCCAGATTTATGTGGACGATATCATTTTTGGTGGCTCGTCTCATTCGCTTATGTCTCAATTTTCTGAGGTGATGAGCACAGAGTTTGAGATGAGTATGATGGGCGAGTTGAGCTACTTTCTTGGCTTCCAAATCAAGCGGACTCGGAGGTACTTTCTTGCATCAAGGCAAATATACCCGTGACCTCCCGAGGCGCTTGATATGTCCGATGGGAAGCGGTGATGACTCCTATAGCCACCATCGCTGTTCTCGAGCCCGATGAGGATGGTGAGCCTGCTGATCAAAAGGAGTTTGAGCATGATCGGCTCCTCTTGTACCTCACCGCCGAGGCCGGACATACATTTCATTGTGTGTCATGGCGCTCGATTTCAAGCTTCTCCTCGCGCTCTCACCGCCAAAGGTCAAGCGCATCTTCGTGTACCTTCGTATACCATCGATTATGGTATTTGGTACTCTTCTTCTTCTTGTCTATCTCTTAGAGCCTTTTCCGATGCCGATTTTGTCGGGTCAGTAGGATAGATAGGAAGAGCACTTCTGCACTTGCCAATTCATTGGCACTTCTCTTGTTTCTTGGTCATCTAGGAAGCAATCGAGTTGCTCATCCACACCGAGGCCGAGTATGTTGTCGCAGACTAGTTGTCAGAGCTGTGTGCTGGATGAGATCGACCTTGCGGGACTATGGGTTAGAGATAGAGAGTGTGCCACTTTTCTCGTGACAACACTTCAGCTATTTGCATTGCTAAAACCCAAAGTGCAACATTCCCGGACCAAGCACATTGATATTAGATATCACTTCCTTAGAGACCATGTGGAGAAGGGAGATATCACGCCTTCGGTTTGTAGAGAGTGACCTCCAGTTAGCCGATATCTTCACCAAGCCTTTGGATAGCTCCAGGTTTGTTGCCTTGAGGAGTGAGCTTGGAGTCGTGAGCCCTTACGGCTTATCTTGAGGGGGAGCTGGTTTGTATATTATGTACTATATATTCTCTTCCAGTGTTTCCTTTCTTCTTCTGGGTGACTTTGGGCTTGTTTTCTTGAGTTGAGTTCACTCACTTAGACTTCTGGCATGCCTCGCATGGACCTCTTATCTTGTGCTTTAGGTTGCTATCATGCGTGATTAGCTGTTCTCTCTTCTATCTAGGTTGAGTTCCCTCACAATCTTATAAGTCTAGCAGGTATTGGGCCTCCTGGGTAGACAGGGTCTGTGTGCACTCCTTAGTTGGGATCTAGAGTCAGCTTCCCTATGTCAGTCTTTTTGGAAGATAAGAGCGAGTCTAAACCATAGTGAGTTTCTTATATCTTTTCTATGCTCTATAGCCATCCAGCTTTGCAGCTTCTCGATTTCTTCTCCTTATTTTTTTTCTTTCTGGTTATTATTGAGTTCATTCGGGTTTTCTTTATGCCTAATCTTGATATTAACTCAACTTTAACCAGATTTGAGCTTAAATTTGATTCAATTGGTGAGGGGGAGTTTGGGAATCTGTTCATGCATTGCATTTAGACTGCATTTCCTGTTTTATGAGCTTTGTCTATTATGCATTTGACTCAATCTTCGTGAAATACATCATGCTATATCTTTTGAAGAAAATCACTAGCTTAGATATGTCCAAGTTCATTTAAAAGCTAAGGTTAATTGGAATCTGAAAAACTTAAAAGCTTTAAATGATAACTTGATGAAACATGTTGCTTTTACTTACTAAGTTTCTTCTCTAGGGGCGTTTACCTTGAATTGTGAAATTTTGGATCTCTCTAGAGTCCCTATAGCAACTTGGGTGAAATTTGCTTGATCCATATTTGAGTCCTTCAGAATTGCTCATATGTGCTAAATTTAAAAAAATTGACTCTTTGTGCAAAATTGATCTCAAGACTTTATATTCTCGAGATGCCTCCCATTGCATTTGGGATGAACTTGGAATATATTGTGTATGACCAAGATCATTCTCTTAAGAGTTACTCTTGAGATGATCGAAAATGGCTTGAGTCAATCAACAAAAAAATGCAAATATCAAACACATAAGTGGGTAAAGAATGCAAATAATGTCAAACATTTGCACCCCACTATGTTTTTCGAAATTTGCATAAATTGAAAAATGGGCTCGAAGGACCTTATATGCACTTCAAAATTCCCCAAAGTGTTGAATAGGTTGAACTCTAGGTTTTCCATTTGATCCCTGAGTGGTTTTGCTTCTAGTTTTGAAACTTTGCTAAGTTTTGCACTTGTCAAATCTTGCTAAAAATGATACATTTTCAAAACCTAGCTTATGAGCAAAATTTGTTATTTGCACTTGGACATGTCTTAGTTTGGTCATAATCTGAGATTGATAAGCTTGGTGTCATATCTTGTCATTATGATCATTTGGATAATCTTCAAAGCCCCCTTAGGTTGCATTTCATGCATACATAAAAAGTGGGAGAAAAATTCATTTTGATGCCTATATTGCCAAAAGGGGGAGAAATAGTAGAAAAGGCATCATTAAAAATGTGAAAGCTAATTTGGTTCTTATGATCTTTGTAAAATTTTGCTAATTTCTATGGATCATAATCACATAATCTTTGGCACTTGGTCATGTTCTCACTATTCTCTCTGGACCATATGTGGTTTTGAAATCAAATTGCTTTCTTCTTCTCTTACTCAAACTCACATTTATGCCTTTTGAGTGGTTTGTCAATATACTCATCAAGGGGGAGATTGAAGGACCATGTGGAGGTCCATCCTTGTTTGTGATGAGTATTTGACGTTATGTGATCTAAGATATTTTAGATTTGAGTTTGGATTTTAATTTGATTTCAAGTTGAAAGTTGCATGTGCGTCGGACCAAATTTCTGAGAGTTTCATGTGTTGGCCAGACCAAATTTTTATGATCTTCATGTGTTGGCCGGACCAAATTTTTGTGATCTTCATGTGTTGGCCGGACCAAATTTCTGTGATCTTCATGTGTTGGCCGGACCAAATTTTTGTGATCTTCATGTGTAGGCCGGACCAAATTTTTTATGATCTTCATATGTTGGCCGGACCAAATTTTTGTGATCTTCATATGTATGACGGACCAAATCGCGATAGTGCTCATGTGTTCTACGGACCAAATTTTTATGATTCTCATATGTATGACGGACCAAATCGCATGGTTCTCATGTGTACTACGGACCAAATTTACCAGCGTGCATTAATATGCACTTTTGAGGGTTTTTTCTTGCTTAAAAAATTATTTGGTCTACATGAAAGTTGTAGAGAATTTCAAGACGCATCTTTTTCATGTTGACAAGTTTTTCATTTGAGCAACATAAAAAATTATATAAAATCGGGAAGGTTAACAGAGATTTTCACATGTATGACGGACCAATTTTCCAGCGTGCAGTAATATGCATTTTTGAGGGTCTTCCTGTGCTCGAAAAATTATGTGTTCTACATAAAAGTTGTAGAGAATTTCGAAACACAACATTTTCATGTTGATAAGATTTTCAGTAGAACAACATATAAAATCATAACAAATTGAGAAGATCCTGCTGTATTGAAAACAGCTTGTCTGCATTTGGTTGAAATGCTTTGGTCTGTTTTTGGTCTTTTCTAATCCCAACTCGTGATCGAATTGTTGTGATGGGTTCATGGTGGAACCAAGAAGGGATTTCTTGTCTTTGTGAATGTAGGACTTCATTTGGTGGTCATGGTGAGGCGAAGGGAGGCTGGAACTAGGCATGGGATGGCTGGAGGTTCAAGTTGGCCGAAAGTTCGCCGGAAGATGGCCGGAGATAAAGTCGGTACAGTTTCAAGAGACAAGAGATCAGTGAAGAAGCTAGCTTATCACTACTTGGATCAAGGAGAGCTGTAGGGTTGCAGTTCTGGAAGATAAAGCAGTGGATAAAGTGTAGCTTGCTTTCAGATGTACTAGAAAGTACCTGAGTGTAGTTGAGAGTTGTTGAGAGTGACAGTGTAAGGATCAAATCCTGGCCCTTGGAAGTTGGCTTAGGATTGAAGCAAGACATCCAAGGGTGGGAATTTATCCCAGGTCACTATAAATAGAGGGGTAGGGGCAGCCTTCCCTCTGTGAAGGTTCTGAGGTTTTTGCTGCTCATTTGAGTTTTGCCCACTTTGTTGTGAGGCTTTGTAAACCTCCCTTCCAGAAATGAAATGTTCTTCATTTATATTCTAGTTTCATTTCCTTTACGCATTTACATTACGCACTTAAATTCTGCTATCTAAATTCCGCATTTACTTACTTGCAATTTACTTTATGTAATTTGGAATTGCCTCATCTCCTTCTATATGCTATTGAATCTTTGTTGAAATTCATGGTTGATGAACTCTTCTCTTGATTCGATGCTTTCAATCATTTAGGCAATCCTTCTGTTCTTGTTGCAAGTTATAAATCTGTGTGTTCTTGAAATGCGTAAACGTGTGACTTGCAGTTCTTTAGTTTTGATTTGCTTCTGGTTCTTGTTGCCAAGGATGAGAGATTGATTGGATGAATCTTCACTTAGAACATATCCAAATCCTCTAGGCAATCCTGGTTCAAGTTCTGCAAAGAAACCGATCTTTTGTTCCTTCATAATGAATTCTTAATTGATCGAGTTTTGGTGTTTACTCCTGTGATATCTTGCTTGTTGTGACTTGTGAGAAGGCATTCAAGTCTATCTTGATCTTTAGAATCTCACGAGCAAGCCAAGATCACAGATTGTCTTTTTGGAGTCGTGCTGTTTTCTGAACACTGCTTGTGTTTTTCTAGTCTCTGTTCTTTACAAGCAGTATTGAGTTTTTTTATTACTAGTATTTGTTCAAGAGGTGGGAAAATTTATTTTTGGGACCATTCACCTCTCTCTGGTCGCCATCTCGGTCTTTCAGTGTTAATATCCGGAGTCCTGACAGCACGTTGTTGCATTTTTTCCCCCTATTTGAGGGCAGTATGCCCGGCATTTTGTTATGTTCAGAACACCCTTCTCTGTACATTATCATGAATCTTACTGTGTTTCTTTCAGTTCCTATACGACAGGCAGAATTACAGGCCAAGCTGCTCCCTTGTCTTTTGCCAAAGTAAACTAACTAAAGCAAAGGTGCTGGTCCGATTAGAGGACAAACAAATTGCATTATCATGAATCTTGCAAGGTTTCTTTCAACTTTCATACGGCAGAGAGAATATATTGCAGGCCACGCTGCTTTCTTGTATTTCGCCAGTTAAAGAACTATAGCAAAGGAGCTGGTCCGCTCGGAGGATAAATAAAGAGAAACACGAGACTTTGAATCGGCCACCGTAACGCATTAGGAGGCCCAATGTCAAGAGTCTCCAGGGAATTTCGCCTCTGATTGTGACAAGTATGTTAGGGTTTTGGATAAGCACACGCACAAAAAAGGGAGGTACAAAATTTACGTGAAAAACCCTTGCAGGAAAAAAATCACGGGAGACAAAAATCCACTATTTCGGTTCAATCTTTATATGTACATGGAGTTGGCTTATATAGCCATAATAGAATTCATGAGGCACAATGATTATCTCTAACAAACCTCCCCTTGACTCAAAATCCATAATGAATTGTCTCCATAAAACCCTAAAAGGTAATTAAGCACTTTGAATGCCAACCAAATCAAGGCAATGTTTGAACTTGGTATTTAAAAGTGTCTTGGTCAGCATGTCTGCAGGATTTTCATCGGTATGTATATTTTTTACAACAACTTGTCCTTCAGTGACAACATCACGAATAAAGTTGTATTTGATATCAATGAGCTTGGTTTTGGCATGATACATATCATTCTTGGTCAAACAAATAGTACTCTGGCTATCACAATAAACAGTAAGAGTATCCTGTTTAATGCCAAGTTCAGAAACCAGACCTTGCAACCAAATAGCTTCTTTAACGCCTTCAGTAGCTGAAACATACTCTGTTTCAGTAGTAGAAAGAGTGGCAATAGGCTGTAAGGATGCCTTCCAACTGACTGCAGAAGCACAAAATAAGAAGATATATCCAGAAATTGACCTTTTTTTTATCAAGATCGCCGACATAATCAGAATTAACAAACCTAAGAACATCATTTGTCTTCACTTTATTCTTATCAAACATCAAGCCAAAATTAGAAGTGCCTTCCAAATTACGAAGAATCCACTTAACTGCATTCCAATGCTCTTTACCAAGATTATGTATACATCTGCTAAGAACGCTAACATAATGAGCTAAATCTGGTCTGGTGCAAATCATAGCATACATGTGATTACCAACTGCGCTAGAGTAAGGAACACGAGACATATGGTCTTTATCTTCTTCATTAATAGGACACTGACTTGAAGATAACTTAAAGTGTGAGGCAAAAGGTGTAGAAATAGGTTTGCAATTACTGAGTAAATCTGTCAAGTAACTTCTCAATGTAATTTTTCTGAGATGGAAATAATATACCAGCTTTGCAATCTCGCTGAATTTCCATCCCAAGAATTTTCTTTGCTAGACCAAGATCTTTCAAAACTCATGACTAAGTTGAGCCTTCAACTGTTTAATCAGTGACTTGTCATGAGAAGCAATAAGTATATCATCAACATAAAGCAGCAAATAAACAAAAGAACCATTTGGAAACTGTTTGAAGTAAACACAGTTATCATAATTGCTACGAGAATACTGTCGTGCAATCATAAAGGAATCAAACATTTTGTACCACTGCCTAGATTCTTGTTTAAGACCATAAAGAGACTTTTTCAAATGACAAACTAAATCCTCTTTTCCAAGAGTAGCAAAACCCTCAGGTTGTATCATAAAAATCTCTTATTCTAAGTCTCCATGTAAGAAAGCAGTTTTAACATCAAGTTGCTCTAATTCCAATTGAAATAAAGCAACAAAAGCAAGTATAACTTGAATGGAAGAGTGGCGTACAATAGGTGAAAAAGCTTCAATGAAGTCAAACCTTCTCTTTGGTTAAAACCTTTTATCACTAAACAGGCTTTCCATCTTGCAGGTTCAACTGCAGAAATACCATCATTCGTTTTATAAATTCATTTGCACTTTAAAGGTTTCTTACCTTTTGGAAGCTTGACCAAATCCCATGTACTGTTTTTATGAAGGCTCAAAATTTCTTTGTTCATAGCTGTCAACCACTTAGAAGAATTTTCACATAGATAGCTTCAGAATAAAAAGAAGGTTCAAAAGTATCACAAATATTTTGTGCAGCAAGAAGAGCATAACATGACATTTTATTAGTGTCACGATATCTAGCAGGTAATTGAATATCTTTTTGGTCTATCTCGAGCAATATAATGATCATTAGTACTAGGAGATGCAGAAACAGGTTATGACGAAGAATAACTAGGTGCTGAAATTGGTTGTGAAGCACCATTAGAAGAATCATTATCAATAGTAGGTAAAACTATCTTAAATTCTGCATTTCTTTCAGCAACTTCAGAAGTTTCAGATTCATTTGTGGATGAACAACCATCACTGTCATTACCAGGTGAAAGTAAAGCATCTTCATAAAGAGTAACATCACGACTAATGATTAATTTAGGGTTTTGTATCAAGCACACGCACAAAAAGGAGACACAAAATTTACGTGAAAAACTCTTCGGGACAAAACTACGGGAGACGAAAATCTACTATTTCGGTTCAATCTTTGCATATACATGGGGTTGGTTTATATAGCCATAATAGAATCCGTGAGAATCTGATCTGTTTGATAAGTTAGAATATTTGAGGCACCGTGATTATCTCTAACACGCGTGCTAGCTCATTCCGAGTAGGAGGTTCTAGCGCCGGCCGGACGCCGCGGAGGAAGCCGGCGAACCACCGTGCCGAGCTCCGGGCTTACCTCGTCTGGTCTTCGGCGCGGAAGTCGACGCCGTAGGCGAAGATGTACTCGAACACGTCCAGCAACGACCACACGAAGTAGCAGTGCACGTTCGGTCCGTTCCTGCACGTACCGTACGTGATCAGAGGCGGAAACAAGACGAGATTAGCAGGCCATCTTGTACCTGATGGAAAGGAGCGTGGCTTCGATGTAAACCTGCAGGAAATGCGAACCTAAACTCATCGTCGTACAGGATGGAATTCACCCGATGGGTCTGGCTCGTGACCAGCTCCTGACTCCTGAGACGTAGGAGCAGCTCCTGAGATCATGTCAACTTGTTCGGAAACTAATCGGATTTGAAATGGTGAACCTAGACCTGACAATAGGCCTCTAGGTGAACCTGAATTAGCTACCGTTTTTCTTCTTCTTTTTTCCTCTCATTTTTTTGTCCTGTTTTCTCAAACTCACGATCCTTTATAATGGAGGGACTACGTAAACAACTTGCTAACTAGGTTAATAATTAAACATGAAAAGCATATCTATATAAGGAAATAAACTAACTGATTTGATCCAATTGCTGATTACATCGTGATCTTTACTTGCCTTGCACGACACGACAAACTAACAATTTTAGCAAGTACTGATTACCATCCAACAAGAGTAAATTCCTTTTCTAGTATAAACTGATTGTTGAGATGGTAGGATCTCATGTGAATGAGTTCCATGAAGTAGCTACCCGCTATTTCCTCTGCCGACTTGTGACGAATCTTACTTGAGTAACCCTCTGCAATCCACTGCTGCACTAAGCGTCTCTTGCTAACCTTGTGGTCTTTACGAAAGATGAACAGATACAAGAAAAAAAACATGAGATGATATGATAAACCATTGTAGCTTTTACCAAGGACGGTTCTTATAGTCCCAAGCTTTGGATTCATCTCCATCCCAAAATATCGATTTTCGTCGAAAATCGATAGAAACCGAATGAAATGCAAAGTCAATTTTTTTGAAATCTGTGGTCAAATAGTGACGAAGAAAATAAAAAACCGACTGGTTTTATCAATCTTCAACCTATTTACATCGAAAATTGGCACACTCAATGGAAATTGAAAAAAAAAACTCAAGGAAAATTAGAAAAATTGCAGAAAATTTGTATAAACCCGGCATGATCTTTCCCGCATTTTAAGACAATGTCAAGTTATAAAGTACACATTGTGCAATAATAACACAACTATAAAAAAATATGAAAAATTTTCGGCATAACCTTTGCTATATTTTAGACAATATCAAGTTGTAAAAGTAGGCACTTAGCAATAATATCTCAACATATAAACTTTCATTTCAATACCATTCACAAATCAATCCAACAATTAGGTTTTTCAAATCTCTTTTTTATTGTCTATATTTGTTTTTGTTCAAAAACGTATCAAAAATTTTCATGGTAGATGTCAAAAAACTATTAATACTAATTTTAGGGAACTTTTGGATAATTTTTTAAAAAATTTCTAGTTTTTTGAATTTGAATTTGAATTGGACCAGTTTATCGACCGGTTCCGTTTTTCGAGCCGGACCAATACGGTTGATTTTTGCGATTTTCGTCGATATTTGAAACCCTGATAAGCACTATTATGTTCATTCAATTCCTTATCAAGGAAAAGTGCAGTGTTTTATGGGTGTAGTTCGTTGCTTATTTTCGTTTGGGTCCGGAAGACGTTGAGAGGACACTGTTTTCCTCTGTTCGTCTTCTTTTTGCAGCATGTGAACTGGACAGATCTGTTTTCCTCTGTTCGTCTTCCTTTTGCTTTGTAAGGAACTTGTAGTGGTTTCAATAAATGAAATCGGGAGACCTCTCTCGCATTTCTAAAAAAAGAAAAAGAAAAAGGTGATGTTTTTAGTAACAGATCTAGCAGACTTTGAGCTCACGGATTCCTATGTTTATGACTACAGGGGGCCGCCATTGCGAAGTTAAATGAAAAAAAAATGGCACATGAACTCAAACATAGAACTTTAGCGTATGCTGCCGAATCCCTCTGTTTCTGAAGCAAGGGAAGAAATCAAATGGTTGGTGCTAGCTCGTGAGTTTTCTTGCAGATCAGATGGGCACTTATTCAGGGTGGATTGTCCTCTATCCGAAGTTCAATGCGCAAGTTGTAGTGTTATTAATCTTTGCCAAACATTTCCTTTTCCCTTCATTTTGTTCTTACCCTATGTTATTTTCCATCTGTGTAACACACTCTCCTTCTCTCCTGCTTTAATGAATGGCAGAGCTTCTACAGCTATTTCAAAAGCATAGTATTTTAAGGTGATGGAATCATAGATACATACGTAAAACTCCATGATGGTTGTCTGTCCTCTAGCAGAAGAGAGTACTGAAATGGAACAAATTTCGCACCCTTTTCTGTTGACGTTGTTCATCTGTTAGATCCTATAATGCAGTCTGATGCAAAATCAGGAGGGTATTTTTTTTGTAGGCTTTCTGCAATGCAACTTTTCTGCATTATGCTAGGCAAACCTGGCTTGTTATATGTACCAGGAACAAGAAGTGGCCAGGCAATGAAAGATCCGGCATGGCGCGCGGAGTGCGTTTGCGGCGTTACAGTTCCCCGGCACTCGCAAATGCGTCGTAGTCATTTTTTTTTAAAAAAAAAGGAAAGGCAGGAGCATTGCGTAATTCATTGAGCTGAGAACTAAAACGAGATGCGGTGGAAGAGTACAGGCCTAAACCGACCAGGTAAACCGTCGGGCCTGGCAACCAAAATACAGGGTACTTTTGCACAAGCTCAGAAAGCTACGTAGACAGACTAGCCACCCGCTGGGAGATTGTTGTCATTGCGAACCTTCCATTTCAAACATCTTGAGTGATGAGATCGAAGACCGATTGCACGTTGTGATACACATTGTTGAATATTCTACCGATTCTCTCGTTCTATAGAATCCAGAACACGTAGACGAGCACTCCATCCACCTCTTTCAAGCGTTGCTTAGGGAAGTAAGCGCGGACAGTTTCCTACCACGTACCGGACGAGCTCAACCTTGATAAGAGCTTGTTCATCTGTAATCATGCAAAGATCTTGGCCCAAATTTGCCTTGCAAATGGACAAAACAAAATCAAATGCGTCGACTGATTTCAGATTCGATCCATATATTAGACACGTGAAGCGGTTATGCCATCCTTTGAAGGCTAACCGATTTTATGGGTCGTAGTCATATCGTACCGGTGGTCGGGGCCGACGGCTTCATCTTCCCGGCCATCTGTCGCCCGCGCCGCCTCTCAAACTTTTGCGGCCGACGCATGAAATTAATTTTACGCGGCCCACGTGGAAATCTCGTGCTGCGGAGTGACAACAACTCAGCCCAGAAACATAATTAGAGGTGAACTGTGCGCTTCGGCAAAAAGCCTTGCCGATAATTTTTTCTTCTTCTGTATAATTACACACCAGGACCATATAAAAAAAAAGCAGTGAACAAAAAACTGAATTGATCGTTATGTCGAAGACCTTTTTCTATACCCCTTTATAATGCATCTAAGCATTCTTTTTTACGTCCACCCCAAATAATGCACCCCACTAGAGATGGCCTAACCTTCATACACCCAGCGAAACGTCCCCCCAGAAACTTGCCTTCATCAAAATTAACCTCTCAAATCTTTTCTCAACTTTACTCACCCACATCCGATGACCATTGTTTAATGTGTCTAACTCATCTCTGTGGCCCACAACAGATCTCCTCCACCTCCAGCATCATCTCAAGGAAAAGGAAACAAATATCCTGAAATTAAGTAAAAGGAAACAAACGTTCTAGAAAAGGAAAAGACCATATATTACGTGCTGAGAAAAGGAAATCAGAAGACAGTGCACTATACTAGTTTTCTTACATTCTTGTAACAGCTCTGGTCTAAATTTTGCTCAATATCCTACCCTATTATGGGACGGATCTGCACATGTATTGCACCTCGCATATATTTTCGTTCTCGTTTCGTATAAAAAGGTTAACTTGAAGATGCTAGTTTCCTCATCCTATGTTTAACGTGGAAGTTGATGCCGTAGAGGCCGAAGCGGAACCTGTAGGTGAAGGTGAACACGTCCAGGAACGACCACACGTCCACATGAAGTAGCTGTGCACGTTCGATCCGTTCCTACACGTACCGTACCGTTTGTATCCATATCTGACGGATAGTAAGCTATCGAATTCGTATCCATATCCGACAAAAAAATAACATATCTGAATCCGATATGATATTATTCGACAAATATCCGATCTGATAAAATCCGTATCCGAAAATTATTCGGATCGGTCGGAAACTATCCGATCCGTTTTCATCCCTAATTGTTTCAAAGTTGGACCTTTGGACCAGAAAAATACTTACTAGTTTAGTTTAGTTGTGTAATGCTGTATCTAGGGCCGACAAAATAGCACTCAAATCAAAATTGCTTCGATTACATTAGTTAATGAGGTCAAAATTGGGATGAGTCCATTTCAAACCAAAAAATGTTAGTGAGGTTCGACTCGATAGTGGCTCGTTAGCTTGAATTTGAAATAACCACTTAAATGATAAATAAAATAATTTTATATCGAATTAGGTCAATTTCAAAAGAAGCTAGATTGATAAGCTTGATAGCCAGCATCAGATGTATCCCATGGCGTGGGAAATTGCAAAGTTCTCTTAATTCTCTGGTCCGGTTAAATTTTGGTCAAATTGGATTAGGGGAGCATGCACATAGTTGATTGGGAAATTTTGATGATATATTATGTGCCGTACATAAAAAAAAAATGCGATGGTAAATATAGTTTGCTCTCGGCATTTGGGGATGTGAATGCATTATGCTTAGTTCTATCAAGCCGTTATCAATGAAGGGAACTCTGATCCGGAGAAGTTAAGAGAAAAAAAGCCGCCAACGTGCAGAAGCTGCCGGTCGATGAGTCACTAAGCGGCAGATGGACATTAAGGAGAGGAACAATGGTGGAGGAATACTGCCTTTGTAAATAAAGCTGGGAAAATCCTTTGGTCTAAATAAGAATTATGCCTTTGTAGACTTCGTTATCCTCTGGTTTTGTAAATGGCACGCCAATGCTTCGTGCCTGACAGTACAATGTTCTGTTGTATTTCGTATATACGAATCCGCAACGCTGTCCCCATTTGCACATGTAGACATTCCTGATCTTATCTTAATATCCTGAAGGACTGTTCAAGTCTTGAACTTTGTTTTCCATGAATTAAGGATTCACATGACTGATATTTCTGATTTGGTTGTCATAGAAGTTAACCTTGGCGCCAATGGTCGAAAGATGCTAAAACCAAAATCCCTTGAATATCTTCTTAATGTTGAGTGCTCTACAAAACATCCTTTCATTTTATTTTATTTTATTTTATTTTATTTTCGAGAAACTGTGAAAGAGTACCATTCTATTAGATCACTAACATCATCATTCAGTGCTAACACTTGATGCTACATTACAAAAAGTAATGCACAACACGTACACTAGCCCAGAATCATTTCGGAGTTGTAGAATTATCGTTGCAACAGATCAGAACAGAACGAAACACTATCGTTGCGCACATTCGGAGTAGCAGGCTCTGCCGCCGCCGATTCCGCCACCGGCTGGAGCTCGCCGCCGCGGAGTACCACCACGCCGAACGTGAAAGTTTGCAAGCACAACCTAATAAACCTATAAATGAAAAAAGCCACCCGGAAAGCACCACAGAATTCGAACCAATCCCTATACCTCCCCGCTTTGCTTCGTCACCTGCGACGAAGGCGAAGCAACCTGACCGCCACCTCCTAAGACTCGTCGTCGTAATCGTATTGGCCGCTTCTCTTCTCCTGCTCCCGATTCTCTCCGCGCCGGTCGCGGCGGCGGAGGGGAAGGGGAAGAACAGGTCGTCGCTGGGGGAGCCGAGGCAGTGGGCCACGGGGAAGGATGAGGAGGAGATACTCGCAGAGGTGGAAGCCCGCGGCGGTCGTGCTATAGGTTCTGTGGCGGGGGACGAGTTCGCCGGCGGCTTCGACTGTCTCGACAGCATGCTGCAGTGGGCAATCGGTGTGGGGGATTCATAAATTCTCCATTTGGTTCGACAATCCAACGATTCTAAGAAGAAAGGATTGCAGCTTTGGACGATTTGAACTGGCAAAATGTGCACTTTGTTTATTCCTGATGAATCACATACCCTGGGAGGTTCTCTTTATGCCACAGTTCGGTTAAATTTTGGTTCGGGGAATAGAGTTGCGCAAATCAGATTCGGAAATTGTGCAGATCTGTCGTTCTCAATGCTTAATACGATGGTACGTTTTTTTTAATTTGGGTGAAATGTGGCTGCATTATGCTTAGTTCTAAGTCCTAACCGGTCATTGCTGATGCAGGGAACTCTGATCCAGAGAAGTTGAGAAAAAATGCCGCGAATGCAGAAGCTATCGGCAGATGAGTTGCTCAAGCGGCAGATGGAAATTAAGGTGAGGGACTATGATGATTTAAGTTGAGCTGATGGAGATGTTAAGATGCCATCGGATGCTGAGTTGACGAAGATTTCAATTGCTGACTTCAAAAGTAATTCCTCCATTTCACTGGCATTCCCAGGGACCAGGAAGAAGAACCTTGGAGGCTTTAATATCAGCATCATCAGTAGTATCATGTGTATCTGTTTTTTTTCCCTGTGTTGTTATGCTTCTTTTAAATAAAAGGTGTCCCAAAGTTGTAATTGGTCTAGAGCTCTCGGCACTTAGTTTGTATCTACCACGTTTCATTGTAAAAACTCTTGTTATTCATTCCCTTTTGAATGAAAGGCAGAGTTCCTATCGTTCTTTCAAAAGAAAAAATAATTCCTCCATTTCGAGGATAACCAGCGAGCACTGCAGGAGCTTTTAGATCTTGTTGAACCCATTGACGACGCTAATGGTAAAAATGGTGCTTCTTGTTAGCCTAACCGTAGATTTCAGCCTTCCAGGTACTTCTTCCTGTGCAAATCAACCAATGAACGTGCTGTAGCCACTGAAAACACAAGTCACTTTTGTGATTTTTGTCCATTAAAAGAATATATGAAGCTTTCTTCGCAATATTACAGCTATTACTTTTGTAATTGATCCATGCTAAGATGCTCCATGTACCTATTGCATGCTTATTTATATATTCCGAAAATTTAAAGTTTTAAACCACACTTCCAAGTTGCCACTTGCCATTCATGGGACATCAGCAGTGCTTTCCTGTATGTGTTATTTGAAGCAAGGGATTAAACTGTACTTTAACTCAAATGTAAGTAACCATCTGATTAGTTGGCCAGTGGTGTGTTTGCCAAAGGATGAGGGTGGTCCATGGGCGTTAGATTTTAAATGTATGAACATTGCTTTATTGGGTAAATGGTTATGGAGACTTGAAAATGAAGACAATGGCAGGAGATGCTTATCTCAAGCTGAGCATGTCCCAGGTGACTCTTCACTTTTGGTGTTCTCTCAAGCCAAGAAAATTTTTTCAGTGTGTTACAGAAAGAAAGTTGGCAATGGGAATAGAATCAGGTTCTGGGTGTACTTGTGGATTGGGAATATCCCTGTTGCTGTTAAAAGTATTCTAGACTTTATAATCTCACCTTCAGTAAAAATGTCACTGTGGGGAGAGTTTTTGATGAAGGGATTGTATAAGGTTTAGAAGAACTTTGTGGGGAGGAAGCATTAAATATCTGGGACCACTTATAAGAATAGAATGGGCTGATGTTGCTTTGACTGAAGAGGAGGATAAAATAATTTGGATGTTGGATAACAATGGAAGATTTTCTGTCCAATTAATCTTTCTACAAAGCACTCAGGCTAAATAATGCAACTGTTGTGGGCACGCCTTTCAAGACCTTATACCAATCTATAGCAGTCCGCCGTCCTCAATTCTGTTATTACGCTGACAGCGTAGACGTGGCAGAGGCAAGAATTAAGAACATTGTATTCGTAAAAAGAAAAGGTGCATAAATTCTAATGCCATCGTATCTTTGCAAGGGAAGTACGAACTTATTTTGACTTGGTGAAGCAACTAAGAACGTTAATACATACCACTCACAAGACACAACGGATTGAAACCCGGTCATTTAATCAACACAATAATGGTACAATACAATCAAACAGTAGTCCCCGACTTCCGAGCTCAGTCCACCTTTAAAATGGGTTGCTTTGGATTCTGAGCAAGCAGGCCCCGCATGTAGTTGTTCAGTTTGTCTCGCTTGAGCATTGCTTCCTTTATGGCTTCCTCGAGTCTTTCATCCCGATTATCGGAACGATGAACTTCGTCCCAGTCGATATTCCATGCAAACCCAACATTGAACCGGACTTCCTTGATGCTTGGGAGAAATTCTAGACCAGAAAAGTCAATTTCATTTTCTATAACAGAACCCCAGACATGTAGCAGCTCAAGTTTGGGCATTGTTCCTTGGTCAAACTTTACCGATTTGATATCTTCCAATTGAAGATCGAGCAACACAAGGCTTCTGAAACCCTCCTTGGGGAAACGGAGGACTTCACCCTGGAACGACTTACTCCACATACCCAGATCGGCCAGGCTTGGTAGGTTCCCAAGAACTTGCATGTCGACATCGTGCTCCGATAGTCTGGTGCTCCGTAGCTTTAGCTTCACGAGATTTTTGAGACCCTGAATCCATTCCGGTAATTTGATGAGGTTGCCATACAACTTGAGGCTCTGCAGGTTTTTGGGAGGCGACGACACTCCATCCAAACAACCAGACAAACCTGGCTCCCCCTCTGACCGCACTGACAATGATTCCAGGCGGCTAAGAGCGGCAAGGGCTGAACAAAACTCTTCACCGTTGTTCTTGTTGACGCCGGTCACTCCCAACTTGCGCAACCGGGTGAGACTTTTTATTTCCTGCAGGACAGCCTTCCCCCGCGCGATGTTCACGACACCCAGCGTGTGCAGTGCTTTCAGTTTGTTCATCCCTCTTGGCATTAGGACACCATGCATATCCAGGCGCATCGCAACGGCAGGGAGTAAAAAATAGCAACAAATAGCGCATAGATCACGGCTGCTCGTGCCATCCAAATCCAGTTCCGGGGAACGTGCGCAAAGCATCACTGACCAGAAAATAAAAACGCATAGCCTGTTCCTCATTAGCTTTGGTACAGCCTCTTCAATTTCTTCATACGAGACATCCTCACCAGCCGGTCTCTCGCCCGCACGCAGATAGTTTAGCTTCCGAAGCTTGATGATGCTATTCGGCAGCTTAATTACGGGTGTGTTTTTGATATCTAGTGTCTCTAGCTGCCTCAGGTTACCAAGAGAATTTGGCAGGTGAAAAATATGATCGCATCCTCTAAGAGAAAGGTATCTTAGGTGAAGAAGCTTCCCGACGTGCTCAAGGTGATGATCATATATTTCTTCTGCGTCTTCCAAGTCGAGCACTCGCAGTAACCCCATCTTGGTAGAAATGAAAAATGGCCTCCACTTCCCAAACACCGTTAGGGATCGTATTCGGGACATGTCCACAATGTTCTCCAACTCAGTCTTGTCTCCCTCCCAGCTGCTGCTTGTAATAGCAAGGTGACGTATCTTGCCCTGGGTGTTTAGGTTGCAACCTTCATCCAGTCTAAGCACAAGATTTTCCTCCAATGACTTCGAGATGCCTATATCACGCATGAGATCGTGAACTTGGCAAGAGTCGATTCCTTTTTTACTGTGAATTGATTTCTGAGCTGGTAAGATCATGCTCCTTTCTTTGAGTTCCATGAAGTATCCGTCCGCTATTTCCTCTGCAGACTTGTCACGAACCTCCCTTGAGTAACCCTCTGCAGTCCACCGACGCACCAAACGTTTCCGGCTAAGCTCTTGATCTTCAGGAAAGATGGACAAATATAAGAAGCAAGACTTGAGGTGATAAGGTAAACCATTGTAGCTTTTCTCGAGGACAATTTTTATGGGCCCAAGCTCTGGATTCATCTCTAACTCAGCACTAATATGTCCATTCAATTTTCTCCACTCCACAACGGTTTTTGGTTGCTTTGCCAAGTAGCCACCTATGGTGACTATTGCAAGGGGAAGTCCACTACACTTGTTTAGGATCGGTTTAGCTTCTTCAGCTAAATCAGGATATTGCTCATCCAAATCAACAGTCTCCTTTAAAAATACCTAAAATTGATATAATTTTTCAGTACTCAAAAAGAAAAAAAAATGACGACAGATAATACTCTGCTGTTGTTATGGATCGTGTGTTGTTGGTAATTTTACTTCCTGTGGACTCCTTGTTGGATTGCTTGCAAGATGACATGCTAATTCAAATACTGACTAGCAAGAGTCATCTGCCATCCATCCGTGCTATCTAGCCAAACCCGTGCTATCCATATTGCCTCGGAATAGGATTTGCAGGAAAGCGATTTGATTATGCACATGTAGATATGTTTGGCACAACTAGGACGCTGAGAAATGTTCATGATGAATATTAGGTTTATGATACTAGCTGAATATTAGGTTTATGGTACTCTTAACTTGATAATCATTGGTGTACGTGGTTGTTTTAGTACGTTGCTTTAGAGTAAATCCCGAGTTTTCGTTGCAAAACACATGCAACTGTCTCATGTATACATGGAAACTCAAATTGTTTTGTTTTTTCAAAGTTTAGAACTTATGGTATTGTTTATCTAAGATCCATTGCAATGCAGATGACTGATAATTAAAATTTTAAAACTAAACTTTTTTCCTATTGTGACCTCCCACATGCGCCATAGCTAAACCATACGTTAGCAGAACCTACAAAATAATACTCCCACCAGTCACGAATACATGTCGTTTTGGACATCAACATGGTCCCTAAAATGCATCTTTGACTACTATTTTGAAAATACTTTTCAAGACAAATCCGTATATATGATTTTCATGTATCTAATCTAAATATTTAAAATATATCGATAGTCAAAATTTGGAAAGTTTGTATGCACGTACCCAAAAACGACGTGTATTTGTGATTGGAGAGAGTAGTGCCTTTTTCCAAAGCTTGGCTAAGTAGTAGTACTGTGCCTATCATGTAAAATTTCAAATCAAACGAATGGAGTATGATATGAAATAGTTACCTTTTTCGTGAAGAGATCCTTTGCATCCTTGTTTCCTAGATGAATGAGGTTGTATATGTTTTCTTGTTTCCCCGAACAATGGTTAGCAATACTCTCTAACCTTGTGGTGACTATGATCCGGCTTGCTGTTTCCGTTGTTGGGAAATGTAATACCATAGCGTCCCATTCTATTGTGGATAATACATCATCAAGAATAATCAAATACCTCTTTCCTTCTAAAAGGTCAGCCAACGATTGATCTACTTGTTTTGTTTTGCTGCCCATCAGACCCATAGCTTCCTTATTTCCCGAAGTTTTGGAACCTAGTTGCATAACTAAGCTCGTAAGGAGCTCCTCAATATTGAAAGGACGCATGACCGTGACAGAAGCGCGCATCTCAAACATGCCATTGATCTCTTGGCTATGGTAGACATCTTTTACCAGAGTGGTTTTCCCAAGACCACCCATTCCCCACACAGATATCACCTCACGCCGTTGGCCTTCTTTTAAAATTAATTTGACAATTTCAGATTTTTCTTTCACTCGGCCCATGAGCTCAGATTCCTCGAAAGCAGCAACCATCGTCTTCATGCGAGTGAGGCTCTTTCCTTCCCTAGAGATGTTGCTACAGGTGGTAGTTGCGGTTGGGTTAGACTCCGGCTCAGTTGAATCTATTCCATCTTGAGAACCCTAAACACAATCAAACAATGATTAGAAAGCTAAAAATTACCTGAGGTACCTCCTCATAAAAAATATCAACCGTTGATTAGAGGCAGTATACACTAGATGATTTAAGGATTTTGAAGATTACCTTGTCGTAGAAAACAAAAAGAGTGTGATCAGCAGACAATTGCTTGTGCTCTGGTCCGACGGTGTCTGACCCTACGCATAAGCTTGCGACCTCAACTTGCTGTGTGGACACTACGATTCGGCTCCCTGTTCTGTTGGTCGGGAAGCATGTTTTTATCTGATTCCACTCTTCAATGGATGACAGATCATTCAGCACAATCAGGTAACTCTTGTCATTCACATATCTCTTGAACGCATCAGCCAAATCGACTTCCTTCATCGTCCCCATCCTCCGTAGATCTTGGGCCCCCGGAGTAGCTTCGATGGCCTTTTGAAGAGAGTTTACATAGAGTTGCCAGACAATGCATCGTAGAAACTCTGTTGGATTGAAAGGATGCATCAACCCGACCCAGGCGCGGCATTCGAACTTCTTACGGATCTTGATATCATCGTAGGCCCTTTTGACGACGGACCTCTCCCCGAGATGAACACTTGTTCCCCACACCGCGATCACTCTAAGGTCTTCGTCCTTCGAGTTGATCAGTCTAACGAGATCCACTTTCGCTTTGTCCATCTGCCGCCTTGCTTGGTCGTCGCGGAACATCGTTGCACCGGTGAAACTGGACTTTCCAGCGGCATTCGTAGGCTCGGAGCCAGAGCCCTTGATGAGGCGGTAGCGCACGTTCCTCTGGCTGACATCCTCAACCTTGGCTCTGAGCTCCTCCATCTGCTTGGCCACACGGCGCCGCTCAAGCAGCGTGCGAGGGATATGCCACCAAGATTGCTTCTCAAGACGGATGGCGAAATCCTGGAGGCAGTCCTCGACGTCGTAGGCCACGTCGCGGACTTGCTTCACCCAGATCTTGACCACCTTGTTGTCGTCTCGCTCGTCGTGCGCAGCCAGCAGGAAAGACTGCATCATCTCGAGCTCGTCCCTGATGAAGGCTTGATCGCGCTGCACGCCGAGCTGCAAGGCCACCTCCTCCGCCGCGGCGGATTTAGCGTAGCTAAGTGCTTCATTCACCACGGACATGCCCACGCTCAGCACCGTCGCCTCCATTCCGCTACTATGGTTCCCTTGGTTTGATGGATCTCACAGTGCTGGTCTAGAGAAGCAAGGTGGAGAGCAGCAGCTGCATTATTGTCCTTGTACTGCGTTGTATCGTTGCTGCATTTTTGTACTTGTTTTTTCTTGTCTGCATGCTGGGTGAAGGTTGCAGAGTAGTGCATTCAATTTCCGAAGATAGAGTTTGGTGGTCTTACCCATCTTATAGATAGATAGATATCGAGAGTTTGCTCTGATTCTTTCCGCGTTGCGAGCGCTCGCATGCATATGCTGCCAATTCGGGCCCATGTACCTGGTGAGGGATGCATCGTCAATGCCACGTGGGCGTGTGATCGAATTCGGCATCTTCAACTTGACCGAAAGCTACTCTCACACATGTAAGTGACAAATACAAGGGATTGAGTTGCGTGTGCATGCATCCAATTCGATATCTTTGTACTGATCTAATATTCTAGAGATCATATCTTTAATGCAAACATCGGATTTGCGATCCGTTAATTCGATATCTTTGTACTGATTTAATCACTAATATTCTAGAGATCATATCTTTAATGCAAACATGGGATTTGTGATCCGTTTAACCTCCACTTTCATTACGATGAACCCTCCCAAATGAATATAATATAAGAGGTACTTCAATACTTTTTTCTTTTAGCAGTTGTACACACAAATATTAAAGATAAATGAATAGTAGACGGTCATTACTTACCCCTTCGCTTGCTTCAAGATTTGTGCAACTTGTATTGAGGAGAAAGCATTGAAGCACTGCTCATACTAGTATAGTGCCTGCCTTCCGCTTTTCTTTTCCCAAAGACGTAATATATGGTCTTTTCCTTTTTAGAACGTTTGTTTCATTTCCTTAATTCCGGGATATTTGTTTCTTTTCCTTGAGATGATGCGGAGGTGGGAGGAGATCTGTCGTGGGCCACGAGGATGAGTTAGACACATTAAACAATGGCCATCGGATGTGGGTGAGTAAAGCTAAGGAAAGATCCGAGAGGTTAATTTTGATGGAAGCAAGTTTACGAGACGTTTATTGGGTGCATGAAGGTTGGATTATCTCTAGTAGAGTGCATTATTTGGGGTGGACGTAGAAAAGAATGTTTAGGTGTATTATAAAAGGGTATAGATAATATTGGATAGGTTATGCATAGAAAAAAATTAGCGATACGTAAGACCCACACGTCATAGTCTTGATTCGGGGAATTTTGTATGCGGCATGCCGCTCTTACAAGGTGTACTTATGAGTCACTTACTTTTTATTATTATTTTTTTATCATTCTTCTATTTAATGAATTTTGCGTAAAAAAAAATCATCCAACAGAGTCATGCAAAATCCAGAAGTAATTAACTAACGTCTTAACTGTCTAAGGGCTACACTGCTGTGTATGTCCAAGTGTTATATACTGTGAATGTAATAATAATAATAATAACTACACATAAAGCGGAGAGATTTAGAGGGCAGGGAGGCACGCCATATCAGCGACTTCGCGAAAATGCCATCTGAAAAATTCGAAATCGCGTTTAGGTCCTCCGATCGGTTTTTAGCAAAATGGACCCCAAAAAAACCATTTACGTTTAAGTCCCTATGCAGTTTATGTTCGGGTCCTCCGATGGTTTTTAGCAGAACGAACCCCTGAAAAAACGCAATTACGTTTAGGTCCCTCTGCGGTTTACGTTCAGCTCCTCTCCGCGGTTTTTTGCAGAATGGACCCGAAAAAAAATACGTCCGCGGTTTTCTAAAAAAAACACTGATTCGCCGAAGGTTTATAGCAGTTCACAGATTCCTCGACAGGTCCTACCAAACCATTTTTTCAAAAAAACGAAAACCAAAATTACGAAAAAAAAAGTTTAAATCCATCCGCGGTTTTCTAAAAAAACATTGATTCGCTGAAAGTTTATAGCAGTCCACATATTCGCTGATGGGTCCAACCGACACATTTTTTTTAAAAAAAACACGAAAATGGAAATTATGCAAAAAAAACTAAATGACGTCAAGAAAAACAAAAAATACGTCCACGGTTTTCTCCAAAAATTAAAAACACCGATTCGCAAGATTTATAGTAGTCCACAGATTCGCCGATGGGTCCTCTCGACCCATTTTTTAAAAACGTGGAAATCGAAATTACACAAAAAAACTAAATGCCGCAGCTTTTCTAAAAAAATAATGATTCACAAGGTTTATAGTAGTTCACAGATTCGCAGACGGGTCCTACCGACCCAATTTTTTAAAAAAACACGAAACGGAAATTACGCAAAAAAAACTAAATGGCGTTTAAATCCTCCGTGGTTTTGTCAAAAAAATTCTCTGATTCACGACGCCTCTAGCGGCTTATTTTAAAAAAACAGAAACCGGTTACTTTTTTCCGTAAATATCCGTCAGCCGAAGTTTCGCGTCGCCGCAGCGTCGCATGACCGAATTTCCCAAATTTCACACGTCACAACGCCACATCGCCGAAATTTCAGACGACGCAGTCGTCGCTGTGACTCTAGCCAGTTATTATTAGTAAACCAGTAGTACATGAATCTAGGACTGAGCAGGCCGTTGTGCTCATCACGAAGAGAAGATGGAGACGATATATAGTTGCGTCGGGCTGTATCCCTGCGAGAAGTCAAAACTGTACAGATCAAAATTTCTTGGTCTGGAAAGCTTGCAATAATGTACCGATATTAATTACCATGGCTCAGGAGTTCATCTATTAGAATGTTGTAGTGTGATTTTTTTTTCAATAATCATTTTTTAAATTTTTTTTGCTGAAGTAATATGTGGAAATAAAAATTAACAGGAATCGCCAATGAGACACGTCTCTGTAGGCAGGTTGTTTTTTTAAAATAGCAAAGGCTATTAGCTGTCGCGGGGCTCAAGTACAGCAAGCAAGAAGTTTCAATTCCTCCTTGCGGAGCTCACCTACAGCAAACAAGAACTGTCTCGTATCCTCACGCGGCGGAGCTCACATACAACAAACGATGCCTTGGGCCGCAGGAACTGACGGGCAGCAACCTTTGTCTCGTACTCTCGTCTGTCGCGTGCTCTTGCACAGTTGCACTCCACGTCGCGCACGCACGACGCCAACTTCGCCATCGATGCATCGTCATTAATGTTGGAAAACCGTCGTGGTCCGTGAAAGCCCACGTTAGCCTAGCTAAGTGAAATCCCAGGTGGCTTTATAAAGAAGGAGGTCCTCCCTATCTACAAGCATTCATTAGCAATAAAAGAATTTTCTTTGTTGCTCTCCTAAACACGTGTCTCTCTTCTTCTCCAATTCAGATCTGTTCGGAACCCCGACTATTCGATAGCGAGGTTCCTTAACACGTTATCGCGACGGCTCACCGAGATCGTTTTGAAAAGGTGAGAAAAGGTAGAAATTAACGATTGAATCTAATTGGTTCTTTTCTATGCATACATCTATCCTACGTGGCACGGTTACTCGACGAAAGCTCGGCTACCAAGACAAAGACGGCTACGATCGCTCATCCAAGAAAAAAAGTGTTCAACGGCAGCAGTGCCCGTTTCGGTTTGCGCATCGCCTCGAAGTGCTGTCGCTGCCGCAGACGAGCCACCACCGTGCACTGCCACCTCGGCTTGCGCACCATCCAGAGCACCGTAGGCTTGCGCACGAAGCGCCACCGCCTTGCGCGCCGCTGCCCTGGTTCTGCCGCCTAGAAAGCAGGCCACCGCCGTGCGTGCCTCGGTTTCCACGCGCAGCAACGGCTAGTGGACGGACAGCAACGGCTAGTGGACGGCAGCAAACGGCGCAGGGAAAAATCGCCCGTGTATGGGGCGATCGCCCCATACACGGGCGACGGGCGTACAATTTTGCGAAATTTTCATTCGGACGCATAGTTTTGAAAAAAAGAATAAAAATAAATATTAAAGAAAAAAAAATCGCGCTTCGACTGCCTCGACAGCATGCTGCAGTGGGCAATCGGTGTGGGGGATTCATAAATTCTCCATTCGGTTCGACAACCCAACGATTCTAAGAACAAAGGATTGCAGCTTTGGATGATTTGAACTGGCAAAATGTTTATGCTTTTCTTTTCAATAATTGCATAAATATTAAAACATGAATAAATTTGTTTGCTTTAAAATTTGTGCAACTTCTTATTGATGATGAATCACATACTCTGGGAGGTTCTCTTTATGCTACAGTTCGGTTAAATTTTGGTTCGGGGAATAGAGTTGCGCAAATCAGATTCGGAAATTGTGCAGATCTGTCGTTCTCAATGCTTAATACGATGGTACGCATTTTTTTTTTAATTTGGGTGAAATGTGGCTGCATTACGCTTAGTTCTAAGTTCTAACCGGTCATTGCTGATGTAGGGAACTCTGATCCAGAGAAGTTCTAAGGTTAGGGACAATGATGATTTAAGTTGAGGTGATGGAAATGTGGCTGCATTATGCTTAGTTCTAAGTTCTAAGGTGAGGGACAATGATGATTTAAGTTGAGCTGATGGAGATGTTAAAGATGCTATCGGATGCTGAGTTGATGAAGATTGCAATTGCTGACTTCAAAAATAATTGCTCCATTTCACTGGCATTCCCAGAGACCAGGAAGGAGAACCTTGGGGGCTTTAACATCAGCATCATCAGTACTATCATTTGTATCTGTTTTTTTTTTTCCTGTGTTGTCATGCTTCTTTTAAATAAGAGGTGTCCCAAAGTTGTAATTGGTCTAGGGCTCTCGGCACTTAGTTTGTATCTACCACGGCTTGTTGTAAAAACTCTTGTTATTCCTTCCCTTTTAAATGAAAGGCAGAGCTCCTGTCGTTCTTTCAAAAGAAAAAATAATTCCTCCATTTCGAGGATAGCCAGCCAGCACTGCAGTAGCTTTTAGATCTTGTTGAACCCATTGACGACGCTAATGGTAAATATGGTGATTCTTGTTAGCCTAACCGTAGATTTCAGCCTTCCAGGTACGTCTTCCTGTGCAAATCAACCAATGAACGTGCTGTAGCCACTGAAAACACAAGTCACTTTTGTGATTTTTGTCCATTAAAAGAATATACGGAGCTTTCTTCGCAACATTACAGCTATTACTTTTGCAATTGATCCATGCTAAGATGCTCCATGTACCTATTGCATGCTTATTTATATATTCCGAAAATTTAAAGTTTTAAACCACACTTCCAAGTTGCCACTTGCCATTCATGGGACATCAGCAGTGCTTTCCTGTATGCGTTATTTGAAGCAAGGGATTAAACTGTACTTTAACTCAAATGTAAGTAACCATCAGGTTAGTTGGCCAGTGGTGTGTTTGCCAAAGGATGAGGGTGTTCCAGGGCGTTAGATTTGAAATGTATGAACATTGCTTTATTGGGTAAATGGTTATGGAGACTTGAAAATGAAGGACAATGGCATGAGATGCTTATCTCAAGCTGAGTATGTCCCAGGTGACTCTTCACTTTTGGTGTTCTCTCAAGCCAAGAAAATTTTCTCAGTGTGTTACAGAAAGAAAGTTGGCAATGGGAATAGAATCAGGTTCCTGGGTGTACTTGTGGATTGGGAATATCCCTGTCGCTGTTAAAAGTATTCTAGACTTTATAATCTCACCTTCAGTAAAAATGTCACTGTGGGGAGAGTTTTTGATGAAGGGATTCATTGTAAAAGGTCTAGAAGAACTTTGTGGGGAGGAAGCATTAAATATCTGGGACCACTTATAAGAATAGAATGGGATGATGTTGCTTTGACCGAAGAGGAGGATAGAATAATTTGGATGTTGGATAACAAAAGAAGACTTTCTGTCCAATCTTTATAAATAATGCAACTGTTGTGGGCAGGCCTTTCAAGATCTTATACCAATCAATCCATAGCAGCCCGCCGTCCTCAATGCTGTTATTACACTGACAGCGTAGACGTGGTAGAGGCAAGAATTAAGAACATTGTATTCGTAAAAAGAAAAGGTGCATAAATTCTAATGTCATCACACCTTTGCAAGGGAAGTACGAACTGATTTTTACTTGGTGAAGCAACTAAGAACGTTAATACATACTACTACTCACAAGACACAACCGATTCAAACCTGATCATTTAATCAACACAATAATGGTACAGTACAATTTAGTATACATATGCAGTCTTTCTGATACATTTTATTGAATCGAAACCATTTTAGTCTTCCATTTGGAGGGCAAGAAACGTGCAGGACATCCAAACGGTGCCACATGGCATCGGGGAAATGGAGTTCTTCACCGTAAAGCAAGGGAGTATTGGAAGTGAGATTCACAACAATCAAACAGTAGTCCCCGACTTCCGAGCTCAGTCCACCTTTAAAATGGGTTGCTTTGGATTCTTAGCAAGCAAGTCCCGCACGTGGTTGTTCAGTTTGTCTTGCTTGAGCGCTGCTTCCTTTCTGACTTCATCGATTCTTTCATCTCGATTCTTGGAACGATGAACTTCGCTCCAGTCGATATTCCCTGCAAACCAAACATTGAGCTGGACTTCCTTGATGCTTGGGAGAAATTCTAGACCAGAAAAGTCAAGTACATTTTGTCTAACAGAACCCCAGACATGCAGCAGCTCAAGTTTGGGCATTGCTCCTTGGTCAAACTTTATCGATTTGATGTCCTCCAATTGAAGATTGAGCAACTCAAGGCTTCTGAAACCCTCCTTGGGGAAACAGAGGACTTCACCCTGGAACGACTTACTCCACAAACCCAGATTGGCCAGGTTTGAGAGATTCCCAAGGACTTGCATAGCTACATCGTGCTCCGATAGCCTGGTGCTCCGTAGCTTCAGCTTCACGAGATTTTTGAGCTCCTTGATCCATTCCGGCAATTTGACCAGGTTGCCGTATAGCTTGAGGCTCTGCAGTTTTTTCGGAGGCTCTGCAGTGGACAAACAGCCAGACAAACCTGGCTCCCCCTCTGACCGCACTGACAATGATTCCAGGCGGCTGAGAGCGGCAAAGGCTGCACAAAACTCTTGACCGTTTTTTTTGTTAATGCCGGTCACTCCCAACTTGCGCAGCTGGGTGAGACTTTTTATTTCCTGTAGAACAGCCCTTCCCGTGCGACGTTCACGACACCCAGCGTGTGGAGGGTTTTCAGTTTCCTCATCCTCTTGGCACTGCGACACCCTGCATGTCCAGGCGCATCGCAATGGCAGGGAGTGCCACGCAGCAACACACAGTGCATACGTCACGGCTGCTCATGCCACCAAGATCAGAAACTGGAGCCGCGGAACAATAGGCGCAAAGCATCACCGACACGACGGTCAAATGGCATAGCCTGTTCCTCCTAATAAGCTTTGGTGCAACCCTATAAATTCTTCATACGAGACGTCCTCATCTGCTGGTATGTTGCCCGCACGCAGATAGTTTAGCTTCCGTAGCTTGATGATGCTCTTCGGCAGCTTAATTATTTGTGTGTCTCTGATATCTAGTGTCTCCAGTTGCCTTAGGTTACCAAGAGAATCTGTCAGGTGAAAAATATTATAGCATCCTCTTAGTGAAAGATACTTTAGGTGAATAAGCTTCCCGATGTGCTCAAGGTGATGATCACATATATCTTCTGCGTCTTCCAAGTCAAGCACTCGCAGCAACCTCATCTTGTCAGAAATGAAAAATGTCCTCCACTCCCCAAACACCGTTAGCGATCGTATTCGGGACATGTCCACCGTGTTCTCGAACTCACTCTTGTCTCCCTCCCAGCTTCTGCTTGTAATAGCAAGGTGACGTATTGTGCCTTGGGTGTTTACGTTGCAACCTTCCTCTAGTCTGAAAACAAGACATTCCTCCTTTGACTTTGAGATGCTTATGTCACGCATGAGATCGTGAACTTGGCAAGAGTCGATTCCTTTTGTACTGTGAATCGATTTCTGAGCTGGTAAGATCATGCTCCTTTCTTTGAGTTCCATGAAGTATCCGTCCGCTACTTCCTCTGCAGACTTGTCATGAACCTCCCTCGAGTAACCCTCTGCAGTCCACCGACGCACCAAACGCTTTGCTAACCGCTTGATCTTCGTGAAAGATGGACAGATATAAGAAGCAAGACTTGAGGTGATAAGGTAAACCATTGTAGCTTTTCTCGAGGACAGTTTTATGGGCCCAAGCTCTGGATTCATCTGCAACTCAGCACTAATATGTCCATTCAATTTTCTCCACTCCACAACGGTTTTTGGTTGCTTTGCCAAGAAGCCACCTATGGTGACTATTGCAAGGGGAAGTCCTCTACACTTGCTTAGAATCGGTTTAGCTTCTTCAGCCAAGTCAGGATATTGCTTATCCAAATCAACAGTCTTATTTATAAATACCTGAAATCGGTATAATTTAAATTATTCAAAACTCACAAATTAAATTAGGTAGAAACTAGTCCTTTTAATTATTTATTCGAGTGACTATGATAGTGCAAATTTTCCACCCTTGAGGTAACAGCTCCTATTATATTGGTTGGGACATGAGAAATGTAAAACCTCAACCCTCAGAGCCACCTTGCCCATTTACGTTGAGTTATACTAGAATAAAATGCATGTTGGCTTTAATCATACCACTATCAAGTTAATCCTTGTGATCGCCTTTGTAGTTAAATGTTCTCCTTGTTGGACGATAGGACGCTGCGAAATGTGTCAAGTTAGCTATCTACTCCTCCGTTTTTAATACATAGATGATATTTTAGAATTTTGCACTTTAACTAAGGTATATATAAAAATCATCAAATTGTCCTTTTTATTAGCTCACTTATTGCTCTTGCACTATTACGAAAGGATTTATATTAGACTCCTAGTCATCGACGGTTTTAAAAACTCATCACGACGATTTTTGCAAAAGCAATCGAATGAGTCTCGGACACATCACGACGGTTTTTGCTAAAACCGTCGTGATGAGGGAAACATCACGAGCAGTTTTTAGGCAAAAACCGTGCGTGATACCCTCATCATAGACGGTTTTTGCTAAAACCGTGCGTGATGAGGGAAACATCACAGACGATTTTAGCGCAATCGGTTTTAGCCAAAACCGCTCAGTGACCCCCAAAAACCGCTCGTGATGAGGGCCATATCACGATGGTTTTAGCCAAAACTATCTGTGATGAGGGGAAATATCACGCACAATTTTCGATATCAATATATATTTACCCGCCACGTCGCCTTTCCCTAGCCCAAACCCTAGTCTAGCCCCACACGCACTCTCTCCCCGCTGCCTCCCGGGCATCCCCAACATCACCCCGCCGGTGCTACTTGGCGCCTGGTCATCGCAGTGCTGCTCTCCTTCCTCCTCCTCGCGCCGACCGATACCATCTTCCTCTTCCCTTTGTCAGATCATACTCACCCTACACACACCGCCGGTACTTGGGATCCCGCCGTGAGCCGTGGGAGGCACTAGGATCTGGATGCGGTGATTATCGATTTCTAAATTTGTTACGTATCCATCTACTAAGCGGGTATATCATAAACTTGACTCTATCCTGTTACTCTGTGTCCTGTTTCATATCAAGTTATTTAATATTCTATTAGTTCATGCCTGCTGTTTTATATCAAAATATCCAATGATTGCAGAACATATTAACATTTTGAAGGAATCTGCATGTCACTGAAACATCTAGGGTCCCATTCTTAGCCGAAATTTGGCTAGATGTCCAATTTTATCATGACTTGGATAGCTCAAATTTAGCAAGTGTCCAATTTTACCATGACTTGAATAGCCTAAATTTAGCTAAGTATCCAACTATATTTAGCTAAGTGTCCAACTATAAATTTCGACTATCCAAGTCATGGTAAAATTGACACTTTCTATTCGAGTCCGCTTCTCACATATATGTTAAGTGTGTTGATTAAAATCTTTTATTGTATTATGTTCATTACATCTTAATATAGTGTTTTCATTTTAAACAATTTTAGATAATATCTTGAATAATAAGGCATATTGTTCTATATTTTTATGTAATCTTTTTGTTTCGAGAGCATGTTATCTAGTGTGACAAGGGTATATCACAAACGGTTCAAGACTAGAACCGTGCATGATTATCTCTCCTCACGCACGGTTCTATCCATCGTCTGTGATGTTAATTTTCACCGACGGTTCACAAAACCGTCTATGACGTGGTTTGTAAATCGCTTGTGATGTGCGGTTGTCCAAGAGTGTTGGATGGTGTGGGTTACTCTATTCTACAAGAATAAATAACATTAGGAGTAATGAATGGTAGGGTATGTAAAGAAAAAATAGTCAAAAGTTGTCTCAAAATTGTAGAATGACATATATGTAGGAATAAAATTTGAAAGCTAGAGTGATATATATTCAGAACGGAGGAGTAATACACTAATATATGTATGTATGTGGCTTGTGGTATAATTCTTCATGGCTTGCTGATCTGATATAAATGTTGTATGCAGTTCCGGATCTAGTGATATTTATTCGTGCACGATATTAGGTTTATGATACTAGCTGAATATTAGGTTTATGGTACACTTAACTACTAATTGATAATCATTGGTGTACATGGTTGTTTTACTACGTTGCTTTAGCGTAAATTTTGAGTTTTCGTTGCAAAGCACAGACAACACTTTATCATGTATACATGGAAACTCAAATTGTTTTTTTTTAAAGTTTAGAACCGGTCCAATGATCCGAAAGAAAAAGAGCATCTAGCTACTAAGCATTTGATTAGCAAAGCCCCAGGAGATTAGATCATAGAGATTGAATCATCTCTTCTAGGAATAGCGTGAAGCGGAATTTTGGTGGTGACTGTGGACAGGCCTAAATGCGAACCCGCTCTCATACCATGGAAGAGGATAGAATAGTCAGAATGCTTGATGCATTGTTTGATCCTTAAGAGTGCATATATATAGTCCACCATGACTTAGATCACAACTCAATCTACTAGAAATATGGAAGATGATACAAATCCTAACTAATTCTATTCAATCTTTAATAGTCTTGCCGCTCTAACGACCATGACCAGCTTGACCGTCCGTTCTTCCATATCACAGAGATCTAATGACCAGGATCATGGATATGCTACTTGACCTCACCAAGCTTCGAATAATGGGGCATCTTTGCCCAGGGCGAGATTTTCGCACTTCGCAGTGGGTGAGCGGCAAACAATGTGTGAAGTTGCTTAGGAAGACGATAACACAAGTCAGCGGTTATCCTGACTAATTACCATGATGGCAAAACACAATGCCAATCATTGGTACTCGCCTGAGTTGTCTCTGAGCATCTTTCACTTGGCAAGTACAATAGTAAAGCTCACTACTGACTAATAGTAAGTTAAAAGTCAGTTTATACAATAATTATCTCTAAAAGTTCAGCTTATACAATAATTATCTCTAAAAGTTATCTCTAGATGTTGTTTAATAACTATCTCTTCTCTCTTGTATATAAATAATCTACCTATGCTCCCGTACAAAACTGGCTACTAAATAAAAGCCAACTCTCTTCTTTCTTCTTTTTTCTCACTCTTTCACACATAGATCAAAACTGATGTGTACAGGCTAAGAGCTAACTGAGATGATCTTATTGTACATGCTCTAAGTAGAGCTATGGAGTTGTGTGTACGACTCCATTAAAGATGACAATTTTCCCCATAGAGGATAGGGGTAGAGGGTAGGGGTTGGGGTCAAACACCCCCCGGGGTCGCAGGGATGGAGCCCCATTAGCTTGCAAGGCAGAGCCAGGGGTAGGAGCTACCCCATTTGGGCATATGGCAACCCGATAAGAATTAAAAATAAGAGGTTCTTTTATGTATCACTTTTTAAAAGAGGCATAAATGTTAATGCATGAATGAATGGTAGATATTGATTACTTATTATTTCGCTTGTTTTAAAATTTGTGCAACTTATATTAAGAGATGATGCATAGAAACACAACTCATTAAAAATATATTGTTTTACTTGTATAATGTGGATTTTGAATACGAAATGTGTATTCTTTTTTCATATATATGAACAAAATGTGTATTTATATATTGTACTTTATGTTTTGAAGCTAAATTTCCAGAAAAAAAAAGTATACACAGACATTTGTAAGTAATTAAGAAATCCATCTTCATATTTTTATACATGCATAAACATTCACCTGTTGCTATCCCTAGACTCCACAATTTCACCTACCAAGATTCAAATCCCGGTGTCCATCCTTTATGCACATGCAAGTGTGTTTTATTAGGAATTTTGTGTGGTTTAATTATTCCTAACCTCTTGTTATTCTAGGCGTCTGCTAAGGAGACGTACTCACATGTGTGTATGTAGAGTTATGGTATGCAAGCGCAATGGTATGTGCATGTGTACATCTTCGTTGTGATTAAAAAAAAGTATCATTAGCTTCCTACTACAGCGAGAGCTCCATGAACGTTAAGGGTCTTGGAGCATTGGAGGCACGAGTGTCTGGCAAAAAAAAATATAACGGCGACTGGACATATACCGATTGTAACTCTGGAATAGATTCTCACGTAATTATAGGTGGGACAAATGTTGGACATATGAGATTATTTCCTTTTTATCCTGATTAATGAGAAAATTTCTATAGATTTTACTTTTCTCTAGTTTAAGGATTATTGTAGAAATTTTTATCCTCAAAATATCTCTAATTTAAGGATTATTGTGGGAATTTTTTATCCTTAAAGTGAAGGACATATTTCACTGATTGTTTATATATATATATATATATATATATATATATATATAGGTAATTATGTTTACAGAGGCGGATCCAAGGGTGGTGCCAGGGTATGCCTGGCACCCTCAAAAATTTGAAAAATGCTACAGGATCACCTTTTCAATAGGCTCAATTTGTTGATTGAATTGGTTCTGATTTTGACGGTTTGGGATTTTTAAGATCTTAGAACTATTTATATATATTATACTTTTAGTAAATTATAAATATATGTGTTGAATTTACGATGTTACGAAATCATTATACAAGACTATAGAAGTGTACGTGTGAGGTATGCACACCCCTTCGATTTTTTCTAGTTCAGCAACTTGTTAGAGAACAACTCATACCAATCTGACACGTACTCGAGCAAATTACATGTCTGTTCCAGTGGTGCCATCCACCTTGGACCCGGTTACGTTGCCGTGACGGATTGTGTACAAAACTGACCTATGGCTCCTGCCTATTGTAACATCTTAAAAATTCAAAAATAAATAAAATGAAATAAATTTATTTGGAATTGTATTTTAATCTGATTTATTTTCTTTTCTGTATTTTCATGCATTATTAGCCTTTTTGGAAATTGTTTCTAGCAATAGATTTTAAGACAAACAAATAGAAATAAAACTTATAACAATAAAATATACAAAAATTATATTTAATTATAAGAAATCTCTAGAACACCATTAATGCAGTCAAAGGACATATGAACATATTAATTAATGAAAAGAAATGACAATTAATGGAGTTTGATTGAAAACAGTAGTTTGTCAGTTTTTCTAAAAATATACAGACCTTATATCAAACTAAAAATTTTACCATACTTTCCCCAGAGACATGTAAATCCTAGTAAAAATATAAAAAGTAATACTCAAATTTATTGTCTCTAAAAATTCTAAAATAGAAAACTAGAAAATCCAAAATTTGCAATGTCAGATTTAATAGAAAATAAATATACAAGATCTCAATCTGAAATTTTTACTGTAGACTACTTAACCCATAGGAACGTTGAAAACAATTTACAAAAATTCTGGACCTTATTTCAATCCTCAAATATTTGAAAAATAGAGAAGATAAAAAAATAGTACTAGTTGTCAAATTATTAGAATTTTTATACAAAAGATTTCAACTCAAAATTTTATAGAGTGTAGAGAACCCTCTTGAAACTTCTAAAAAATTATAATATTTGTGATATGATATTGTAGCCCAATTAAATGCTTAAGCATGTGCTATCCAGGAGAGCAAATTGAGCTGCCTTTCTTCTATCTCTGCCATGTGGGCCTAGCTACTGTTTGGAACCTATGGCCAGGGGAGTGAACCCTTCCATCTCTCTGCCTCTGCCAGGTGGGCCCCTACCCAACCTGTCAGGCCACCACTCCCATCTCTTTCATCTCCTCTCTTCTCCATCGCACGGTGAGCCACGCCGCCTCTTTGGTTTGTCGCCTCGGTCAAAGCCACCACAAAATCTCTTCACCCGAGGACTAGCCCAAGTCACAAAATGCGACATCCGGTCACATCGTGATTATCGTTTCCGACTCACCAGATCTTTCACCACATTTCCGTGTGCAAACACAATACCACCGCCACTTTGCTATAAAGCAACCCAAGCACTTCATTTAATACCATCACAACCCCAAGCCTTCCCATTGCCTCTCCAATGCTCTAATTTAGCTCCTAATAGCTCCATTCCAAACTCCGGCCGAGAACCTCCGCCACCGGCCAATATCCCACATGGGCCATCAATATTCAATTCCCCGCATCCGAAGCACCCCCATCCAACCACGAATCGAACCCCTCACTCGATTGCGGTCTTCACTACCCAAATCATCGCCGCCACAATCCTTGCCTTCACCATCGCCGACCGCATGCTGATAGCCACGCACAAGACTCCAACACCGTGGTAAGTCACCAGGTCCCACTCTCTTAAGTACGATGATGCTCACACACCCTTTATCCATGCATGAATCGACCCTCGTCGTTGTCGCGGTTAGCACCACCGATGCGCGCCATTGTGCGCCATCGTGAGCCACCCTCGGCTTGCCTTCGACTGTAACCAAACCCTCCCCAGGGTCTCCTTTACGTGACACGGTGGTTGCCAGGCCCACTCCGGCGAAGGCTCATTGTCGGCAGCTGTAAGGCCGAGCCTCCTCTGCCTTCGATCACTGACCGAAGGGTCCCACACGTCAGCCTCACACACACACACACACACACTGCCATGTGGTCCCACGTGTTAGGGCACATGCAATTTTTAAATCTGACCGAAAATGGAAATGCCGCCTTTCCTGATGGAAGGCGTATTTCTCATTTTTGGCGATTTTTTCAGTTCCTACAAACTTCAAACCATTATATCTTTTGCATTATAGATCCAAATGAAATGAAACAAGTTTATAAATTCATTTTAAATCATTTAGATTCTAAATATGTAAAAACATTTTGAATTTGACCATTGTATGTAATTGAAATTCAAATTTAAAAGAGGAATGAGAACATGCTAAATATGAAAATTTTGCAAAATCATCTCCAAAATTTATAAAACAAATTTTATCATATTCCTGAGATCATGAGAAACCTAAATATACAAAAATATTTGGATTTGAGCCTAGTTTCAACTAATTTCCTAAATATGTTAATTTCAATATGTATAAAATACAACTGTTTATAACTTGTGCATATAGTTTCAAATTTCAGTAAAAACCAATTCCTATGCCCTGTTAGGACCATGGTATACATACTTATGCAAAAATGTTTCATATTTGATTAAGTTTGAATCAAGTTTACAAATAGCCTTGCTTCAATACATATAATAGGAATAACATTCATAAGTGAATATTAATACTTTGAGTTAAGCAAACTAGGTTAGGTTCAAATAATTTTCACAAGTAATATTAAAATTAGATAAGTTCATAAATATGTTTAGTTTAATCTCTAACTAGAATTTAGCCTAATAAACTTAACTTGATTTGATCAACATTAAATTTAAATGTTGAAACCCTAAATAGTTCAATCCTTATTTTAATTATGACCTTAAGCATGCATGTCATATAAAACCCTCATATGAATGAAAAAGAGTATAACAAGCATAATCCACTTGCAAAGATTAATATGTCATATAGAACTCATGCTAAATGGTCATCAAAGTGACAAACAAAATTCCTTTTACTTTTTCCGAATTTCCAAGCCAAAGCCTATTCAAATAACCACTACATTCTAATTTTCAATTTAATCAAATCGGTTCTTATGCTCATTAGAGTCTTAATACTTCTATTGATACAAAAATAGCTAAGCATTAGACTTTATTAATATATAATATCATGATGTGATGAAATCTTTGTTAAGAAAATAAGTGGGACTTACGCGCTGTTCAGACTGAAAATTAAATCAATAAAAATTACCACTAGCACCTAAGGCTAATAATAGTTAGGCCCTTTGCCAATAGGATTCTGTATATAAAAGAAACAATTCTTATAGGATTTAGATGTAGAGAAACTAATCTCTAAAACTTAGGAAGTAAATATGACTTAATACTGTAAAGATGTTAACATTAGGCCCTTTATGAAATTAAAGCATTTCTATTTACGCAAAGATATTTAAGTTTAGACTACTCGATCATAAGTATGTCAAAAGTAAAACTTCTACAGATTTAAAAGTCCTAATGACCACAGCCATAGCAAATAACCCTAGGGTTCATAAAACTCGAACCTAAAACCATGAACTCATACCCTATAACAAGTAACCTAAACCTAGAACTTGTATACTTAGTCATAAATTATCAAATACCTGTGGCTCACTTGAGTTAACCGTGCATAGCCTTTTGTAGTCAAACATCAAAAGTCATGAAGATCAACGACTAGATCTGTTGAAATCTTGAGACCCCACCTTGTGCGAGATAATTGGACTTAGAACCCTATTCTTATTAAAAGTAAAGCTAGCATCGATTAGAAAACCGAATAAAACCTAATACGCATACAAACAACCCAAATAACGTGAAACCGATTCTTATGTACTATTAAAATAATAAACTTTCCATTTGTTTAAAAACAATTAAGGATAAGCACTATTTGCACATAACCTCTTACATGATGGATTAAACTTAAATATATATAGATCCAAATAATTTTAGCCTCTTGAATTGTAAATATACATATACATATAATTTTAGCTTCTTGAATTATAAATATACATATGCATATATATATTTTTAGCTTCTTTAATTAGAAATATACATATGCATATAAATATACATATACATAATTTTAGCTTCTTGAATTCGAAAAATAAGAATAAGGTAAGGATTAAAACACAGAATAAAGTACGTACACATAAAATCCTAAAACCCTAACCCTAGCCGAACCCTAAAACCACCCATCTTCTGTAATAGATTTCAATTTGGTTTTATATTTGATTTCTTTTTGTCCTTATTGAAAACTTGTTATTTGTTATTTGTCATATTTCCCGTTGAACGAAGTGTAGAATCTGACGTCCTAGATTCCATCGTCGACGAGCTCGACATTGAACTTGATGACAATCAGCAAGGCAAGCACCCTTTTGATCATGTTGATCCTAGCATTTCAAAATTGTTTTATCAAAACTTTTACGCATGCACTATGTTTTATAAACACTGCTATATTGTGGATACTAGTAGACGTATTTCTAAATTTGTGGAATCTCCTTAAATCAATATTGATATGTGAACCTTGATAACCCTAGATTTATGTATAGACACATGATGATGTCAAAATGGGTGTAACGATTATTACATGCATTTGCTTAGTATGCTTTAGAACTGGGAACACGAATGATGGTTATAATGTTCGTGATGGAAATAGAATATTGGATATGACGAAAAATGTGGATATTGGTATTTTGATAAAAATGAAAATAAAACTATGATTTTGATGCGAGCGAGTATTGATAATAGCCGGATATGCATGGACTTGCACGTAGTGTAGGGGAGATTTCTCGCCCAGGTCAGATTAAGGACCGAACATATTGTTGTATGATCCAAGGGATATCCGTACAACCACAAGGGTTGGTATGGGACAGCCTTAACTTATTAAGTTACTTAGAACTAGCTTTGCATATTAGAAGGCTGTAATAGTACGGGTATTCTGATGTAGGTTTGCTCGAAGGGACATCCACACCGAGGAGATTATGGAACAAACGTTTACTGATACAACGGTGTACGTCTTGCTATGGGGAGAAGTAGGACAATGGAATGTGAAACCATTTCTCACACCATAGTTGTACAAATATCTTCTGCCACCATAGCAAGGGTTTGTTGTCACCGGGCTGATGCAAAATTTGGGCTAGGTAATGTAACAATTATGTATGATCTCTCTACGGCACACCAAAGGAAGTGTACTAATGATCCATAAAAAGAGTTGATCATTTCTTGTGGGTAAAGTGTACACCTCTCAGAGTGAAAATCTTTTCGAAAAGCCGTGCCCGCGGTCATGAGAGACTTGTGAATTAACACCAATTAGATGATTTTGGTATTTTTACAAAATGGATTGGAAATGGAAAATTGGGTTGGAAAGTTCATGTTTTAGATGATTCAGATGTATGCCATGTGTTGGCAAGGATTGGTTTCAGTCATTATGCCATGTGGTTGGCATAGAATGATTTTATGCCATGTGTTGGCAGGAAATGGATGAATTGTTGCTCACGTCATGGAGGATTGTAAGTTGTTATATTTATGCTTACATACCGGTTATTTTATATACTTGTCAAATTGTTTTTACAAAATTTTGGTTTCAATCTACTATTCAGTATTTACAATTCAAATTGACTTTATGCAAAATAACCATGAAAGCCTTTCCTTTAATACAGCCTGCATTTATGATAGATTTGCAAAGTCTTACAGAGTATGTAATGTACTCACCCTTACTATTATTATTATTTTAGGTGAAAGAACAGAAAGCCCCAACGATACTTTCTATACCGCAGGTTACGGGGATATCATGATGAGTTTTTCTAGAGTTTATACCTTATCGGTTGCCTGAGGGTTATGTGGCACACTACAAAACTTCGGTATTTCCACTGTAGTTTTATTTTGTCTTTTAAGGCTATTGTATAAACAACTTCCGCTATTATATGTAATACATTGTGTATGGATGTGTTATCAACATTGTAAATGTACGTACTAGCTATTGATTATGAGACTAGTACTATATGCATATGGAACCTATTATTGGTATTTATTGCCAAAAATAGGGCCTGCATCTATAGAAGTCTCCGTTTTTTATTTGTTAATTTCTTGTACATGCATATAACTCTTGTATTTGTAATCCATATATTCTGATCAATGAAACGATCAATGGCATGTGAGTGCAGCCTTTCAGTAATCTTGGATTCCTGATTGTTTTATTAGACAACTTAACCCATAATATTTCTAGAGGATTCTTGGTAATCCTCACCAGATTCCGCCAACCAAAGGCGCTAGGCCATAGCACCATCTACAACCATCACTAATAATTACTATATCCGTCAAATTAAAGGTTTTAAAACATGAACTTATTTTATTATTTGACCAGCACATGCTTTGCAGTCCAATTGTATGTATCATAACCTACAAAATACTCTTTGGTCAAAGTTTATATAGTGTATTTTCGCTTGACACGTGGACCAATGAGATATTAAAATAACTAACGAACCATAATTATTATCTCTAAGCACTATATTGAATGAATGCATACGAAAATATCAAGTAAAGTTGGATATTTATTAGGAGTATAAAGGAAACATCATACTAATTTTGTATTGAACATGAAATACGTTTTATATTTATGAATAAAATTATTCAAAAAATATGTCCGATAAACTTGGATGGAGGAATAATATCTTTCCAAAGCTAGATTAAGGCCTGTTTGAGTGGCTCGGCTCCACCAGATTCATGGATCGATGGAGTCAGTATTATTAACTCCACGATCCGTGAAGTTTGGATCTGTGGGTATATTAAGAGTGTTTAAGTAGGTCATATTATTTAATTTTAGACTAAAAATATAAACTTAATTCTATTTATTTTAGCCTACAAGATCTGAGATCGACGTGGGCCGAATCCTGAGCTCTACCAAACAGGGCATAAGTAGAGTATGCGGTAGTACTATGCCTATAAATGTAAAAATCAAACAAATGGAGCATGATATGCTATGGTTACCTTCTTTGTGAAGAGGTCCTTTGCGTCCTTCTCTTCTATAAAAGGGAGCCTGTATATGTTTTCTTTTTTTACTGAACAATGCTTAGCAATTTTCTCTTCCCTTGTGGTGACTATTATCCGGCTTGCTGCTTCTGTTTTAGGGAAATATTCTTCTATGGCATCCCATTCTGTGACGGATGTTAGATCATCGAGAACAATCAAGTACTTCTTTCCTTTTAAAAGGTCAAACAACGCCTGGTCATCTTCAAATTTTGTTTTGCGGCCTACAAAATCCATCGCTTCCTTATTTTTAGAAGACTCTGCATTTAGGTGCATAGCTAGACTCCTACGGAGATCTTTAGGATCGAAAGGACGCTCGATCGTGACACAAGCACGCTTGTCAAACTTGCCACTAAGCTCTTCGCTTCCGTAGATACTTCTAACAAGAGTGGTTTTCCCAAGACCACCCATTCCCAACACAGATATCACCTCACGCCGTTGGCTATCTTTTAAAATTAGTTCGATAACTTCAGCTTTTTGGTCAACTCGCCCGACGAGCTCCGATTCCTTAAAAGCAGCTACCGTCGTCTCCATGCGAGTGAGGCTCTTTCTTGCTGCAGAGCTATTACTGCCGCTAGTGGTTGCGTCTGAGCTTGACCCTGCCTCCGTTGAACCCTGGACAAGCAAACAATGATTAATTAGGTTATGTCTTATTTCCCATGACAATGTTTAGTGATGTTTTAATCTTCTTAACTATTTCAATAATACTCATGGAGTAGTTTTCAATCTTCAATGACACCAGAATCAATGATAAACTATTTAACCTTCATTAATTTGTGCTCATAGGAGTTACGATTCAGAACACCATATTGATTAATCAACTAAACGACAAAATTAGGTAGGAACAAATGTATAATACATACTCAGGGATCCATGTTTATATAGCATAATTTTTAAATGGGTTTTGCACATAGATACAAGGCGTATTTCATATTTCAATGCAAAATTAGTGTGATGTTTTCTTTATACCCCTAATAAATATCCACATTTACTTTATATTATCTACATGTATGCATTGAATATAGTGCTCATTAATAATAATTAGAAATAATATAGTTATTTTCAACATCTTTTGGTGTAGAAGGAGGAATTAGTATCTATTTATACATTTGCGCGTTTAACAAAAAGTAGCCCAGCAACCGGCACAATTGCGTGCTTGGAAGTGGGATAACATATCATATAAACGTATTTCTTTGAGAAATTCCTATTTCATAATCATAATACATTTAGGACATTTGATTTTTTATTTAATTGGCACAATTTATTTTGAGATATCTCTTCCTCTCTGTGAAAGAGAGGATTGGCATGTGGGCCCATCTAGCAAATTTACACACTTTGAATTACAGATGGTGCTACTTATATTTTTTTCAAAATAATATATCTCTAAGCCAACTGCCAAATTTAACCCTTTAATTGTTGTCTACAAATTTAAGAGCTAGATGTTTTTATCTATTTTTTAAATTATTTCGAACTAGCAGATTGGTCTGTGCAATTGCGCGATGAAGTGTGGTAAAGTATAATGTATTTTCCTGGTGCAATTCCAAATTGGGGCAGCTAACAAATTAGTACTGCATATCTTTTTTATATAAATTAATCTATCTCCAAGACAACCATCTAACCTAAGCCTTCAAAATTAGAGGAAATTGATTATATACCCACCCTTTAGATGGACACTCTAGAGTATACATCTTTTCTTAATGTAACTGATTATTTACTCCACTTCAGTTGAGATCCTTGATTATTTACCACTTTTGCAATTTTTAATCAATCCCTCCTCTTTTCTCAATTTTGGCCCACCTGAAGAGACAAAGGGAGCAGCTGCTGTACGTACCATGCGGTGCTGCGGTAACTGGTGGAGCGCCTCACCCTGCGCGGGGCCGGCATTGGCGAGCTGATCGCACCTGTCTTGCTCGACCTTCATGGACATGCCTTCGCGGTCCTCCGCTTCCATAATCTCCGCCACCGTAAGCGAGGCCGTAGAGGCTGCCTGGGATTGGGGTGGCGCCCATGGGACCATTGCCGGGATGGAGCTCTCGTCCCTGGCTAGTTCCTCGAACAGCACCCGGTGTTCGCTCGCCTCTTGCACCATGGTGTCTGCATGGTCAAATCAACTTCCTGGTCAGTTTCAGAGATTCCAGTAGTTGGAGACATCACAATTGAATGAAATTGAAAGCTCACAGGTCGCACGACCTAAACAATTAAACTGGAACAATTCATGCAGTTCCAGTATCAGTCAAAATGAACCCAAATTAAAAGCGTAACGCAGAGCGAGAAGCAATTCTCTTGCAGAATTATAGCCAGGAGGAAGAGGGGGAGGGGGACGAGGAGAAAGCACGTACTCTTGACACCGTGATCCATTCGGAGCTGACGCGGAGAGGAACACCCGGTTGGAGCGGGCCAAGCAGGAGGTTGCGCGGCATCGGCGGGCTTGTACACCACGATCGCCCTCTCCTCGTTAGCCGCCGGCGCCACGATCACCGACTCCACGTTGCCGGAGATCGGCACCTCCTCCACCTTTAATATATAATAGATAGATTTTGATGGTGTTTTGAGTTGAAATACAATGATGCAGTGGGTATATTTTTCAATATGAAGTCTCATTATTACCTTCTTGTAGAAAACATAAAGGGTCTGATCAGCAGACAACTCCTTGAGCTCTGATACTATGCTTTCTTGCCCTGCACACAAGCTTGCAACTTCAACTTGCGCTGTGGACACTATGATTCGGCTCCCTTTCTTGTTGCTTACGAAGCATGTTTTAATCTGGTCCCATTCTTCAATGGTGGACAGATCATTAAGCACAATCAGGAAACTCTCCTCATTGACATATCTGTTGAACTCCTGAGCCAAATCTCGTTCTGTCTTCTCCGTCTCCAACATAACATCAACCCCAACGGGTGCGTTAAACTGCTTCACTAAACTTTGGACAAAGACTTTCGGATTGAAAGGATGCATCACCCTGACCCATGCTCGGCATGGAAATTTCCCTTTTATATTTGGATTCTCGTAGGCCTTCCTGATTATAGACGTCAGCCCAACATCACCACCTGTTCCCCACACTGCGATCACTCTAAGGTCCTTGTCCTCCTTGTTGATCAGTTGGAGAAGATCCACCTTTGGTTTGTCCTGCTTCGCGAAACGCCTTGCTTCGTCGATGCCAAACATGGTCGCGCTGGCTCTGCTGATAGACTGCGCAGCAGCGGTGGCAGGCTTGGAGGTAGAGCCATTGGTGAGGTGGTAGCGCAGGTTTCTCTGGCTCACGTCCTCCACTCTGGCTCTCAGCTCCTTCATCTGCTTAGCGATGCGGCGGCGCTCTCGCAGCGTGCGAGGGATGCGCCACCGTGAGGGCTTCTTCAGATGGACGGCAAAATCCTGGAGGCAGTCCTCGACGTCGTAGGCCACGTCCCGGACTTGCTTCACCCAGGTCTTCAACACCTTGTCCTCCCCTCGCTCCTCGTGCGCGGCCATCAGGAAAGACATCATCATGTCTAGCTCTTCCCTGATGAAAGCCTGGTCACGCTGGACGCCGAGCTGCAAAGCGACCTCCTCCACGACGGCGGATTTGGCGTAGCTAAGCGCTCCATCCAGCACGGACTTGCCCACGCTCAGCACCGTCGCCTCCATTCCGCTACTATGGCTCCTTGGTTTGATGGATCTCACAGTGCTGGTGCGCGATCTAAAGAAGCCTGTGATGGTGCCTGGTCTAGAGAAGCAAGGTGGAGCAGCAGCTGCATTATTGTCCATGCATTTTAGTGAAGGCAACACGCACCGATTGCGTTGTCGTTGTCAGCCTCGTGGGTGAGGAGTTTTAAGTTGTCTGATGTCTTCAATGCACACCTTTTATCAATTTTTTTTTTCCAATTATTACTTCTCCTGTCGTAAAAGAAAACCTGTTTTGGAATACATGTAATCAAATATTCTAGTCTTTGGCTATTAATACCTTTTTGGGTGTTTAGTTTGGACACATGAAAATAGTACATGTAGATTAGTCTAAAAATACTTTCATTACATTATAATTTTATTAGGTTGTATCGATAAATTAAATAAAAATGAAAGATAAAAGTTTTATTTTGGGGACTATCTCAACGTCCAAAACGACATCCTTTAACCTGGAGAGGGTTACTAGAGTTGGGCCTACACGTTACAACAATAGTGTAAAATAGGATTTCGTTCATGCGAAAATCGAAGATACAGTAGGGTACAAATTGCGAACATGTATCAATCTTTGAATAAAGCAATATTATTTTCTTCCTAAATAAAAGCGAACCATCTCTTCGTTGAGTGTGAAGTTGTAGCCTTACGTTCATACTACTCCTTTCCACCCACCATGGTTTAATTCCCGATCCTCACTTCGTCGTCATCAAGGCACACTACGCTATCGGGATGGTAAATGGCCTGGGCCCTGCAAGGCTGGCATGATGAACGGAGGAGCACCTTCCTCTCGTCTCGTGGTCGTGGGGCCCAAGAGGTGACGGGATTGGTCCACCACATATTCGAGTGAGTAATGCGTGTGGTCACCCGTGTAAAATACGAAAATGAGAGATTGGTCCACAGCCCACAGATCAACTCTGATTAGGAACAACGGCAATCATGTATTCACATGAGCTAGCTTTTCAGATAAAGCTACTTAGATCCGTTAATTTGGATTACTAGGTAAGTGTCCGCGGCGTGCCACGTCGCGACCGTCGCCTGCCACGTGAGCAAATCGAGAAAACGTGCGCACTTCGCTCTAAACGCGAGCAAATCGAGGAAACACGCGATGCAAGCGTTTTTTTTTTAGAAAAAGACCTAAACGTAATAGTTTTAAAAAATGAAAAAGGACCTAAACGTAGCGCCTGCTTAACGCTAAAAAACGAAAAAAAGGACATAAACAATTTTTTCCAAAAAAAAGGACCCAAGGGTATTTTGTTTTGAAAAGGTCCTAAACGTAAAAAATAAAACAGCAAAAGGACCTAAACGTAGTGCGCAGTTTTTGTTTCCGGAGAAAGGACCTGACGGATTTTTTTTCTCGAAAAAGGACTTAAATGTAATTTTGAATTTTTCAAAAAGGACCCGAGCGCTATGCCTAAAAACGCTAAAAGGGCATGAACGTAATATATATTCTTTTTCAAAAAAAGAGCCTGATCGTATTTTTTTCCACGAAAAGGACCTAAACGTAATTTTTTTTTGAAAAAGGACCCATCGTAATTTTTTTCGCCTTGGCTCGAGCCGCGAAATGAGCCGAGCTCCTCACGGCTCAACGAACAAGGAGGCCGGAACCTTGCAGGCTTTAATAGAAGGTAGTATACCTGATAGCTATTATACCCTGGTTCTGTTAGATGAGCACTAAGTCTTTTCGTTTCCTCGATCAATGTGAAAATCTTCTCGTAGTTTATAGTTATTATAGGTAATATAACTTATTACTAAGTTTAATATTTTTGTAATTTAGTGTTTTAATTCACATATAAATCAAATATCTAATCATCCTTTAATATATTCCTAACTAGAATATTTTTGGATCATACTTGGGATGGTTTTTTCAGCTTTTAGGTTGGACTTCATATAAAAATCCTTTTTTTAATTTATTGTATTCCAAATTTTATTTTTGGGGTTTACTTTCGAATTCATTTGGAATTCAAAATCCTATTTTTTATTTTTTTATATTCTGAATTGTAGTTAATTTAGCTTGTTTTTGACAAAGACTCCCTCCGTTAAAAAATATAACGTGTATTTTCTGAATGGTCTTGTTCATAAATATACGTTGTATTTTATATTCCAATAAAAAATCAGTGTGATGTTTCCTCTATACCCTTAATAAATATCCAACTTTACTTTGTATCCCCTATATGCATGCATTGAATATTGTGCTTATACACAACCATTAGGGGTATTCTATTCATTTTTAATATCACCCTTGTCTATGTGTCAAGATAAAATATACACTATAAACTTAGACGAAGTAAGTAACTATTATTCAAAGTTTTTTATTTATGGATGTTACTTTGAAAGTTGTACAAATAAAATATCTAATCTTCCTTTAATATTTATTTCGAATTTGCATATTTTTATCGTATTTGGTGTGGATTTTTTGGTTGTAGGCTAGAGTTAATATGAAAATTTATAGTTTCATTTATTAATACTCTGAATTTTATTTATAGGGTTTAGTTTGGAATTAGTATGAAATCAATTTGTTATTTTTTATTTTATTTATTTTTTCTGAATTTTAGTTAATTTAGTTTGTACTTGATATAGACTTTGTTAATTTTTATTTAATTGTTATTCCAAATTTTAGCTATTCATGGATTTGGTTTTGAAATTATATGGAAGTCAAATTGCTATCTTTCCTTAATTTTTATTCCAAAGTTCATTTAATTTAGATTGTACTTGAAATGAACTATTTCTTATAATTTAAACCGTTATAACCGGGCGAGATAAATAGACGGCTAGATCTTTCTGATTAGCGTAGGAGCTTTCTTAGACTGTCTAATTAATATAGGTATAAATATAGATAGATAGATAGATAGATAGATAGATAGATAGATCAATGATCTCGATCGATCAGGAGCTTTTCCCCCTCATGAATTTGGATACTGGCGTTGTTCATTATGCAGGCCCTCCAGTTTTTAATTTTTTTAAGGTCTCCATTTTTTTCAAGTTATTTCTTGCTTGAATGCATACTTCGAAGTTGCTGTCGTGGCTGAGCTAGGATTGTAATGCTAGAGCGTAAGTATTTGATTCGTAGCTAAACTTTGCCATACATCGAGTTAGGTAAGTTTGATTGAGTTAGGCTCTCGTTTGGTTCATAATTACACCTTATTAGCCAAAGTGTAGTTTCAATTTTGATAACCTAACTTTAGACCAGTTTGCAAAAAAAAAAAAGACTATAGCAGAGTATGACAACCTTGATATATGAACTAAGCATGCACTTAATCTTTTGTCTGGGCAAGGAGCTCTAAGGGCCTGAATCTGTTTTGCACTTTGCTTGCCTCCACCCAACACCAAAAGGCAAACGCAAACGTCTTCTAGTTCCCGGTTCCCACCATACAGGATCAACAGTTAACAACTACTCAATTGGCATCTTCCATTTGAAGTCCCAAATCTCGGTAATATTGATTTAAAGGAAAATTTGAAGCCGGGGGAATTAAAACCTCCAGGCTCAGGGGGAAAAATCCAAGTCCAAAAATTAGACCACACTGACGACCATCCAACCATCTCATGGAGCCCTAGAGAAAAGTGTCAACTGCTCTCTCAGTTTTCCTTCAGAAAAATGGGGCAAAACAGGTATTCAATTGCTCTAGGAAAACAAGAACACAATGCCATCGAACTTCTTGCAAAGGTGGACAATTCATCCAGCGACTGCGCACATCGATCAATGCATACCAATCGAAGGCATTTATACAATTCGTAGTACACTATGAGTCTTCGTAGCACAGTTGCATTTACTGAATTGAAGCTAGCTACTATTTCAGTTCCAACTGGGCAATGCAGGACAAAGTATGCCAATTATTTCGACATAAACACTATACAGTACTGGACACGATGCAGCGGCAGACTCGCCGCTCAGGATACTGACACAGCCTTAATAATTTATGGATTCAAAAGAAAATACACGAGCAGTACGGATACGAATTACTACTAGCACACATCAAATAAGATACACGAAAGGGAACAGGAGACAGACAGACAACAATAGAACACCATTCGCCAGGCAATTTGACCAGGTTACCGTACAGCTCGAGGCTCTGCAGATTTTGGGAGACGAGGACACTCCTCCAAACAGCCAGATAAACCTGGCTTCCCAGGGACTGCACCAGCAACGATTCTAGGCGGCTGAGAGCAGCAAGGGCTGAACACAACTCTTGACAGTTTTTTCTTGTTGATGCCAGTCACTCCTAACTTGGGCAACCGGGTGAACATCTTTATGTCCTGTAGGACGGCCTTCCCCGTGCGACGTTCATGAGACCCATTGTGTGCAGGGCTTGCAACTTCCGGACCCCTCGTGGCAGTAAAACACCATTTGTCTGTATGTGTGCCACAATAGAAGGAAATATGGTGCATCAGCACACAGTGTCACAGTGCATACATCACGCCTCTTAGGGTCACCATCCATATGTTCGAATGTCGATTTCAGAAGCTGAGGTGCAAAACATGACAAACAAAATGCCAACGAAACAAAAGTCAAAAGGCATAGATTGTGACTTCCAACTCCATCATAAGTGTCAAAATCATCACCTACTTCGCTCCCAGCAAGAATACACTGTAGCTTCTTAAGCTTGATGATTGTCTTTGGCAGATTGAATATTTCTGTACCAGTAATTTCTAGTGTCTGGAGTTGCCTCAGGTTACCGACCGAATCTGGCAGGTGAAAAATACCACGACATCCTCTAAGAGAGGTATATTAGGTGAAGAAGTTTCGTGTTGTGCTCGAGGTGATAATCAACTAGACCCGACGTGCCTTCTAAGCCCAGCACCGGCAGCAACCTCATCTTGTGGATAGTCAAAATATTTTGAAATTTTTTGTGCATGGTCTTAACATATCATTAATATTCCCATAAAAATTTCAGATATTAATCAAGCTTGAGGAATTTTTAAAAATTCTCATAGTGCTACTGTCCCCATAAAAGGCTGACTGGCAAATTTCAACCGAATGGAAAATGGTGCAAACCACGTTATAAACTTTTGAAAATTTTTGTGGATGGTCATGACACATCCATAATATTCCCATAAATTGTTTTGATGATGATCAAGCTTGAGGAATTTTCAAAAATTCGGACAGTGCTACTGAAAGCTGACAGCTAGTAAATTTCAACCGAATGAAAATTGGTTCAAACCACATTAGAAAATTTTGAAAATTTTTGTAGATGATCTTGATGAATTACTAATACTCCCATAAAATTTTTAGATGATGATCAATCTCGAGGAATTTCAAAAATTTTGATAGTACAAAGTACCGTAAAATAGTCTCCAGTGGCTTGAAAAAAATGGGAAAAAATTTCCATTTTAGCTGTACTGGAGGTGTTGGACAAGCTAGGCAACATTGGAATGCCTAAGTTATGTAAAATGTTAGACGAGTATCAAATGCATAATCTACAATTGTATAGTTTATGCTACTAATGTTGCATTTTCTTGTTGATCTACTTGAATCTGCGCCCCAACAAGCACAAATACAACACCTAATACCGACATGTAGGCAAGAACTAATGAAAAAGCATCCAAAAAATGAAGACGTTTTGTTACCTTGTTGAACCAAAATCGAAAAAAATTTGGCGAGATCTCGGTGATTATCGCCGAGATTAGTACTTCTAATGGTCGGATCTGTCAAATGGTCTCCCGAAGCTATAAAAAACTTATGCTAGCCCCCTGGTCATGTGTTCGAATCCTGCTTGGGCCTTTTTTCTATCCGCAATTTTTGCTCTACGGACTACGGCCGCACACACTAACAGGGACGAAAAAAAATGTAGCCATCCAAGTCTAGCTGCTCTACTCATGATAGATAATTCGGAAACATGATTGACAGGAGGCCCAAACCAATCCAAAGCACACCAAACTAGACAGGCAAACACTCGGACAAAAGCTGAGGTTTAGCACAAGGTTTCAAATTTCGTTTTGTTCTTGCTGCCTTGGCCAACTCCCTTGCTTGGTAAATATTCTCAAAAAGAGCTTTGGCCAACTTCCTTGCTTAGAAAAAATTCTCAAAAAAGTTTGGCCAGAGATGCAACCAAGGTCTATAACCCGAGACCTTCTGGTCGCAAGGAAATGGACGAACCAACTGAGCTAGGGCTGCTGTTGTTTCTATTTTGCTTCTGTCATCTCTTGTTGCTTGGTTACAAGGCTCTTCCAGAATCCGGTCCAGCAGCACTAAAATCTGGCGCAAATAAGTTAAAATCCGGTCAAAAGAACCGAAATTACTGTAGTAATTTGAATTTTTTTAAAAAAATTTATTTCACCGAAATTTTGTCGGGATTTTGATCCTTGGGCTCTGCAGGTTTTTAAGGAGGTGAGGACACTCCATCCAAACAGCCATATAAACCTGGCTCCCCCTCTGACCGCACCAGCAACGATTCCAGGCGGCCAAGAGCGGCAAGCTCAGAACAAAACTCTTGACAGTTTTTCTTGTTGATACCAGCCACTCCTAATTTGCGCAACCGGGTGAGCACCTTTATGTACTGTAGGATGGACCCCTCTTGGCAATAAAACACCATTTGCCTGTATGTGTGCCACAATAGAAGGGAATATGGTGCAGCAGCACACAGTGCATACATCATGCCTGTTAGGATCACCATCCATATCTTCGAATGTCGATTTCAGAAGCTGAGGTGCAAAACAAGATAAACAAAATGCAAACGAAACAAAAGTCAAAGGCATAGATTGTGACTTCCAAGTCCTTCATAAGAGTCAAATCATCACCTACTACGTTCCCAGCAAGAATACACTGTAGCTTCTAAGCTTGATGATGGTCTTTGGCAGATTGAATATTCTGTACCTGTAATTTCTAGTGTTTGGAGTTGCCTTAGGTTACCGATTAAATCTGGCAGGTGAAAAATACCACGACATCCTCTTAAGAGAAAGGTATCTTAGGTGAAGAAGTTTCCGATGTGCTCAAGGTGATAATCAACTAGACCCGACGTGCCTTATAAGTCAAGCACCGCAGTCGCAGCAACCTCGTCTTGTCGAAATGAAAATGGCCTCCTTCCTAAAAACCGTTAATGATTGTATTCGGGCCACGTCTAGTATGCTCTCAAACTCGCTCCGATCTCCCTCCTAGTTGCTGCTTATAGCAAGATGACGAATTGTGCCTTGACTGTTTAAGCAGCAAACTTCCTCTAGTCTAAAAACAAGATTTTCTTCCATCGAATCTGAGACATGGATAGAAATCCCACAAAATCTTGGATTTCGCCCCTCCCCCCGATTTGTAATCCCGGTGGAATAAAAAAATTAAAAAATTCAAATTACTTTAGTGATTTTGGAAATTTTGGCAAAATCTCAAAAGAGATCAGGTAAATCTCGTGAAATTGCCACAAAAATAACCAGTTTTATGTTTTTAGGACGGATTTTACTTCAAATTTTTGTGGACAATTGTCATGCCTTTTTTAAGGAATACATGCAAAAAGTTTACCATAAACTCACAAGAGGTCGGTTTGTTAGAGGTGATTCAAAGCTACATACTTCTCGATATATTAGTGTAATAAAATTTGCATTTCATACGTACATGAATTCCCAGAATTAATAAGCCAAAAAGGCATGGCAAAAAAACTTGAAAAATGATGTTGGGACTTGGGAGTGGGATTTGAACCCACAACCTTTCGGTTGACAAGCTTATAGTGCCTTAGACCAACCGGCCATCTCAATTTGTTGGTAGTAATAATGGTTATAGTTTTTATAGCATTGACAGACCATTTCTAAAAATCCTCGCGCTTATTCATCATCTGAATATTTTATGGGAACATTAGTTATGCATTAGGACCATCCACAAAAAAATTTAGCGTCGTTTGAACCATTTTTCGTTAGTTTGAAATTTGTCGAGATCTCGTAAATCTCGCAAAATCTTGGTCAATCTCGATGAGATCTCATTTTTTCAAAACCAACAAATTTTGAAACCTTGCTCTGAGATGCTGATTTCACGGGTGAGATTGCACTTGCTGGAGTCTATTGTGGACACATACAAACGAACGCAAGGAAGAATATAATAGCACACGCAGATTTTTTTCAACGTAGTCACAACTTAATGTCTTTTCTTTTTTTTCTATTTTTTGTTGTCCTATTTTATCAAACTCACAGGATACATGCACATTTATAATGTGCTGACCACCTAATAAACTTGGTTACCAAGTGAATAACTAAACATGGAAAGCCTAAATAAGAAAACAAGCTAACTAATTTGATTCGATTGCCGATTGTATCGTGATCTTTACTTGCTTTACACGACATGGCAAATTAATATTTTAGCAAGTCTTGATTACTTTATAACAATCCCTCTTGATCAAAATTTGTCGACTCATGCAGATTACCACAACTAAGTCGCACACTCGACCTCGTATGGCAAGTAGACTCAACTTCAACTTGCACTACACACACAATCGCACGATGGCATTCACAACTCATCAACATTCGGATAACTCTTGCATACACGCACACAACTAGGACAACACTCACAACTACTCTACATCCTAGACTTCTCCTTAATATTGACGCATCTCTAACTTGTTGAGGAAGTTTGTCCCAACTACGATTTGCCCATGTTTATTTTGTGGACACAACTCATTACAAGAACTCACGTGATCACACATAGTATCTCATGAACACAACTAACACGAGAATATGTAGCTTTAGCCACCTTCTCGACAAGACACACAGATGTCCACCAATACCATCTTGTCACGCCGTTGCGGCGACACTCATCAATAGCGAGGCATCCGGGAGGCACGCCTCCTCCACCTTTCATCGTCATATCGTCTCACCAACTCTTTCCGCTCGTGATGCAACTCTCGTGCGCAACTAGACGATGGCTTGCTACCTCGCCGCCTCCTCATCATGGAGCCACATGCACCACCACGATCGTGCATCAAGCGCGATCGGATTCCACTCAACAACTGCGTCGCTCAACAACGATAGTTTGCTCGGAGGGGCAGCAGTGGTGGCCTTCCCTGGGCAAGCATGAAACCAACGTTAAAACCTCATTCTAATACCAAGTGTTGGTTTTAGTTCTGGATTATGAACACATACATGAACATGAGGAAGAACACAATAGCATACATAGATTTTCCAACTTAACGTCTTTTCTTACTTTTCATTTTTTCTGTTTTTTTCCTCTATTTTTTGTTGTCTTATTTTCTCAAACTCATAGGATACATATCTTTTTATAATAGCCAAACCACCTAATTAACTTGCTAACTAAGTCAATTACTAAACATAGAAAACTAAAAAAAGGAAATAAGCTAACTAATTTGATCTGATTGCCGATTACATCATAATCTTTATTTGCCTTACACGACATGGTAAATCAATAATTTTAGCAAGTCTTAATTACTTTCCAACAGGGTCAATTCCATTTCTAGTATAAACTGATTGTTGAGATGGTAGGATCATACTCCTGTAAATGAGTTCCATGAAGTAGCTGTCCCGCTATTTCCTCCGCGAACTTGCGACGAATATCCCTTTGGTAACGCTCTGCAGTCCACCGCTGCACCAAGCGTCTTCGGTTATCCTTTCAATAAATTAAATCGGGAAATAGCGGACAGATCTGTCTTGGCAGGTTCGATCTTTTGCTTTGTAAAGAACTTGTAGTGGTTTCAATAAATTAAATCGGGAGACCTCTCTCCCATTTCTAAAAAAAGAAGAAAAAGAAAAAGGTGGTATTTTTAGTAACAGATCTAGCAGACTTTGAGCTCACGGATTCCTATGTTTATGACTGCAGGGGACCGCCGCTGCAACGTTAAATGAAAAAAATGGCACATGAACTCAAACATAGAACTTTACTAGTTCAGTGCCCGTGTATTGCTACGGAAAACAAAATTGATAATAAAATATAAAGGTCAAGCAATAAAAGAAAATGGCCGAGACCACACCCTTGTACGCCGGGGTGGCGAGGATCATCAGGCTTGTGTCGGACTCCAGTATCGCGCCGCCCTTCCTCTCGACGTTCCACACTTTGTTGGGGATATCGAGGCCTCGCCGTGAAAGAAATGGCCTCCACCGTCAGGGTGTAGAACGGGCTCATCCGGCCATCGAGAAGCAGCGGCGTCTGCAATGACGACACGGCTGCGGAGCTGGAGGCTGTGTTTGGGTCTGGGCCGAAGGTGAGGTAGCAGGTAGCATTGCGCGGGGCGAGGTGATCATTAACCAAGTAGTAGGAGAAGCGGCCGCCGAAGCGCGCGGCGGCGCGAGACGCGAAGGAGATGTTGTTGTTGCCGAGGTTGAGCACGCCGTCCGAGGCCTGGAAGCTCTGGCCGTCGTACAAGGTGGTGCACCCTAACACCACGTCGTGGAGCTTCGCCTTCTTGTCTGGCCTGCCGCCGGACAGCACAACGGTCGTCGAATCGGTGTTGACCAAGCCGCGCGCCGACAAGCCGTCTTTGTACGTGCCACGTCCACAATTAGGTGATGTTAGTTTAGTTAGTTAGGATGGGGACGGGCACGGCGGCGTCAATGTCGACTACCGTGGTGTCGTCCATGGTTCTCGCTCGACTTGCTCTGTTTCTTGCATGCGCGGCGAGGCGGGGTGGGCGGATGGCTATGGTTGCATGCTTATAAGACCACGGCATGTACATACGTTTTCTTGATTTACGCGTTGTGATGGTGCCATCACAGCATTCACTACTCAAGGCAAACAAAGTAAAATTTCCTTTTCTTCTATCCAAATTTTACGTAATCTTCTACGGATATATCAATTTTCAATCAATTATTAAATTGTGGTATGATACACTACTACTTTCCTTTTCTTCTCATCCAAATTTTACGTGATCTTCTCTGAGATATCAATTTCCAATCAATTATCAAATCATGATATGATACACTACTACTTTCCTTTTTTCCGTCAGAAGGGTGAGGGTGGTGGGAGAACGGACCGCCGCCACCAACCGAAAATTAGTAGTAGAGATAGCGTAGAATTTTTTAAATAATATATTTTTTATTCAAATTGCGAAAATATATGTCGATCTGAAAAAATTGTAAAAATATACCTCTATCGCCTTTTGAGAAGGCGAGAGGGAAATGTCGTCCGTTCAAAGGGCGACTAAGGCACGGTCGCCACTAAGCGAGAAATGCTTTGGCTCCCTATCGCCAACTATAGGCGATAGGTAATAAATCGACCGTTGGTTTGGCTGACAGGAGGATGGCTATTTAAACCATTGTATGTCATCGCAGGCTAGCACAACCACCGAGGAGAAAAAGAAAGGAGTGGAGGAGAGGAGAGAAAAGGAAGGAGAGAGAAAAGGAGATGAGAAGAAATTTGTAGCCGTATGAGATTTGTCTTGTGTAAATTTTTCCTGATTATTTTTGTTTAGCAATAAACCTTGGTAGGATAGATATTGTTTTAGATCTAGTTAAATTTAGAGGTTACGAATAGATTTTGTATATTTTTAGTAATTTAGTTGGTTCGTAGAAATACATGTACGTATATGTTTTTAGGAGTAATAATATATTTTTGGGAATGTAGATGTTTTTTACAGATAGATGTAGATAGATATGTTTTTTTAGAAGAGTAGATATTTTTTACGGATAGAAATACATAGATATATATTTTTAATATCACTTTGGTCTATGTGTCAAGAGAAAATATACACTATAAGCTTAGACAGTAAGTAACTATTATTCAAAGTTTTTTTATTTATGGATGTTACTTTGGAAGTTGTACAAATAAAATATCTAATCTTCCTTTAATATTTATTTAGAAATTGCATATTTTTATCGTACTTGGTGTGGATTTTTTTTTTGTTGTAGGGTGAAAATTTATAGTTTCATTTATTAATACTCTGAATTTTATTTATAGGGTTTACTTTGGAATTAGTATGAAATCAATTTGTTATTTTTATTA
>JAYEVK010000062.1:0-94920 GCA_036346275.1 Otatea glauca | reverse complement strand
TCCTAGAAAGCACGGATCTAAGTTGAGTCCCAGATAAAGATGAAGCAACAGGATCATGAATCACTCAAAGGCTCTTGTGGAATATATGAAACCAGTGTCTTCATAACCGCCCGAGCGCCTAAGGAAGAGGCGAGGCCCGATGGAAGGCCCAGAGGATAACCTCTACGCCAAGCCTTGCTGCCGTGCGGAAGGGGATACATCCTATAGACAGTTGAACATGTATTTAGATATAAGAGAATCATCAAATTCCATTCTTAATAAGGTAGATCTTGAATATACTGCAATTAGACACCGTTACTAACCTTAGATCACCAAAATCAAATGGATCCTCAATCACCTTTCGAAATCAACGGTCTTCTTTTACCAAATCGCCTCACGGCCGCCTGTACGCACCAAATGAAAATAGATCCGAAACCTAAAAATGCACCAAGTGGCTCAGGCCTCGTATTTTATACGGTAGATAGAAATCTCGAGCGGTTTTATAGAAAACCGTCAATGATAAACATAGAAATGCGACGGTTTTATAATAAAACCGTGCGTGATATATGACATATGGTTTTATTACAAAGCAAATGCAGGATAATATGTGATATTACGACGGTTTATGAAAGAACAAATGCGTGATATATTCCTGATAGTTTTAATTAAACCCGTCGTGACATGGATGTATATCACTGACGGTTTTTGTAGAGTACCGTCTGTGATAATTTCACTGACGGTTAAAGTATAAAACCGTCAGTGATATTATTTGTCCTGAGCGGTTCCTCGAACGGCAAATGCGTGCAGGCGTCTAATATACCCCTTTCTGTAGTAGTGAAAACTCCACAGCATAAGACCTAGAATAACAAAGCAATAATATTTAACTAAAATTTGAAGGTAGAATGTACAAACTATAAAGTAGACTTTTTTTTGAAAATTTTTCATGTACTTTCCTAGGAAAGAACAAAAGAAATATGAAGATATGCAAACTTTTTCTTTAAAGATTGTCACCTTTTGTCCATGCAATTTCATGTCTTTTCATCTCCTTCAATGTTTGTACCTAACAATTCTCTATTTTTTTCTTTTTGCTGGTAAATTTCTAACACGTTTGCAATAATATGTTCTAACACGTTTGCAATAATATGTTGTTGCAGCATCGGCCTCCAGCCTATCATCCCACTGGTGCGTCGTGGCATCACTATTCCTGTCCATGCGACTACTGTAGGGATGGAATGTTTCTCACCCAGATGGTGAAGTTCCCGTAGAAGCTTGGATCACCATTTTGTAAATGAGCCTGGCTATTGAAAACTTTAGATGGTTGTCTTTGGTGATCCCTTAATGGATGTAAATACGTGTATAATGCAGCAGAGGTGGTGTATTTGTGGTCAAAGCCAAAACGATGGCAGGCCCTAAGTTCACTTACATCCCCTGCGCTGCTTTGTACAATCATGCGCAGATCAAATAAAGATTGTGTTTTTGTTGAGATTTTACTGGGCAAGATTGAAGTCTTCTTCATTGAGCACAAAAAAGGATATCGTGATATCGTTCCAGTTTTGCAGTGTCATGGTGGCCTAGAATTGTAAATGTAAGTTCGAGAGTAGATGGACTTGTTCTAAAATATGAAGAAATTGAGAGGTTTGGCACTCTTGCTTAATGATAAAAGCACCTGCATAGCTTATGAAACGTTAGAATGTAGTCCAGCTGAGAAGATTCATCCGGGAGCAGAAACAAAACATGGAGGTACGTCAGCAAGGAAACAGTATGATCACTATTTCTCTGGTCTTGAAAATTTCTCACGATGTTTTTTTGGGTATAATGCAGAAAAAAAGGGTCATAATGTTATGTTCTGTAGTTTGGTATGATATCTTTCACATTCTTAACTTGCCTGTATCACTGGTCATGGCTTATGTTCCCATAATTCACACTGGTTACAATCACTGATTTGACCGAAGTTTGTATTGATCATTGTATGCTTTTCCGGTCTTATTCTGCTTTCTGTGAAAAAGCTGCCTTTCAATGTTAGAATCTGTATAAATATTTGCTGTGACCCTTCAAACAGAAGCTGACAGAAGAGAATCCTATGAAATTCTTGAAGTGCTCATCGAATTCCTCAAAACCTGCCAGAATCATGGTAAGTTGGTAGTACTCATGACAACGCGCCTGGAGGTTTTTGGTACCTGTACATGTAAGCTTGAATCTGCATTTGCACGTTGCAGGTACTTGATGGCTTTCTCATGTTGATTTTTCCCAGTGGTTTACTTCATGGCTATACAGCATCTTTTATGCTCCATTGATGGGGACTGTCTTTCCACTTCAGGTATAGAACTTTAACTACATCACAAGTTAATGGCTTTTAGACAGAATCAAGTAAGAAAACATGTGCATGGGCTATTGTTCCGCTTGAGGTGCAATACTTTACCTGAATCATATATTAATGGTTTTTAGACAGAATAAAGTACGCAAACATGTGCACCGCCTTATTTCTTGGATTCCAAATGTGGAGTGACAAACTGACAATCAGTTGAAATTTACCTAAAAAGGCGGATTTTTTTGCCTATGATGTGATTTATCTCTCTTGTGACGACGATGGGGGGTGCTATTGGTTGACAAAGTCATCCAAGCAACTATCAAGGACATTGTTGAAGGTAGTGGGAGGTCATTTCCAGGCAAGGAGGAAGGCGCAGAAGAAAATGCAGAGAACTTATCCGAAGGTCCAGCTGAAAGGTAAGCCATCGTAGAAAAAGCATAGCAAAAATGGTGATGCTATAGAATAAAAGCCAATTCTTTATGTCGGCTCTGCTTTTAATTATTCAGAAATAAAATTTGAAGTTAGCTAATCCTTCCTAATTGTCTCTTGAAAATGACCAGAAACCAATTTTTTTAGAGCGATAAGAAAACCATGTCAGCATAATCTATCTGCTGGTTTGGTTAATGGAAATCTTCCGCGATGCTCATTTGTTGGTGGGACACTGTTTCTTCTCTGACTTCGTTAGACCTTGCTGGACTAATACAGCCTTTCTAGTTGCCAGTTCATATCATTCAAGTTGTTAAGACTGAATTGGACAGTGTTTCCAACCGAAAGCGACGCGTCCCAGCCAGGTGTGATTGATATCAAATAGATCAGATGATTTGAACGCCTCTGCAAGAGCCAGGAGGCAGAAGGTATGCGTCGTCTTCTGCATGCTTTTCTTAAGGCTGTACCGAACACCTAACATATGCGCTAGGTGATGTTTGGATGCTACTTTCCCATTTCTTTAAGGGTATTCTGGGCCAGTTGATATGCAGAGAACTAGCTGGTAGCATTTACTGCATTGGTTGCGCAGCTCCTAGAGTGGATGAGATTATGAATTGTTTGGTATAAGTCAGGCTCTGGATTGTTAGCTAGAATCGGTACGGATTATGTGCTGTTTCCCTTTTTAAAAAGAAAAAAAAAAGAGAGCACAGGAGCGCGTTCGGGCCATTAGCATATAGTATGTCGCTTTTAGCATATGTGTGCTTGTCATATGTGGTGTTCATTGCTTCTACCTCTGATTGTACTGCAGAGCGTGAAGTCGCGACCAAATAAAATGAAACGGGAGAAGAACCGGAGACAGAACGCAGTCTACAAGAGTAGGTTAGTTTCTAAGCAACATAAGTAACCGCCTCATCACTTCACGCACCAAACAGAAAATTGTACTGCTGACTTGCAACATTGTACAAGACACAGATCTGTAACTAACATGATTGTTGAATCAAGAAACAAAATCAATCAATTTGAAAGAACATACACACGACACATGCATGGCCGCGCCATTGGATTCGGCACTCTTGTAGCTGATCAGGGGTAGCCTGAGGCCAGGCACGCCTCCCAGAACTTGCGGTCCTCCTCCTGCCGCCTCGCCGCCGCCGCCTTCGGGTCGTCGTCGACGTTCGCTGCCGCTCTACTCGCACACGGCGGCCAAAGGAAACAGCTGCTGCTCTCTCGGCTCCACGAGAAGACGTCGCTCCTTTCTCGTCCTGTCCTCCACCGCCTTCACTTCCGTCGACGCAGCTGCCGCAGCCGTCATCGTCGTCGCTGCCACTGTCGACGTCGATCACCACGTTCACCGCCTCCGCCGGGCAGCGCGACTCGGCCACGCTCTCCTTCCTTCCTTGGTCGTGGGCGCGACGACTCCTTGTGTACGGGGACCGGGGCAGCGCAACGGCCGGCGGCTGCGGCAGCGACGGTGACGGTGGGGCCGGAGGCGGTGGGCGAGAGCCAGGTGCGGCCGCACGGTGGCCATCGGACTCGGTCGAAGAGGAAGAGAGGCGAGGTGAAATGCTACCGATTCTGTACGTGTGCACCTCGAGCTGAAAAATTGGAAGAGCTAGCTGGCTAGCCAGCCAGCCTTCCTCGTTTTGTACGAAACTTGTGCACAGGGCGGAGCGAGCTCCTCGGGGTATGATCTGAATGAACCAACTATTTTCAGCTCATTTAACATAGGCCTCGATATATATATATATATATATATATACTTTTTAAAGGTATGTGTTTCATTGAATTGTTATAGATGGGTATATACCCATTTTTTGAAAAATATACTCAAATATGGCTTGAATTAGCATATTTGAAATTATGATGCCCATTTCGATTATATATATATATATATATATATATATATATATATATATATATATATATATATATATATATATATATATATATATATATATATATATATATATATATATATATATATATACACACGCGCTGATCATAATAAACAATGATCTCGTTTTGCAAAGCAAGCAAGCTCTGGCTCTTTTCAGGGGCCTCTCTAGTCGCCTGTACACCGTTGGCCGGTTTAGTACGTGAGACTGGACTTTGGAAGGTGGTGGGGCGGTTCATTTTTGTACTCCTGCAGCTTCTCGTCGGGTGGTGGTAAATCAATCTCTAACTGTATTAATGCAACGAAGACGGTAAGGATTGTGCAACAGTGAAGGAAAGTAAAAAAGCCAATCAGGAAAACTGCCAAGACACTATTTGCAAAACATGAATTTTACGATAATTTCACATAAAACTCAACGGAAATTTCACATAAAACTCCCCGTCCTAAAAGGAACTTTTTTTTTTCAAAATTGGTTAGAAGTTCTGGCATTGATTAAAGAAAAAAAAATCGAGCTATAAACACACATGCATGCACTCACTCACGTGTTTGCCTCGGCTCCGCGTGTCGTGTGAGGCTCGAACGAGGCAGACAGCTGGCGCCCCTACCAACCGAGCTGACCTCGGCTCACCTGAAAGAAACTTAAAAACTAGCTCATTCTCGCCTGGCTCCAGATTTTATGCACAAGGGCAAACCTCTTTCTTTATTGGGATTGGATCGAGAACACAATGACGAAACTGCGTGCACCGTTAGCCTTGGATCGGTCGCCGACGGTGGGGGCAGATCAGATGCGTGCCCTAATGGATCAAGCATCAATCCATGGATGGGGATATCTCGATTAGGTATACATTCTAGTACCCTAATAGTGGGTGTAATTAGAAATTATTACCTGGATAAGCAAGCAAATTAAGCATTACACTAGCTAGTGCAGACGAAAATTACGTGGGCCGCATGACGCTGACAAGTGCCAGATTGGGTGCCTCCTTCTAGAAGGCCACCAGGGTTGGCCTGTGCAGGCACGTACGCGGTACGCCTTCTAGAATCAGGCCGTGACAAGGACGTCCATGCCACATTAGTTAGTTACGTCTAATTTGGATTCCAGTGATCCATCATTGTGTTTTCCAGTCCATTCCATTCCAATGTGCCTGCCTTGGCTCTCCACAGAATCGGATAAAGCAATATATGTCATGGACCGCCACTGTTTCAGCCACTGTACTTGTTGGCAATTTAGTGGCACGGCTGATGGTCCTGCATTGTTGCCACAGTCGAGTTTGATGCTTGGTCAGTTGTTAATTATAGCTTGCTATACACTCAGAGCATCTGCAATGTGTTTATTAAGCCGGTTCCATGCGTGCATGCAACAAGGAAATGTCGATTCAGTACATTGCAGAGCATCGATTCAACCCAAAATCCCGAGGAGCCGAACCCAACTTTGCATCCGGTCCAGCACAGTAGATTTTTTTTTGGGGCGCATTGACTACTTTTAATCAAGCTTGTTTCATAAACTTAATTGGGGGAAGTTTGGGCCAAATTAGCATTTTATTTCGTGTTTTGTCCCAAATAAGAGGGTGCGGTAGATGCTAAACATTGGATCAAAATACACTAGCTTCTGAACATGTTTATGTGGCACCTACATTGATTTGATACATTAGAGATGCCTTCCACCATAGCATATTAGCATGCAATTATGTATGCTACAACTTTTTTCCTTTTTGGCGTGGAAAGTGTGTGTACAAGCATTCCATCACAGCTGGCACGGTGTCACATTCTATGCTACGTACGTAAGTTCGTACATGCACTTGAAATGGTTCGTGTGATTGAATCTTATGTTGCACAGGTTAATACATCGTTTTTCCTTGCCCATTTTTTTTACTAATGGCTGAAGCTATCTTGGCCATGGGTTAGTGAGTTTGCTTGTGCAGCCAACAAGTGCGTATAGCTTAGCCAAGTTGACATCGACGGGACGGCTTGCTTTTATCTGTTTGCGACGATTGCTATCGTGGGAGTGGAGCTCAACGCGTAAGAGCGACATCGATCACTCTTGTAATCTTTTTTGGGTCTAATCTTTGTAACGCTGCATATATATCAACTGTAGGTAAGTACTTGAAACATCAGCTAGATGATGATCGAGTTGAGGAGCAAGCACGGAAAATGACCTAGTCCTATCTTATGCAAGATACAGTCCATTCCCTGAAAAAAGGGCATGGATATGGATTGAATCGGCTTTGGAGCAACAATCGTATCTTCGAAACGCATTTGTGGCCGAAGTTCAAAAATTTGTGTTATAATTAAAAGTTTGTGGGGGCCTTTTAAAGCCGATCGAAGACGTATTTGTAAAAGTGTGGTTGTATCTATGGTCTGTGTTCTCTTAAATACAACCCGACATAGAATGGGTTGGAGTCTTGGAGATGATCCATGGAGAGTAAGGGTACATATACATCTATGCGCTAACTTAAGGTATTATATCTTATGCTGTTCTAACAAAACAGGAAGGGCATTTGGTCTAGTGGTATGATTCTCGCTTTGGGTGCGAGAGGTCCGAGTTCGATTCTCGGAATGCCCCTTCCAAATCCTAATTTTTATTCTTTGTTTACTTGTACGCCTACCCTGGGAGTAAACAGGATGTGTATGATAATAATCCAACTGCGATTCTAAGAACGGTATAAAACGGCTGACTTCTTCGTAAAGCTGTGTACGTCGAGTCGTAGGCTGAGCGTAACGGGAGTGTTGTCGCCACGCGCGACGGCAAATTAAGGCTGTTTCGGACGGCTTAGGCTTAAACGGTCGGCTTTTCTAGATCGAAAGCTAAAAGTCAAATCTATATATAGTAAGAGAAACTGAAAGACACGAAAGTTAGATCCTACTTGTGAGCTTCAAATCTCGATTTCACTTTAGATCTGAAGCTTGTAGTCTAAAATAAAGTGAATTAAGTTTATATTTTTAATCTAAAATATAAACAAGATAACCCACATATTTGACAGAGCTTCAAATCTCGATTTCACGTTAGATCTGGAGCTTGTAGCCTAAAATAAAGTAAATTAAGTTTATATTTTTAGTTTAAAATGTAAACAAGATAACCCACCTGAACACTCTTAATGCACCAACAGCTCTATCTCCATAAATTTCTAGAGCTATCAATACCCTGCTCTACCAACTCCATAGATTTTGGTAGAGTTGGAGCTGTACCAAACACTCCCCTAGTATGTGGTAGCTTCTACGGTTTCGGTGGAATACGATTATGACTTTCCCATTAGAGTTGAAGAAAATTACCTACCTCTTACCAAGTATAAAATCACAAAGCCTATTCCTCTCACCCCCATTCCCCAACCTCACACCCCTCATACTAAAAGCTAGGCTGTAAAATATCAAACCTCTTCAACTTAACCATACAGCTCTTCAAATAATCAAATATACAGCTTAGCTAAAAACTTCTTCTTAAAAAACTATAATCATACTAAACAGACCTAAAACCCAGCTCTTTTAACTAATAAATTGCAGACCAGATAAGGTAATCCTGGCAGCCATCGACAGGCACCCAACGTGACGAGGAGCCTACCAGCTTCTCGTTGGGGTCGGGGCCTCGGGGGCAACGCTGAGTTAAGAGGCATCGCCACGCCTACGTAAAGAAAACTGCGTCCATGCCGACGTTGTTGCTGCCGACAACTAGCGCACCACAAACGCTGGCGGTCGTTTCGGTACTCAACGATACATGTATCCACGATTTATCTAGAATTAGATAATAGCCTACCATATGTCTACCAAGGACGGAACCCACTCATGGCTAAACCTCGAGGCAAGCTAGCTGTTTTCAATCCATAGGAACCATAGCCGGATGGACTAGTCCATAGTCTTTTGATCCCAAGCCTCGGACGGACCATCCTAACCTGCCACTGCGTCTTATCTATCCCGTGAAATTCTCAAGCGCCGAAAGATGGATGAGTACGCCGTGTTTCATCTGGCTGAAAGCGTGCGCGCGTCGCCGGGAGCAGGGGCCAGAGACACGCCGCCGACACGCGTCGCGCGGCCTTCCTCGGCCTCGGTTTGGCACGGCCGGCGCCCGCGCAGGGCAACCTGATGCACAGCGAGCATGAACAAACAGCCGCACCCAGGTTCACAATTTTGTTTCAAAACCGAAAACCGCTAGCCCAACGATAGCGGTTTTTACGAGAAATCGTTTAAAAACCGTGAAAAATCGAACGGTTTAAAAATTCAAATAAAATGAATTCTAATCGAATCTATGCTCGAAAACCGCTCGGTTTTCACGAAAAACCACGTTTTTGCAAAACCAACCAACCAATTAGATATTCATACAAAGCGGTTTTGGCGGTTTTCGCCCGGTTTTCAACGGTTTTAGTGGTTTTTACCGCATAAATTTTTGATTTTTTAAAATTAGAGCGTTTTGCATTTCAAGCGCGTGATGCGCTCAAAACCGCGGTTTTGAATGATTTTCACGGTTTTATGAACCCTGACCACACCAAGTGCAGCAAAACCGCGCAGGCCAGGTGCGCCACACCGCCGAGGCTCCGGCCCGGTGCGCGCGCAGCGCAATCTCCTCCTCTCCAGTCTCCACGTCACCCACATCCTACCACCGACACCGGCGCGCACCGCGGTGAATCGCTTGCAGGCAGACACGGAAGGAGCGATGCCGCAACGGCGAACGCATGCGTTGATGCGTGGGCTAACAGCTCGGCGTTCCGAAAAGGCGCATCGATCGAGAGATCCTCCAGGGGACGGACACGTTCTGCGTAGGGCACAGGGCAAGCAGTTCATCGAGTACTACTGATGTCGATGACGAATACACTGATCATGCATAGATCAGGGGATGCTTATTTTACAATGCAGCCACTGGCCACTCAACGTGAGGAACAGGCTAAAGCTGGGACCGAGTGTTCAGTTCGGATCTTGCTGTCGCTTCGTGGCAGAGGGCGAAGGCACTCTCAACCCTGGAGTCCAATGATCTCTGAAGGGAGGAAACAAGTGAGAAACCCATCGGGTGTGACACAGCAGGGGGCTGATTCAGAGCAATTGTATGGAATCGTACAACAAGCAAGCTTACCACAGGCAACACGGCCACCGGCGTTTCCAGTGCTCTTGCTGAGCTCGTGCTCACCTGCACGCAAAAAAAGCCAACAATTGCTAACCTTACTGTTTGATCTGGGCTACTCAATGGGATGATTCTGAATAAGACCGGCAAACGGGTCTTCAGTTTAGAAATCAGGAAAAGAGAGATGCATATATTATCATAAAGCGCAGAACGATGACCTCACAGATCGTTGATTTGCTGGAATGGCTCCGAAGAAAACCAACACTTCCGGAGATTTCAGCTTTGAAATTCAGGAGAACACATTATGGCAGAGTGCACAGAAATTATCTTTGAGTTAACATTGGATGGTGCAGCGATTTCCTATAAACCATTACGACATATTGGTTTCGGAATTTCTTTCAACACACACATTCACATCATGATAACATAGATCAATGCAGATTCAATCAATCCACAAGGAATCAACAGACAGTAAGCAGGCTCTAAAAAAGCTGATGAGGGCAATGTTAATGCATATGAGCTAATACAAGACGGAACAATGCAAAGGCAAAATCTCACTTCCTGCAAGGTGAAGATAAGAAGACATGCACTATTGTAGAGTTTGACTTTACAATAGTTCAAACATTTTCTATCTTGACCGAGAAATGCCGACACATCCTTCATCCCGAACGAGAAATGCCTAGTTACCTAAAACACTAGGGCCTTGAGAATCACAGGACAGTACATCAAAACCTTGGATTTAAGCGAACAAAATGTATACACCATGCATAACCTATTACCTACATTTTCTTTGTGCTTCTCCGAAGCAGTTCATAAACAGGTACTAAGAAATGAAGGAATCCTACATGGACTAAAACTAATTCAATTGTTTTTATCATTCATAAACAGAAATGGATAATCGTTATAATTTATAGCTCTATCAGGATTCCAACCAACTCTAGTAATGGCTAGATTCATAGATCCTTCATTAGCTCAAAAGGGCAAAAGGAGCACCAGGCACACAAGAAAAGCCAAGCATAAACAGTGATGTGCAGCATTACCCTTCCCAAGATCATCAGGGTCGGCATGAACAACAACAGCTCTGCCAATGATTGAATTTGTCCCAGTGAGTGGGATCTGCCATAAAGAATTGTTAAACATGTTAAAGCAAAGGCTAGGCTAACATAGGAATTATAAGGAGCCATGTAGTATTAGTTCCATAAAATATACATGCTGAAGAGATGTTTGATTACCTGGCTGTCGACAACATTGACATTGGCAACACCTGACTGCAGAGATAAATTCTCAGCGACGAGAATCATACAGTATACTTCCTGGACATGTATCACCCACATGGGTATGGAACAGCATAACAAATAAAGGCAAAAGAATAATACCATCCGCTCCAGCTGTCACATTTCCAAGATCACCAGCATGGCGGGTCTCATCTTCTGGTGCCCCATGTTCCTTATCCGCAGGATTGAAATGTGGTCCTACATTAGAAACAAGTGCAACAGTAAGTAGACAATTCAACAGATGGCAACTTAGAATTATCCTGATCATATTCATATATATATAGGCAAGCCAAAAGAAAAAAGAGAAGAAAATTACCAGTTGACATACAGCCATTTGTGGTGTCACCAAGTGCATGCACATGGAACCCATGGAGACCAGGCTTGAGGCCAGAGACTTCCAGTCACAGTGGTCGGACCTAAGAATTAAACAGACCGGTAAATGTCAATAATGCAGAGACTAAAATTCAATTCAAGAATAAAAATCATGGAGCAGGTGATGACTTACCATCTCCCTCTTGGACAAAGTAGATGGTGCCCTTAACACCCTCGCTGCTAGCAAGCAGAGCAACAGCCTTCGCCATTGTTTATGTGTTCTGTAAATAACTCCACAAGGAAAAAAAAACATTTCAGTATGGGTAGAAGCAGCCTAAATTACAATCAAGTTGTAAACGACATCTTTAGATTGTGGTGATTTCCCCTAAAGAATATATTGCACGACATATCTCATTTTCTTAGTGGAAGATTGAAAAATGTTAAAGCAGCAAACATGAGACATATCTTCGTTAGTAATATCAACAGTAGTATGGCGCAACCATCCAGTTTTTCTAAAGCATGTAAACCAAGAGGCTCCGTGATGCACCATGGAGCAAGTGCCTATGCCAACCGTTGACATCAAAAACTTGAAGTAGGGTTTCTAACAACAGTATACCAGACGAACACCTGGTTCAGAGCGTGCCAGTCGATTTGACCTGTAATCGACAAGGTAAAGATATAAAATTCACTCAAAGCCGATCGTGAAGATCAATCGGCTTAGATTCAACCAGCTCAAAGCCGATTAAACCAAGATAAAAGGGTAAGTCTCACTAGCCGATCAAGGCTAATCAGAGGATAAAGGTAGATCGATTACGAAGAAGGCGTCGTAGTAAAATCGAATAAATCGAATCAGGCGTAATTGAAGGAGATCAACAATCGGCGTCGCAACTTTATTGATCAAGATCGAATTACAAAGACTAAATTACAAGAACTACTCTAGTCGATAGGAAAAAGAGAACTAAGTAAATTTGTGGGTTTGATTGTGTTGTTATCTTTTGCAGCTCGCCCTTATCCTCTTTTTATATCCGTCGACGATCGTGTCCTATTACAACACGTTACAAAGCATGATCCGTATCGGCCTTAATCCGAATAGTTTTCCTAAAAATCTTTATTGTTAACAAATATCTTCAAATCTTTCCAAATCGTCTCATTGGTTACTATATGTTGACTTTATCTTGCCGATTTTGACCATACTTGACAAATTCGGTGCAAACACCAACATACTAAAGAACCACACAAACTCAGTGCATTTATTCAAGGCAAACAAAATTTGCTTAAATGCCAATACGCAAGAAGAAACACCACAACAGGTAGAATCGAACCTCATACTGGTCAGTGGAAATGAAGACTCAACCAATACACACAACATCTACATTCGAAGAACGGCAACAATAAACATGAAGGTACAGGTGAATTTTGCAGGCCATCCCGCATTCTGGCTAGTAAAAAAACTCCCAAATCTACTGCCACCCCTATCACAAACATATCATCGCAGGAAACCACCAGCAAACCCACAGAAACTTGCTTCAATTATGTCATCCTAACATATTCCAGAGCTCCTAGAATCAGAAGCCTAGTACCATCATATCTAAACTTTTATTATGACAAGATTCATTTTTTTTTAAAAAAAACGTTTACGATTGTGATGCCAGTACACGATTTAAACACTACATTATTTGACAATAAAATCCGTCTCCTCAACAGCATCGCCATCGCTGAACAAGCAAGCTAGCGTGGGCACGAGAATCACGCAAGTCTAACACATCTAACGCTCTCAAAGCGCTTGAACCTTTGCTTAATCACCAAATAAGGGAGCAAACTGAGCCTCACTTCCATCACGAAGTTGGGATCGACCACACCAACGATACTAACATCGAACACGAGACGACCCAACGATCAACCGGCGGCTAACCGAAATAAAAGACAAAGGGAAAGCGAAACCGCACACACCGATCTAGAAGCGATCGAAACCTAGGATCTGGGGTACTTGGGCAGGAGGCAGCAAAAATAATACCTCAGGCGACCCCTGTGACGAGGAGGAGGAGGACACGACGACCTTGCAATGCTGCGCTTCTGGAAGGTTCCGACTCCCTGTGCTGTGCTGTGCTGTGCGGGTGCAGGGCTCAAAGTGCTGCTGTATCTGTACGGGGTGGTGAGCACTAAGCATTCAAATTTCGTTTTCGGATGAAATTTCGCTGGTGATCGAAGTCTAAAATCTTGTTGAGATCTTAGAATTTTAGGTAAATCTCGGACAAAATTCAAAAACAAAAATTTAAATCTGGTTTTATTTCTATGGGAAAACGAAATTTGGGTGAAATTTCCGAAATCTTGGCGAGATTTGCTTAGATTTCGGTGAATTTGTACCGAGCGAAAAATAGCTCAAACGAGGTCAAAAACTTTTAAATTCTTTTGTGAAGGTTCATGACACATCAGTGATGTTCTCATAAAAATTTTAGATGATTATCAAATTTGAGGAATTTTTAGAAATTCAAACATTGCTACTGTCCTGATAAAACGCTAACCGACGAATGCAACACATACACAAGAGGCTATCAATTCCCTCCTAATTGCAACACATGCAATTAGAGGCTCACACTAGCTTAAGAAGCAAATAGGAGAGAACAACACATGCACACAACTCACACACACTCACAATAACTCCAGCAACTAGCAATTGCCCTTCAAGGCCTACTTTTATAGCCTTTAAGCCAAAACTAGCCGTTGGGGGAAAATTTGAAAAAACTCAGCGAATCCGGTGCTACCGCCCAACTGGACCCAGTAACACCGATCTACAGGCCAACGGCTAAAAAACTAGCCGTTGTGTAGAACTTCCGGTAGCACCGGCCAACTGGGAGCGGTGCTATCGCTCGGGTCATAGCATCGGCCTCCACCCTGGTAGCACCGGTCTCAAGTCGATCGCAAAAACACCTACTCTGGATTTTCTACACCGGCCAGAGGAGCGGTAGCACTGGACCTCCGGTGCTACCGGGTTACCATGGGCGGTAGCACCGGACTGTCAATCCGCCCAAAAACAACCTCTTTGGAATTTTCACACCGGTCACTTCCGGTGCTACCAGCCAAACTGCGGTAGCACCAGCCCAGCGGTGCTATCAGCCAACTAGGGTTGGTATGACCGGCCTCCTAGATTAGAAACGGATTTTTCCTAAAAATCTTTTCTTTTCGAATCAAACATTAATAATGATTGATTCTTTGAGCCATGTAATGATCAAACAATTCACAAAACACATTTGCAAACCCAATTCACATTCTCCAAAGAATCACATTAAGCACAACTTATTTCCAAACACATTTACAAATAAACCGAGAATCTATGAGATCAATCCTCTAGCCATGTAAGGATCAACACATAAGCCCGACACTTTGCAAAATACATTTGCAAATGCCAACACATGCTTTAGTCTCAAAACCCACAACCTCTAGTTTATTTGCAAAACACATTTGCAAATAACAAATCAACACTTTGCAAAAACACATTTTGCAAACACAAAGCATAAACATCTCTTAGCCTTATGATGATCAGCACATGATCAAGTCACAAGCTAAGTCTCTAATGCATGAGCTTTCCATTTGCAGCACATGAAAATACCTAGCTCCATGCAAACAACAAACATTTAAAACCAAATACTTGAGCTCTCCTTTTTGCAACTCATGCAAATCTTAACTCTAAGCAAACCATAAATCAAACTTAAGCGCATGAGCTCTCTATTTACAACACATGTAAATCTCTAGCTCCATACAACCACTTTAAACCAAATTGCTTGAGCTCTCTCCGTTTGCAACACATGCAAAACTTAGCTCCAAGCAATACCAAAACAAATTGAGAATTCAAATAAGAAGCAAGCATGAGCTTCTCTTATTTGCAACACATGCAAATCAATGCATAATGCAAAAACCAATGCACGAGCTTCAACCATTCGCAACACATACCAAATGGTTAGCTCTATGTAAAATCAAATAAGAGAGTGAGCTAGAGTGAACGGATTAAGTTCATCAACACATGATGAAGGTCAAACTAAATGACTCAACCCCTCTTAATAGATACGACACCTAACTAGCAACCCGGTCTTCTATCTAAACACCGAGACCGATAAAAGACTAGGAGCATCCTTAGCCTAGCTAGTTATACCTTTGCCTCTAGCGATCCACTTGGAGCTTCTATGATATCCAATCATCTTTTCTCTAGGATCGAATCCTCTTCTTCTTATTCATCAATACACGATGAACCTTTTCTAGCCCTTCTATTTACTTTGGGATCACCTCTTGAAGCTCATCAACATATGATGACTTCTCGTTCCTGATTCTTTATCATCTTGGAGTCAACCTACTTCACAACTCATGAAAGATTGTTAGTCTAACAAACACGGTTATCTCAATAATCATTTGCACTTCATTAACACATAATGAATGCCTCCAAGATCGATTGAGCACAACTCAAATCAATTTGAGTGATTTAAAGGTATCTTGCGTGCTTTGATGCAACTAATGCTTCATTATTCTCGAGAACTATTCGTTTGTCCTTAATCAATAAGGAACACCATCAACACATGATGAAGCGTTCTTTGATTGATTAAAAGACAATCGAATCTTAATTTAAATTTTATTTAAATTGATATGAGTATATATTAACTATACAAGTTTCATATACTCAATGTGATGGTTAGTAATGATCCAAATATGTTTGAGTGATGGAAAGAGATCAATACATTTAGACTATCAACTATAGAACAAACTCTATTAAGTATGTGCATATAACTAATTGAACTTGGAATCAATATGCACATAATCAATCTTAGATTGCATATGAGTTTATCCTATATTAACATGAGTATATTACAACTACACAAGTTATATATACTCAAAAGATTGTTTCAAAGTCTTGATCATTTATATTATATGGCAAGAGGATATGGATCAATACAATTGAAACATCAAGTTAAATTATCAACTCCCCCTAGATGTGTACATTCATGTAAATATAGGTTTGAAAACATAATACACATATTTAGACTATGGCAATAGAAGAGTTTATCTTTTAACTTGAATCCTAAGTATGCATTAAGACAATAGAATGAATACAAGTGTATACCTTAGGTTTTTCATTTTCTATCCAAATTTGAGACTAATAAGAATGAAGTTCAATAAACATGTTAGTCTCAGAATGATTAAATTTGTCATTAAACAAGGATTAAATGTTAATATAAAATCAATCACCAAAACTAATGGAGCTTGAATTTACACCTCAGCCTTGCTAGATCGGGTGAGCTCTAGTCACTCCTCATGAGGAAGACATCCTCACGAGCTCCAGTGTGGATGGCCTCGTCAAGCTTGAGTGATGGTGAAGCTTGGGACACCGTGGTGAAGCAAGAGTGGAGCAACTCATCGATGGTGGAATTGGCTCGGTTAAAACTGGTTCGTCGATGGCAGAAAGAAAGAGAGATATATATGGTTGTGGCACTCTCCTGCCATAAAATATATAGGTTGAGGGTGATTGAAAGTTGGAAAGTAGTAGAAGTGGCTGGTAGTTGAAAAGTGATAGGAGTAGGAAAGTTTGATCTCATCTGACATATGATCTGTATCAATTCCCATATTTTAAACAAGCTATTGGAAGGGAAAACTCCCTGCCTCCCTGGTACGGTGGAAGGAGTGATAAATCTTGTACTGTCAAACTGAGGAGCAGCGTATGATCGATTTTTCTCTATATAATAGATTTATCGTGAATGGAACAAACAATTTACAATAACTTGATATTTTCTGTCCTAAAAAATTCTGTAAGCCTAAGCCTCGAAATCTAATATATATGATCCAGATTATATATAGTTGTTAACGTTGTATATCGGTTCGATCGGAAGGTTTAATAGATGCGGATGCTTTACAAAAGAAAGGTCTATTAGAGGTTATTGACCTGTAAGACTTACTAGATGCATAGCGGGTTCGCGTTTTGTTGCGGACGGAAAGAATTATTAAGATAGACAAAGATTTTAATAGAGAGATGGAATATTTTTAGGAATACATTAAAAAAGAAACAAAAAACTCTAAAATAGGTTTCAATATCTAAAAATACATATATATTTTATAAAAAATTCCAAAAGTACTATAGCAATCACTATTCCTATTTACCTAGAATCTGCAGTGAACAGAGACCGGGAGGTCGGTTGACTGCAGTACCTCTTGAGAATAATGAGTCATATAGATTAGCTAGTTTAATGCCAGATTGTTTATTTATACATAAAGAGTGATTTCCTCCCACTATATAAGGGGAGCAAAAAGCTTTTATTATACACGAAAGGCTACAGACAAGAAGCCAATAAAGAAAGAAGGCCATAACTACATCTTGTATTTTTGTTTGTCGATTTATACCCGTGAGTTGACAGCTTCGGTAGTCGGCGACACGATTTCGATCACGCAACAGTTACATCATTTGTTGCTCAGTACTTATACAGTTATATTACATGACATCACATCCAGTTTCTTCTTCACTTTTATCTTATTTTTCGCTTGGGAGAGAGCCTATTGTGCAGTCGTGTTTCGTGTAGCTGTACTGTCCCATCGGGCCGTAGCGCACCGCTGCAATCAGAAATCCTTGTGGGCTGAACCGCGCGTTGTTTTCCTTTGCTCTGCTTTGGTTGCCCGTGAAGCATCCGCAGCGTAGGAGAAGGATGGGCCACGCCCACGCCATGAGCATGCATCTGGTGATCTCTTCATCCGTACGTAGTACAGCAGTTTCTTGCTGTTTCAGCTCTGCTCTGCACCGCACCGCGCAACGAAAACTACACAGCTTCCCATGAAACGGTGCCCCGTGCGCTCAGAGTCAGACTCGAACCCAGCAAAGTCAGTCGCCGCTCGCGGACCCTGCCTCCGACTAGACCGACAGTGGGTGCTATTTTATGAATTTTTTACTGTCTTCGCTCGGTCGAATATTATTTTTGTGGGAATGGCCACCGGTCTGGATTATTTGCCGAAATGGCCCTAGGCGTGACGAAATCGCGGACGGCAAGTGCTGCACCGACGTGCAGCGGCTAGAAGGGGCTGCCACGCGCGGCGTGGCCCGTACATCTCCAACACCAGTGGAGCATGTTGAAGTATGATGGCCAATGTGGTTTGTTGGTGCTCCTTTCGTGCCTTTGCATACCAATACAGGAAGTACAGCATACAGATTAGAGATACTGAGATAGTTGTTGGAAACTTGGAACAACGTTCCTCCTTTTGTTCTTGATGTTACATGCTAGATCAGGCGTGACGTTTTAATTTGTTCTTGCTTCTCTGATCGATGTCAAGTTGTCTGTATAAACTTCATTGGCTGTAATCTAATGACTAAAACTTTGGTTCGAAGTAAAAGGAGGAGAGATGCTTGTACTGTTAAGACTCACACAACTGATGAAAAATTTCAGACTTGGGATCTTTTCGTGTATGCTTGGTTGCCCGATCTAAAGTCTGGTATGTGTGTCATGAATTTTGGCCTTTGCATACATCGGCGCTGCATCGGCTATCTTAACCGCTGCACTAGGCGAGCAGCGCGCAGAGCCGCTGCTGCGCGGTGCAGCACATATGACCCACGCTTTCATCGTTCCTGCATGCCATTTCAGCAAATAATCCAAATCGGTGGCCATTCTCACAAAAAATCTTCTTCAGCCGAGCCAAAAAGTAAAAAAATTCCTCTTTTAACATCTTCTATCTCCAGATAATTCTATTTATGTTTGTTCGTTTATCTCGTAAATTTTAGTTATGTGCACGTGCTGTTTGTTTTCCTCGTCAAGACGAGTGCTAGCATCACAGAGATACTCTTCCGTACACTTGACTGAGAGACGAAAAGGCCCAAGTGAAACTAAACAATTGAGCAAGCTTAGAGTGACGGCTCTCAGTCCCAGCTCAAATTCATACTTAGGCGACATAACTAGGCACTGCAGTTTACTAATCACCAGGAGTATCTATCTAGCAGGAGCACGTACGCATGGCGATAACACACAAACGATGAGATTGCTAACCACACTTTCAAAACCGTGGTCACCACCACAGCGCAAAGCAAATCCAATCAACCATCACAAAACGCGTTTTTGCCGCACTCTCTCATCTTCTACTTATTCCTTCGGCTTAAGAAAGAAAGAAAGAAAGAAAGAACGAGCATAGCCAGCGCTGACACATGCAACAGGCGTGATTTTTTACCCTTCCTTCAATTTCCGTGACTAACGCTTAGTGACTTAGATGGCCATCGTTTGTTCCTGCCACAGGGCAAGATCCCCTTGGCCTTATTTGGACGAGAGGAAGTGGATGTTGGTAGCGTAGACAGGCCCTCTAAAGTTGTAGGATAGAGTTTCATGTGCAGTTTGTAAGAGGCTGCAACAACCGATTATCGGTCATGACCACCGCTCGATCAAAGCAGCGAATGGTGCGGATTGTCGAGCGATTGTCGATTGCGTGTTGCTACGATGGTCACTATAGTGCCGATTGCTATAGTGTTTTCAAGTAGTGCTATAGACAATCGGACCATCGATTTTTGATCCAACGATTGATCTACAACGGTTAAAGTTGCGATCCTTACACGATGCGTTAGATCTCTTTCGGTGGTATGTTGGAAATCATTTAGGGTCAAAGGGCGGTGTTTCTTTGGAATGGAGGCAGCACAAAACATTCTTTATAGGTGTTTCCTCTTTATATCTAGTATTGCAGATGCACTTTGTGTTAAACGTAATATTGCCCACATTTTTAGACACCTTAAGTATTTTTGAGTGAACTAATTGGTGCATGAAACTCAATATGCAAGACATCAGAGGACAAAGGCAAAGGTCTCGAGTTTAAAATATGGCTAGTGCAATTTTAAGAAAAAAATGTATCCCATATCTGAGTCCACGTGATTGGCCTGATAAAGGCTAGAGTGTTGAAGTCACATTGCCCACATTTTCTCTCTGTCTTAAACTTTCAAGTGAAAAGTATAGTGCCCCGTCTCTCAGTTTCCTTTTCTCAGCACGTAATGTATGATCCTTTCCTTTTCTAGGACATTTGTTTCCTTTTCCTTAATTTCAGGATATTTGTTTCCTTTTCCTTGAGATGATGTTGGAGGTGGGAGGAGAGTGCATTTGTGGGCCATAGGGATGATTAGACACATTAAACAATAGCCATCGAATGTGGGTGAGTAAAGCTGAGAAAGATCTGAGAGGTTAATTTTGATGGAGGCAATTTTATGGGGACGTTTCTCTGGGTACACGAAGGTTGGGCTATCTCTAGTGGGTGCATTATTTGGGGTGGACGTAGAAGAGAATGCTTAGGTGCATTATAAAGGAGTATAGATGGTAATTGGTGCATGAAAGTCAATTGTGCTTACATTGTTTCCAAAGAGAATAATAGATAGGACTATAGGAGGTGGGCACGATTGCGGTGCAGCAGGGCCTGTCGGGCCGCATGCCTAAACCATGCCGTGCGCCACGGCCGATCGTCCCACTATGTCGTGCTAGCTTGACTCATCTTGGTGAGCCTAGGCACGGCCCATTTGCCATCCGTGTTGGCTTCGTGCTGTGCCGGTTCAGACTCGGCCCATTTGCACTATTGTGATGAGAGGAAAGGAGCCGGTGACACACAGAGCTGAGGCAGCGGACACAAATATTGGGGGAAAAAGAACTAAATTTTATTCATTTTTGAGCAGGTATAGAATCTTGCCTCGTTAAAAATCTTACACCTGTGTGGGGTATCCCGGTCTTGGGCGGCTCAATGTCGTGCTCGGTGTCGGTGAGCATGTACTCTCTAGCCTCTATTCTCCACCTTTGAACATCTCTGTTGTCTCCCATTTCTCCGTATGCTAGGACCGCAAAGGCGCCGACCATAGGACAAGCCACAACATGGCGCAATGTTGCGCAGAGCGCCTGCCACGTGTTGTGCTGCTTTAGGCCCATCAAGTCATTTCGTGTTGTGCCGGCCTATGCGAGCGTGTTGTGCCATCCGCCCATCGTGCCCGACCATGAGACCCGCATGGCTTGTGCGTATCGTCTTTGTGCCTACCGTGTTGTTGGTTATGATCTTGGCTAACTAATAGATCTGAGATCTTAGGGGCTAGGCCCACCTCTAACGCATGCACGTGCTTTGATCAGGAGCTCTTCAACAAATTTGGTTAGGTCCCGTAGCTAGCGCCAGATTTAAAAGGGAAAGGCCGGCACTCAAGAGAATAGAGATTTGATCTTGTATTTTGCCATCTTTCCCAACACACTCATCCGATCTAGGGTTTTGACGCTAAGGCTAATGAAGATCCTCACCATCACTGAGAGCTTCTCAGTGCCCATCTCTTCATCGCACGCCTACGGTGTCATCTTCATCACCGACACACAAAGCCGGCGTAAAATACCCTAATAGCTACTTCTTCTTCACGGGTCGGTGCATCCATCTAACGATTTATTTTCGCATAGTTATTTCTGTGATCTTGTTTTAGACTAGCTAGTGGCTTAAGTATTAGTTCAACCTTAGTCTAACATTTGCTATCAGAGCACCTAGTCTAAATCTTGATCCTTTTTAGCTCGGTTTAGTCTTTGTTTTGGCTCGACTTTGACTTTGTTCTTGTCGGTTTAGGTTTGATCTAGCTCGGGTAGCACTTAGAAGGAGGGGATCCGAACCCAAAATCTCATATCTAAAACCCCAAATCCAAGCAATCCTAGTTTCTAAAGGGGGTTTTTGGGGCTTACCTTGCCCGGTCGTCATCGTTGTCGCCGACGTCCTTGCCCTTCGTCGTCGGCCGTTCCGCCTGCGTTGCCTCTTGCTCGCCGGCAGCCACGATTTTGCGTGAGTGCGGCACTCTGTATCCCCACCTCGATGGAGCCGCACACGGCATAGCTCGCCCGTGCGCGCCATCGCCGTTGCTCCACTTGCTCTTTGCCCGCTAGCTCCGTTACCGCTATGCAATTTTTTCTCGGGGAGGCGAAGCCGAATGTCTATGGTTTCCTCGCGCGGTGGTTTTGTTTCGATCGTGCTTGATCTGAGTCGTCTATTCTGGATCGGCGATCGCCGCTCATGCGCAGTGGCGGCGCCTCGCGTCATGTAGGCCATCGGTTGGTGGAGCTACAGCGTTTGGCGTGGCGCCGTCAGCCCTCTTCGCCCAAGTGTTGGTCGGGCGCGGCAATGAGGCCGTCTTGTCGCTTGGAGCCACGTCGTTTTAGGCGATATCTTACGGTATTTAGCTCATTTCATTTTGTATTCATTATATCTTTTTAATTCAACAATAAGTATTGTTTATTTATTACTTCACAGGCATTAATATTACTGTTTAATTTTTATGATTAATTTTTGGGCATATTAACTAATGTGGCAATTAATTTTTATATATGATGATTATTTACGAGCATTATCTCTAATTAAAATGGAACTAACTGGAAGTTTTGGTTATAGATTATTATTAATGATGAAAATTGGGATTATGTCATGACCATGATCATATCTTGACCAACTTTGTTTATGAACAAGTGTCACCTATAAGATAATTCATTCTTTTTGTTTACGCTTGCGGTGATGCGAGTTAGAACTATTAATTTTTCTGTTATTAGCATGTTATTAATCGAGACCAACATAGGGTTAATTTTTATGCAAGACATTTATTTTTAAATGTTTACTGATTATATTTTATTTTGATTCATCCATGAACAACACTAATGTTGCCGCTTACTTGAGCGGCATTGAGCGGTGGCTTGGAACAAACTTTTCCTCTTGGAAGGAGAGGATTTTGATTGTCCTTGGAGTCATGGATTTCGACTATGCATTACGTGAGAACGCTCCGTAGTTCCTTTCGTTGATGATGAGAGTTTCACTTAGAAAAAGAAACTCTATGACTTAACAACGGAAAAGTGGGAGTGGTCCAACTGCATATCCTTAATGATTATGAAGAGCACTATATCTGTTGGGATAAGGGGATCAATCCCTAAATCTAATAATGCTAAGCATTACTTGGCCTCAGTCAATGAGCAATTTAAGGGCTCCTCAAAAGTATATGCCAGTACTTTGATCATGAAGATACTCACCACTAAGTATGTTGGCTCCAGCAGCGTTCGTGAGCATATCATGATGATGACAGATATGGCTGCTAAGCTTAAGGGCATGGACACGGCTATTTCTGATGGCTTCTTGGTCTATTTTATTATGACTTCCCTCCCTTCTTAGTATAATGCTTGTAAGATTAATTACAACACTCAGAAGGAAAGTGGACCATGAGCGAGTTGATCACCATGTGTGTCCAAGAGGAGGAGAGGATAAAGGCCACAAGGAAGGACCATGTCTATAATGTTGGTCATGGAAAAAGAAAATCCCAAGGGGATTCTAAGCCTAAGAAGAAGCTGCATTTCTCTCCTAAGGCCGAATCAAGCAAATCAAAGCCAAAGAGAGGCCCTCTTTGCACCTAATTCGCCTCTTGATGGGCCCATCTATCGCTTCTACAAGAACAATGGGCACATTTAGAAGGATTGTGTGGGCTTCATAAAGTGGCTCGCTTGAGAAGGTAACGCCATAATTTCTCACATTGATGAAACCCTTTATGTTGATTTTTCCCTAATACAGGTGGATTGATTACGGTGTCCTTTGTGCGTTTCTAATTCATTGCAAGGATTCCTTACCATGAGGACACTAAGAAAGGAGAGCGAAGTATTAGAGTTGCTAATTGAAAGGAGGCTGAAGTTGAAGCCGTTGGAACACTACTATTAGCATTAAATAGTGCCTTCACCCTTTATTTGAATAATGTTATTTATGTTCCTACCATGAGGAGGAATCTTATTTCAGTTTCTTTATTGGATGATGATGGATTCATTTGTATTTTGGGAACAATAAATGCATTGTGAGTTTTAATTCTAATAATGTTGGTCTCATGACTCGATGAGATAAACTCTACATGCTTCCTCTCTGTAAATTCCTGTGTCAATGAATGTGTGCGATGTCATCAATAAGCGAAAGAGAAGTTTAGGTGATGAGACTACATCGAAATTGTGGCACTTGTCATTTATATCACATTTGAAGGGGAGAATGAAACGTCTTATTAAGGAAGAGATACTCCATCCATTAGACTTCTCTAACTTAGACCATTGTATTGATTGTATTAAGGGAAATATGTAAAACAAATTAAGAAGGAGTCACACAAAGCACAAGAATCTTAGAATTAATCCACACTGATATATGTGGACTATTTCTTGTAACTTCAGTGGATAGGTATGACTCTTTTATCAAATCCACTAATGATTTCTCCCATTATGGTTATATTTTTCCCATTCGTGATCGATCTGAGTCACTCGATAAGTTTAAAATATTCAATGTTGAAGTAGAAAATCAGCACAATTTAAAGATTAAGGTAGTAAGATCAGATCGTGGAGGAGAATATTATGGGAGACATGCTTCTTATGGACAAATCCTGGTCCGCTAAGTTTCTTTCAGAAAATGGCATAATAGCCAAATATTCAACACCTGGTGAACCTTAGCAAAATGGAGTAGCTGAAAGACAACTCCACATATACTTAATCTTGTTCCCAGTAAATCAGTGCTTAATACACCTTATGAATTATGGACTGGGAGGAAACCGAGCTTAAAATACTTACGTGTGTGGGGTTGTCTTGCTGAAGCTAAGGTCTTTAATCCATATATTGGGAAATTAGATCCTAAGACAATAAGTTGCCATTTTATTGGATATCCTGAAAAATCTAAGGGGTATCAATTTTATTGTCCAGATCGTGTCACTAAGTTTGTAGAAACCCGACATGCTATATTTTTAGAGAATGATGAAATCAGTGGGAGCTTAAAGGCTAGCAAAATAGATCTTAAGGAGATTTGGATTTATGTACTGACGAATACTCATAAAACAGGGTGCACCAACGGCCCAATTGCAACAAGCAAAGCCCGGAGCGACAAAGCGGCCTCGAATCTGACCCGGCCTAAGCAGGCCGTCCCGGCCTGCTACCCAAATGCCTACGAGACCATTCGGAGACCATTCCCGGCCGGTCCGACTCCGACTTCAGCGAGGTTCCCGACCCCGCGGCGGGGCGGGATCCCCGCTCCGGCAGAACCATGATAATCCCGCCGAGGGCGCGTCGCGCGCGAAGTCCGTGTCAACCTAAGGCCACGTGCCCCACGAGCGGTCATTAGTGGTGGCGAGGCGGTGGTCCCTTCCCAAAACGGTTTGATAGGCTGCTGAAGCCCGTCTCTGTCCCATGACCCGGCCACCCACGGTGCAAGGACACGCTCTCTCCCGAGGCAACTCCAGCGTCACAGCGACTCGTCGGCACCCATGGATCACGAGAGCAGCTCGCCACTTCCGGAGGATTACCTAACCACTCGACCAGCTAGACCACCGACCAGCATAGGCTCGTGACGGCGACCGGTCGGCGAACAGCGACCGATCGGCGAGCGATTAGCGAGACGGCGGGGCAAGGCCGAAGCCCCTAAAGTAGCTCGCTGGCACTTCGCCAATTCTCGATGTAACACCTTAAATCTTGAATAAAAGGAGGCGGAACCTCCTAACAGGCGGGGAGTAAGAGCGACAAGAGAGCTTTCCTCTTCTTCCTCTTCTTCTTTTTCTTCTCCTTACGAGAGCTAAGTTTAGATCATTCTAGTGTTGAGGCTCCACCTCTCGCTTGTAAAAAAACTCGGTGCGATCATCGCACCCGATGAATACAACACCAACGCACGAATCGGGTAGGGACCTTGGCCGAACGGTATACATCTTGGACTCGAGTCTAACCATTCGGGGCGAGACGCGCAGCCCCTTAGACTTACAAATTTACTTGCCGCTCAAAGCGCCGGCGGTTGGCGTGCCGGTAGGGGGCTTGCGTCTTGGCGGCATCTCGGATTCCCATTCGTCTCCTTGATGGCATTCTTCTCCAACGACGGCATGGCGTGTTCGGGAGCGGATCCGCCGGCTCCTCGGCTTCACGTCACCTCGGAGGAAGCTCACGCTCATCCCGCTGCCGGAGGGCGGCGCTTCGGGAACTGGACACCATCTCCGGCGGCCGTCCCACTCGGCTTGGAGCGCCCGCAGTCCCAAAGCCGGAACACGAGCGCTATACCTCCTTTGGCGAAAGCCCTCCGAACTGCGCGAGAGATCCGTCACCTCCCGCTGCTCGACTTGTAGCTATGGCGGCTACATGCCAACCTCAGTCCACGAGTTCTTTGGAAGACTCTTCCGACCACGGCTCCAGGCTTCCGACACGGGTATCCGCCCAGCGGCACTCGCGAGTGCAACGCGGGCGAACCTGGCCGATTGGCGTAGCCACCGCGGCTCTGACGGTCCCCGTCCGTGCGCCGAGGCACGGGAGGAATACCAGCCCGCCTTGGCCGAACCTTCGAGCTCGCCGCGCCGGCCCAGCGGCAGCTGGAGGCGGAGGAAGCGAAAGGTGAGCTCGGCCGGCCGAGCCAACACAGGCGGGGCGAGCCGAGCCAGCGCAAGTCTTGGGCGAGCGGCAGCGCCTTGCGCGCGCAAGAGCACCACAAGTTGAGGCGAATCCGGCGCCCCAGTTTTCCTCACGCAAGCCAAAGCGTGGTCGCGGCGCAATCTTTGCTCAGGCCTTAGAGCCCGCAAACCGGAGGCGAGCTACCTATCGGAACCTTGGGTGGTGGAGGCCTTGTGCGTCGCGGCACATCTGAGCCTCCGCTCCTACCACCGGCGCTACTTCCGCCACGGCCGTCTGCCCGCCGCGTGAGCCGGTGAGTGCGGCAAGACCGCACCCCGCCATGAACCACCCGGCCTCACGCACCCGGTGCGCGGCGCCTCGGTAATGCCTCGACATCCGCGCCACCCTCGGCGCGAAGAAAGATGGCGGAGGGCGCCGCCACTCACGTGTTGCGGATGGTGGCGCCACTACACGGCCGAGCCACGATGGTCGGACCACGGGCTTTTGCCAAGGATCCGCCAGTGATTTCCCGCCGGTCCGGCGCCTACCAACATTGCCAAGTACACGGGCCACCAACCTGGTGTCGGCTCAAGATCTGCCGACTCGCGTCTTGCGGTGGGAAGCGACGGATGATCTCTTCATCATCCATGCCTCCCCATCTACCTCGCGGACTCGGCTCGAGCACGGCTCGAGTACCGCCTCCAAAAGCGTCAGAGGCGGGTGACTTGAAGAATCTCTTCGTCGGTAACTTCGGGGCACTTATAAGCGCCCAGTAACTCCTGAGACACGAAGGCTGCAAGCGGCGGCAGGAGACTCTCGGGACTACATCGGAGGTTTTTCCGCCGGTCAGCGAGCTCCCGACATCTCCGGCGCCGATGTCGTGGGAGCCTTCATCTGGCACCTCTGCAAGGCCTTGGTGCACTGGTGGGCTGCCTCAAGCCCGGGACCGCAAGAGCTCCTCGACATCGCCACCAACCACGCCTCGGCGAGGAGGCCGTGGGGCTATTTTGAAGGAGGAAAGGCCCAGCAGAGCCCGGCGTCAAGCGGGTCTCCTTCAGGCCGCCGACAAGCGGAGCGGCGCGGAGGCGATCCGTGAGACCCAAGTGGTCGCCACGGTCGACCGCCAGCCTTAGCGGCGCGCGCCGGCCGTCGCGCCCGACCGCCGAAATTGATGGGCGGCCCATGCCCGAACCATGGGTTCTCCGTCAAGCACAAATCACCGGGGCTGCGAAGTCTGGCGCTATCTTTCTAGCGTCCCCACCACGCCGCGAAGCAAAGGAAAGAAGCCGCGCGGCCCGCGAACAGCGGAGAAGAAGGCGACGGCGAGTTCCCGAGCCCGGCGGGCGCCTCATGATCTTCGGAGGACCGGCACTCTGGCAGGCAAGCGTCGGCTCAAGCTCGCTTCGCGAGTCCACACCGTCGCGCGGGCGTCCCCAATATCTTCGGTGGTCGGAGTTCCGATCACCTTTGATCGGACCGATCACCCGATCGCGTCCACGGTAGGAGGTACCCGCGGTGGTCGGCCCGTCGTCGAACGGCGCCTCACGAAGGTCTTGATGGGCGAAGGCGGCGGCCTTAACATCCTCGTTGAGGCGTTCGGCGCTATGGGGTCCGCGCTCAAGCCTCCCGGCCAAGCAAGGCACCTTTCCATGGCGTCATCCGGGCGGCAAGCCCATCCGCTCGGCGGTCGACCGCCCGTCACCTTCGAGGCGGGGAAACTTCCGCACCGAGACCCTCACCTTGGTCGTGGATTTCCCGGCGCCTACCACGCCATCTGGGAGGCCATGCTACGCCAAGTTCATGGCGATCCCGGCCACGCCTACCTCAAGTCGAAGATGCGGACCGCATGGAGTCATTCTGCGGCATCGTCTTTCGGCTTGCCTTCAAGCTGCGGCGGCGGCATGCGGAGCTCGCCTCGGCGATCGTTGCCTCTGCGAACTCAACAAGCTCGGGAGGAAGCCGCGAGTCCATCCTGAATCCGACAAATCGGGCGGGATCCTTCAAATCCGCGAGGGACACGAAGGAGGTCACGGTCGATCCACGTGATCCGACCAAGACCGTCTTGGTCGAGCCACGCTCCCGCCAAATAGGAAAGCGCTCGTCGACTTCCTCGCACTAACAAAGATGTCTTCGCATGGAGGTCCTCCGACATGCGGGCATTCAAAGGAGGTCGCCGAGCACTCCTTGAGCGTCAGACCGGGCTCAAAGCCGTCCGCCCAACGCCTGCGCGCCGACGAGGAAAGACGAGGTTATAGGGAGGAGATCGCCAAACTCTTGGCGGCGGGTTTGTAAAGAGGTGCGCCACCACGAGTGGCTAGCCAACCACATACTTGTAAAAAGAAGAGCGGGCAATGGAGAATGTGTGTTGACTATACGAGTCTCAACAAAGCATGTCCCAGGACCCATTCCTTACCTCGCATCGACCAAGTCATCGACTCCACGGCTGGTGCGAGTCTCTTTCCTTCGGATGCCTACTCGGGCTACCACAGTTGCGCTAAAGGAGTCCGACCACTTCGCGACTTCCTTCATCACTCCGTTCGGCTCGTTACGCTATGTCACAATGCCCTTCTACTGAAGAACGCAGGCGCTACATACCAGCGATGTATGCAAGCGTGCTTCAATGACGGATCGGCCGCAGCGTTGAGGCGTATGTCGGCGATATTGTCGTAAAGACCGGGAAGGTGGCGACCTTATCGCCCGACCTAGAAGAGACTTTCGCGAACCTTCGCGGTTTCGCATAAAGCTCAACCAGTGCGTCTTGGGGTCCCCAAAGGAAAGCTCTTAGGCTTCATCGTCTCGGCGAGGCATCGAGGCCAATCGGAGAAGATCTCGGCGATCGCAAGGATGGGCCCGGTCGGCAACCTCAAAGGGGTCAGGTGTCGGGTGCTGGCGGCTTTGAGCCGTTCGTGTCTCGCCTCGGCGAACGCGAATGCCGCTCTGGTGCTCAAGAAATCCGACCGCTTGAGTTGGACACACGAGGCTCGGGAGGCCTCACCGGCTTGAAGGCCTTCTGTCCTCGCCTCGATCTGATCGCCCGGCACCAGGGTGAACCGCTGCTCCTCTACATGTTGCCACTACCCAAGTCGTCGGTAGCGGCCCTCGTGGTGGAGCGGCGGAAGAAGGCCGTGAGCTCAAGGTACAGCGGCGGTCTACTTCATCGATGGTACTTTCCGAGTCAAGACTCGGTACCCACAGTGCGAGAGTTACTCTACGCGGTGCTCATCGCAAAGAGGAAACTCGTTCACTACTTGATCGACGCGCCATCACATGGTGACCACGTCCCCACTGGCGAGATCATCCACAATCGCGATGCCTCGGGAAGGATAGCCAAATGGGCGCTCGAGCTTAGCGGCCATGGCATAATATCGTCCCTCGGACGGCGATCAAATCGCGAGCTCGGCGACCGTCGCCGCCGTGGACCAAGCCGAGCACCACCGGTGGTCGAAGACCCGAGTCTTGGACAATGTACTTGACGGGTCTTACACCAAGAATGGCGCGCGCGGGAGTAAATCATCATCTCCCGCTCGAGAGCGAGCTTCTGTCGCCATTAGGTTGCTCTTGGCGCGACCAACAACATTGCCGTCACGAGGCTCGTCAACGGTCTCGGATCGCTGCCGACCTCGGTGCCCGCGGCTCGTCCACGGGACTCCAAGCTTGTCGTCGACCAAGTCATGAAGGCTGCGGGCCCCGAGAGCGCCCGCGTGGCCGCGTCTTGTCGAGAAGCACGCTCGAGGAGCGGTTCAAGGGTTTCGAGCTTCACCATAGCTACCGACGCTACAATGGCGAGGCCGATCACTGGCCAATCTTGCCTCCAGCGAGAGAGCACATCCCTCCGAGATCTTCGTCTCCAACCTCCTGCGGCCTTGTCGGTGGACTCGGCGGTGGCGGCCACCGGCCGATCGGCCGCAGTCGCCCGGCCGACGCAGCGGTCGGCGTGAGACTTGGCGGATCGCCCGCGGTGTGCTAGCACTTGAGTCCGTGGAGGAGGCCCTACATCGACCGTTTGATCGGACGGGTCACTTCCCGACCGACCGAGGCCGGCGCCTCGCCGTGAGCAAAATCGCCGTCTGATCGGCCCAGACCTCTACAAAGGAGTCCTCCGGGGTCCTCCAAAAATGTATCTTGACCGACCAAGGAAAGCAGTTCTGCTGGGCGACATACACGGTAGTCTGCGGTCACCACGCAGCACCCGATCTCTTGTGGGAAAGGCCTTTCGACAAGGTTTCTCTTGGCCAACCGTGTCGACGCGACGAGCATATCATACGCGACTGCGAAGGATGCGATTCTTTGCTCGTGACGCATCTGCCGGCCAAGCTTTACTGAGGCGATCCCCATCACGTGGCCTTTTGCCGTGCAGGGACTCGATTTGGTCGAGCCTTCGAGGAAGCGCCCGGGGCTTCACCCACACGCTCGTCGCGGTAGATAAGTTCACCAAGTGGATAGAGGCCAAGCCGGTCGTGGCGTCCGCGTCGGTACAAGCGGCCATCTTCTTCGCGACATCGTTTTAGGTTTGGAGTCCCAAACTCCATCATCATCGACAACGGAACACGGTTCACGGGGAAGGAATTTCTCGAGTTCGTGGCGACTTCAACATCCGTGTCGATTGGGCGCGATGGCCCATCCGCGGACTAACGGCCGGTCGGCGCACTAACGGCATGATCCTTCAGGACTCAAGCGCGGATCTTCGATCGGCTCAAGCATTTCGCGGTATTGGGTAGCCGAGCGCCCTCAGTCCTCTGGAGTCTGCGGACCACGCCGACCGAACAGCGGGTTCACACCCTTCTTTATGGTGTTGGCGCTGAAGCCGTTTTGCCCACCGACACGGAATCGGCTCCCGAGATTGCAAGCCTTCGATGAGGCTCGGGGCTCGCCTCGCAACAAGGCGCCATCGACCACTCGGCGAGGCGCGCGGCGTGGCGTCTGCGGTCGGCGGATATCAACAAGCCTGCGCCGCTACCACGGCCGCCAAGTTCGAGGGCGATCCTTGGTGGCGACTTGGTTCTGCGTCGGGTCGGACAACCAAAGATAAGCACAAGGTGGCGCCCCACAGGAGGTCCTTTCACCGTCGTGGAAGTTCTCGGACCGCACCTTCGACTCAAGGGCCTTGATGGTCGCATCCTCCCTAATGCGGAACATTGAAAAGTTAAGGCGATTCTATCCTAAGCTCTTTTCTTTTGGTATAAGTCTTTACCTTTCTCCCAACCGAGCACACAGTCGCCACGCGACGACGACTTCGGGGCTGCCCGTGGCGCCCGTTCTCGTGCCGCTTCCGGATGGTGTATGCGTGCGGTCGGTGACCCGGCCGACCACGAGGTCTATCCCGGCGGTAACCCTCTCGACCGAGTGCTCGGCCTCGCCCGTGGCTATGGTTGCCCGATAGCACTCCGCGGAAGAAGGAAGCACACGAGTGGGATGACCTTACAGTCGATTGGGAACAATCTTCCCCACACGAACTCGGCTAACTCACGTACTCATGTGGGTCGGTGACCCGACTAGTCCACGAGTCTATCGGCGGTAACCCTCGACCCGGCGCTTCGGCCTCGCCCGGCGGCTATGGTTGCTAAGTAGCACTGCGGAAGAAGGAAGTGCCCGAGTGGAAAAACCCTTGGCCGATCGGGAACACTCCGAACCCCATGAGTGCGCGTAACTACGCATAAACAAGACTCCTATCCTCTTGACCCTCTCAAATTGGCCCGACCTACGCATAAGCGACCCGTGGTCCTTGAGGCTATGGTCGGTCAAACCCAAACGCAAAGGAGAGCAAAGAGGCAAGCGGAGCTTACAATTACTTACGATCGTTTACACAGCAGTCTTTGCAAGAAAAGAAAAAAAAAAGGGGGCTAACTTCTTTCTTCCTCTTCTTCACGGTGGCCGGCCGCGCGGAGGAGGAGGACTGCATCTTAGGCGACCTCGGGCGGGGCGTGGTGGCGATCTCGAGCATGTGGCTCGACACGGGCTCGAACACAGTCGACCTGCGTCGTCGGTCGGTTCGGCGATGCCGCTTCTCACCATCTGCGAGGTCGATACCGTCATAGTGCGAGGCGGTGTTGACGGTCGCGGACGAAGCTCGATCTTTGCGCCCGCAATCACAGCCGCCTCCACAAGCCCGGCACTCGGGCGGCGCGAGGCAAGTGCGCTCGGGCTGCCCCGTGCCCAAGACTTGGCGCGAACCTCTGGCCGGCCCTCGAAGGGCTTCGATTCGGCGCCCATCTCGCCCTACCATCCTCGGAGACCCTCAGCGCGCGAGCCTCGTCCCCGGCGCGATCGCCACGTCGCGGTCTCGCGCCCGCGTCCGAGCCTCCATGGCGGCGCCAGTTTTTCTCTCTGCGAGTTTTGGCGTCTCGGATGAGTCTCCTCACGGTTACCCAACCAAAGAAATCAATGGAGGAGTTGAGATACTTACGATCGCAGAGTCGATCAGTGCCGACTTCCCTCTGAGACTCTCGTGGGGCGTCCTCAAGGAAGCCGGCTCCTTCGAGCAGTCTCTGCTCGGGCCGAGCTTGTTCGGCGTCCTCCCGGGCCTGATCCCGCTCCGACCGCAGATGGGTCGCTTCTGCTTGTGCCACCCCCTCAGCGGTGGCGGCGGCGTCCTTGGCCTCGGTGACCTCCGCCAGGGAGGATTCAAGCTCCACCACCCTTGCCCTCAAGGCCTCGGCCCCAAGGCGCTCGTCGTAAAGGGCCTTTGAGGCCTCCTCCACCCTAAGCGGAGTTTTTCGCCTCCGTCAGCCCAATGTTCAAAGCCTCTTGGGCAAGACGAAACTCAAGCGCGCAATGACCACTTTCTTCCATCTGCGGCGCCCACGAGCATCCGGCGACGAAGGAGCTGGCTGGCGCTTCGGGCAGACCGCAAATCTTTGCACAACACGACATTTCGTCAAATCGCGTAAGCATATCGAGAGTTACAAAGTCGACTCCTTCGCTCGGCTTACCAAACTTACGGGTTGAATCCCCGACCATCACCTCGGCGCCTGTTGAAGACTCTAAGGCTAGGTCGGACCCTTATGGATCGCCCTATCTCTCCTCATGGCCGTGGCGCCTGCCGAAGCGCGCGACCACTCTCTCCTCGGCGGGTCCATGGATCCCGACCACAGGCCACATCCGGCAGGCGACCTTCGCACATGCGCTCGCCGGAGGGCGCGCCCGACGAGCGCCATGGCGAGCGGCGAAGTCGGCCTCGAGAACCCCCAGAGGCGGGGCCTGACGCCTCGGCATCGGCGCCGCCGCCCGCCGTGCCACGCCGGGCGCTACCGCCGACCCCTCCGGCACACTATCTCGGCCGGCACCGCCGGTGGAGTCGGCGATCGCTCCACCTCTTCGCCAGCGCCCGCTTCGGTCGGGCGCAATAGCCAGCGGCGTCGCCGTCTGATCGGTACCACCGAGCGCCGTGACCGCCACTTGAGAAGTGGCCGCGGCCGCGCCCACCGTCACGCCGTGTAGGCGGCGCGTCCACGATATTTAAAAGTCGCCGGCGGCTTTGCTACAAAAATGTTCCAGCGAAGGAAGAAATACTTATCGAAGCGGGGCGGTCGCGGCTGCGCGCGCTCTCTTCGTCGGCCCCACCAAGGGGCGGTCGGTGGCGCTTCCGGCTACCACCACGGTCGAGCGCGTCGACAAGCTGCGCCGCGATGTCGCCCGCTCGCTGAGGACGCGACGCGGGCTGCTGTCGGGCCAACTCTCGAGCCACCACTCACCGGAGGGTCGGGAAGGAATGCGTTGTAGTCGGGGAAGCTCCCCCCACTATCAGTAGAAGTCGTCCCCACCGCGGTGGACTCCGATACGTCCTCGCCGCGCGCGTGCCTTGCCGCGCGCTCCTTTCGCTTCTTCTTCCTCCTCTCCTCCTTCTGCCTTTTGCGGGAATCGGCCTCGGCGGTCTTCGCCGAGGCGCCCTCGCTCTTTCTCCCGGGGCGGTGCGGGAGGACATGCTGCGAGCCCTAGAGGATACAAAAGCGACCGATCAGTCGACGCGCTAAGAGCGAAGAAGAAAGAAGCGAAAGAAAAATCCACAAACTCACGGTTGGGGAATGAGCCGACGAAAGGCCGGGTGGCGCGCGGCACCGCGTGGCGCTTCCTCCGATAAGCGCCGCCACCGGGCCTCCACCTCGGACGCGCCAACTCGGCCACCTCCATCCTTGCCCGGTCGGATGGCCTCATCTTGGAACATGGGGTGCGGCCGAGCGCGGGGTCGCACGCGCATCCTCATGAAGGCGTGCGCACGACAACATCCCGGTCGGCCCCGTTTCCTCGAGCCACGATCTCCTCCACGATCGGGGCCACCTTGTTCTTTTCCCTCTTCTCGGCGCCCGGTCCATTGCTCCATCTGCGACGGGGGCTCGCCCGAAAAAGCTTTGGCGCTTGTTTTCAACGTTAGGACATAGATCCATTCGGGCGCCATCCCTTGTTAGAGGACGGCGACTTGATGTCCAGTACTCGAGCTCGGCTACTGTTCGGAGGCGGAGGCCAGCCCGCCCATGGCGCCGTCGCGTCGACGGCTGTCTTTCAAAGCCTCGCTGGAAGAAGTGCCGCACGCGCCAATGCGGCTCAATCCTTAAGAAGGCCTCGCATGGGGTAATGAAAATGGCGATGTGAAGGACCCGTTAGGGTTGAGGTGGTGCACCTCCACCTTGTAATGGAAAAGAAGCCCACAGACGAAAGGGTGGAGCGGCGGCGGCCGCGCTCAAAAAGCGGCGGGGACCACAACCTCGTCGCTCTGCGGCGGCGGGATAACGGCCCGGTCGGCACCCTCGGCCAGGAGGTGCCTGCGGCGGGAGGAAGCCCTTCTTCACTAGGCGGCGCGACTCTCTGTCGCGAGCACTCAGTCCACGACATCTTCGCGGGAAGCGGCGGAAGGTGAGAAGAAGAGGGCCGAGGTTTCCTTCTCGGCTCTGGCGTTTTCTTGCTTTAGGGACGGGAGGCGAAGAAGGCGGCGTGGCTACCCGAGGCACCCCAACAACGTACTTATAGGAGGCGGCGGGCGCCGACCGACGGGCGCCTCCTCGAGCGAATCGTCGCGTCGCCCGCAAATGCATCACGCCGGCACGGTAACTCCGTTTCCAATTCCACTCGCATTTAATCTGTCGCGTCGGGTTGCGAGTCATAAAGACGCCGCCCGAACAGCGTGTCCGTTACCTCTTAGTCTCGCCTTTTGGCGGGACGGTTGTTCGGCGCGCGCGAGGCCCATTGGGCCGCCGCGTCCCAAGATGGCAAAAAGCTTTGTGGCTTGCGCCAGGCCCAAATAAAGCTATGGGTTCAAAGGCCTAACCCACGGATGGGCGTAGGGCGCCCAAATGAACTTGAGCGAGGGCAAGTGCGAGTGAGCCCCGGTGGGTCCCCGGTTGGGTCGGTGGCGACCATCCCACCTCTACTCGCGTCAGAGACCATACTTCACACTCTCCCGAGAGCTCATCGATGGCGACGGCCCGGTGTGCTCTGGTCGGTGACGACCCGAGGTCCATACGGATTGAGTAAAGAAAGGTTTCTTATGGGTCGCCCCACGGCAGGCTGGACACCCTACTGCAGGACCGTCCGCTCGGAAGGGTCCCCCTTGGCCGGGACCTCCCAGGACCCACTCGGACTACCCGTTACTAGCTCCAAGAGCACGGCGTTCAAACCAACGCAGGTAAACGCGCGTCGCTCACCCCCTCCAGGTCCCACACCTGCGGATGGGGTAAACTTGTGGGATAGACGGCAGCTACTCCTCTCGCAGCTTCCCTCGCGGACGGGGACTCGGGATGGATACCCCGCGTCCAGCTACGACGTTAAACGAGCACTCGGACACCGGAACCTCGCGGAGGCATCCGGTCGTCCTTGCCGACTAAGGCAGCGTCTAGCTACGACGTTAAACGAGCACTCGGACACCGAAACCTCGCGGGGCATCCGGTCGTCCTTGCCGACCAAGGCACTCGGACATCGGAACCTCGCGGAGGCATCCGGTCGTCCTTGCCGACCAAGGCACTCGGACACCGGAACCTCGCGGAGGCATCCGGTCGTCCTTGCCGACTAAGGCAGCGTCTAGCTACGACGTTAAACGAGCACTCGGACGCCGAACCTCGCGGAGGCATCCGGTCGTCCTGCCGACCAAGGCACTCGGACACCGGAACCTCGCGGAGGCATCCGGTCGTCCTTACCGACTAAGGCAGCGTCTAGCTACGACGTTAAACGAGCACTCGGACACCGGAACCTCGCGGGGGCATCCGGTCGTCCTTGCCGACTAAGGCAGCGTCTAGCTACGACGTTAAACGAGCACTCGGACACCGAAACCTCGCGGGGGCATCCGGTCGTCCTTGCCGACCAAGGCACTCGGACACCGGAACCTCGCGGGGGCATCCGGTCGTCCTTGCCGACTAAGGCAGCGTCTAGCTACGACGTTAAACGAGCACTCGGACACGGAACCTCGCGGGGCATCCGGTCGTCGCTTGCCGACTAAGGCGGCGTCTAGCTACGACGTTAAACGAGCACTCGGACACCGAAACCTCGCGGGGGCATCCGGTCGTCCTTGCCGACCAAGGCACTCGGACATCGGAACCTCGCGGAGGCATCCGGTCGTCCTTGCCGACCAAGGCACTCGGACACCGGAACCTCGCGGGGCATCCGGTCGTCCTTGCCGACTAAGGCAGCGTCTAGCTACGACGTTAAACGAGCACTCGGACACCGAAACCTCGCGGGGGCATCCGGTCGTCCTTGCCGACCAAGGCACTCGGACATCGGAACCTCGCGGAGGCATCCGGTCGTCCTTGCCGACCAAGGCACTCGGACACCGGAACCTCGCGGAGGCATCCGGTCGTCCTTGCCGACCAAGCGCGCGGACACCGGAACCTCGCGAGGCATCCGGCGTCCTTGCCGACCAAGGCACTCGGACACCGGAACCTCGCGGAGGCATCCGGTCGTCCTTGCCGACCAAGGCAGCGTCTAGCTACGACGTTAAACGAGCACTCGGACACCGAAACCTCGCGGAGGCATCCGGTCGTCCTTGCCGACCAAGGCACTCGGACACCGGAACCTCGCGGAGGCATCCGGTCGTCCTTGCCGACCAAGGCACTCGGACACCGGAACCTCGCGGAGGCATCCGGTCGTCCTTGCCGACCAAGGCACTCGGACACCGAACCTCGCGGAGGCATCCGTCCGTCCTTGCCGACCAAGGCACTCGGACACCGGAACCTCGCGGAGGCATCCGGTCGTCCTGCCGACCAAGGCACTCGGACATCGGAACCTCGCGGAGGCATCCGGTCGTCCTTGCCTACCAAGGCACTCGGACGCCGGAACCTCGCGGAGGCATCCGGTCGTCGCTGCCGACTAAAGCGCGCGTCCGCCACTGACGTTAAGCGAGCACTCGGACACCGGAACCTCGCGGAGGCATCCGGTGCGTCCTTGCCGACCAAGGCACTCGGGCACTAAAACTTCCGAAGGCATCCGCTCATCCTTGCCGACCAAGGCGCCGACTAGCTACTGGCGCCAAACGAGCGCAAGGAAGATTTCTTGAGGAACAAACCGCGAGTTCGCACGTCCGACCACTCGAAACCGATCGCCGAACTTCCTAGCGCCGAGTGATCAAAGCGTAACAAGCAAAGCTAACTCCTTCATGAAGTCATTCATAGAGAGAAAAAAGGATTTCATTAAAAAGCGTGAGCTCAAAAACTTTACACCATTTTACATGAGGCACACGCAAGACTCTCTATCTACACCTGACTCCTAAAAACTCCCTACGACAACGCCGACGGTAGGCCCTTGCTCGCCGACGGGGCGGACAACTTGGGGTCGGTGGACTGAGTCGTTGGAGATGACTCTTTGGTAGGCCCTTGCCCGTCGTCAAGGTGAAGCCACACCGCGGAATGGCATGCCGCTGCTGCTCAAGCGACATCGACGCAGCGCGCCTCTCGCAATCAGCGCCCTCGCGCCATTGCCTCTAGGAGGGCCCCTTGCCACTCCAAGCCTCGGGTCGCTGAAGTAGCGCGTCAGCGGCGACAACGTCGCGAGCTACTTCTTCTCTCTTTGGGAGTTCGGCTATCGCTGATCATACTCAACCCAAAGCTCGTTCAAAGGGTCTTCCTCTTCCACCACGATGTCATCACCAAAAGACTAAAGGGTGCCTTGAACACATTTCAAGAAGGAAAGGATTCTCGTCTAAGAGTGCGCTCGAGCAACCCGTGGCGCCCTTATATACCCATTCAAGGAAGATCAAGCGACTCGGGAATAAATCTTTGGCGCGAGAAAGCGGCGCCACCACCGAACCCGGCGGTCAAGAAGGCGAACAAGCAAAAACACACCTAGCGTGCGCGCGCGCTAACGGCAATTAAGAGGCTCCGGCGGTTCGCATACCTCGATGCGTAATCCGGGCGGGCGTCGGATGCGTTGAGAACGCCCGGCAAAACCCGGTAGGCCCCGTTGGCCCACCTAGTTGAGCGGATCGGTCAAACTCAACCCCAACCGAGTCTGCCGAACTCGATTGGAGGTTCGGGCTCTTGGCGAATACTCATAAAGCGAGGTGCACCAACGACCCAATTGCAACAAGCAAAGCCCAGAAGCGGCAAGCGGCGGCCTCGAATCGGCCCGGCCTAAGCAGGCCGTCCGGCACTGCTACCCAAATGCCTCTGAGACCATTCGGGAGACCATTCCCGACCGGTCCCGACTCGACTTCAACAGGTTCCCGACCCCGCAGGCGGGGCGGGATCCCCGACTCGACTTCAGCGAGGTTCCCGACCCCGCGCGGGGCCGGGATCCCCGCTCCGACCGAACCATGATAATCCCGCCGAGGGCGCGTGCGCGCGCCGGAGTCCGTGTCAACCTAAGGCCACGTGCCCCACGAACGGTCATTAAGTATCGGCGAGGCGGTGGTCCTTCCCAAGACAGTTTGATAGCTGCTGAAGCCACGTCTCCTGTCCCATCAGCCAGCCACCCACAGTGCAAGGACACGCTCTCTCCCGAGGCAACTCCAACGTCACACGCGACTACGTCAGCACCCACATGGATCACGAGAGCGGCTCGCCACTTCCGGAGGATTACCTAACCACTCGACCCGGCTAGACCACCGACCCAGCGCATAGGCTCGGCGGCGGCGGTCGGCGAACAAGCGACCGATCGGCGAGCGATTGGCGAGACGGCGGGCAAGACCAAGCCCTAAAGTAGCTCGCCCGCACCGCCAATTCTCGATGTAACCTGCCCCTTCAGATCTTGAATAAAAGGAGGCAGAACCTCCTAACAGGCGGGAGTAAGAGCGACAAGAGAGCTTTTTCCTCTTCTTCCTCTTCTTCTTTTCTTCTCCTTACGAGAGCTAAGTTTAGATCATTCTAGTGTTGAGGCTCCACCTCTCGCTTGTAAAAAAACTTCGGTGCGATCATCCGCACTTTTGATGAATACAACACCAACGCACGAATCGGGTAGGGACCTTCACCGAACCAAGATACATCTTGGACTCGAGGTCTAACCATTCAGGGAGGCGAGGCAGCGCAGCCCTTAGACTTACAAATTTACTTGCCGGCGCTCGAAACGCCGACATGTACCATTACCGATAATCCAAGAGACTATCCTTCCTGTACCTCATACAGTTACACCTCTAGCTGAGAATCCTAGAGTTGAGCCCCCACCTGAGAATTCTGGGATCAACAGTACAACACCTAATGCTGAGCCTCTACAGCCCCCTGTGATAACTAATGAACCACTAAGAAGATCACAACAGGAAAGAAGGTCTGCCATTTCGAATGACTATGTCGTATACATGAATGAATATGTAAATGACATAGGGAAGGTAGACGATCCCATCTCATTTAAGGAGGCCATGATGACTAAGGATTCCCCAAGTGGCTTGAGGCCATGCAGGATGAAATAAAGTCTATGAGAATTAATGATGTTTGGGATCTGGTAGAAATTCCTGATAGAGTCAAAATAGTAGGCTGTAGATGGGTCTACAAAACTAAGCATGACTCTAAGGAAAATGTCAAAAGGTTCAAGGCAAAAATTGTAGCAAAAGGGTTTACACAAAGAGAGGGGATTGATTATGTTGATACTTTCTCTCCCATCTCAATGAAAGATTCACTAAGAATTGTCATGGCGCTTGTTGCTCATTATGACTTAGAGCTACATCAGATGGATGTTAAAACTGCATTCATTAATGGTGACTTGCATGAGAATGTTTATATGGCCCAACTAAACGGTTTTATCGTGGAAAGCACGGGACATATGGGATGTCGACTTAAGAAATCCATCTATGGACTAAAACAAGCATCTAGACAATGGTACCTTAAGTTCGATGAGATCATAAGAAATTTTGGTTTCAAAGAAAATAAAGTGGACAATTGCATATACATTAAGACTAAGGGGAGCAAATTTACTATCTTAGTGCTTTATGTGGATGATATCTTATTAGCTAGCAGCGATAAGGATATGCTGTATGAGACTAAGAGATTTCTTTAAGCTAATTTTGACATGAAGGATCTTGGTGACGCCTCTTATGTTTTGGGCATTGATATTCACTGAGATAGATCCAAAGGGGTATTAAGCCTATCTCAAAGGGCATACATTGATAGAGTTCTTAAGAGTGATAAGTTTGGAACATTCCAATATCCAAGGAATCAATTAGAAGCTGATCAGATGAAGGGGATTCCTTACGCTTCAGCTGTCGAAATCATTATGTATACTCAAATTTATACTCGCCCTGATTTAGCATTCGTAACCGGGATGCTTGGCAGATATCAATCAAATTCAGGACTGGACCAATGGAAAGCCGTTAAGAAAGCTTTGCATTATATGCAGGGCACTAAGCATTTCATGCTCACATATGAGAAGTCTGATGCCCTTGAGATTGTGGGCTATTCAGACGCTGACTTTGTAGGCTATGTTGATACTAAGAAATCCACATCAGGTTATATCTTCACACTTGCTGGAGGAGCCATTTAGTGGAAAAGCTCCAAACAATCCCTAACCGCATCATCAACGATGCAGGCTGAGTTTGTGGCATGTTATGAGACTACTAGGTAGGCTGTATAGCTTAAGAATTGTATCCCGGGATTAAGAGTGGTAGACAGCATACCTAAACCACTACCTATTTACTGCGATAATTTGACCGCAGTTTTCTATTCAAGTAACAACAAGTTAAGTGGTGCAGCCAAACACATTGACATTAAGTATCATGTTGTGAAAGATAGAATCCAGGATCGGACAATTGATGTTAAGCATATAAGTACTAAGTCTATGCTTGCGGATCCACTTACTAAAGGCTTACCACCCTGTCTCTTTTGAGAGCATGTTGTCGGTATGGGTTTATTGGAAAGCCTCTGATTCTGGAAATGAGGACCATAAGAATAAAACCAATTTCCGTTAAGAATAAGTAATTATCCTATGGAGACAGAATGTTGCACTATAGATACTGGGGTTTCAACGGTGCATTTACTAACTGTTGAAATACTTTATCTTGGTGTGCTGTTCTATTGAGTATAGACTTATGATATTAGCCTTACGATCAAGTGTGAGAATGTTGGTTATGATCTTCGGCTAACTAACAGATCTGAGATCTTAGGGGTTAGGCCCATGACGAGTACTCGTACCATGGGTACCCCAACGGCCCAGAGTAACGAACGGACCGCCCTAAGACCGACTCCGACCAAAGGCCCCGTGGGGCCACGAGGGACGCTCGTCCCCGACCTAATGGGCTGCCTCAAGCTAGCCCCCGACCTGACGAGTTGCCTCACGCTCGTCCCCGACCTGACGAGCTGCCTCACGCTCGTCCCCGACCTAACGAGCTTCCCCCAAGCTCGTCTCCGACTCGATGGGGCGGCCGACCCCCGCCACGGGTCAGGCTCCCCACGAGCTCCGACCAAGCTGAAGTGATCTCCGCCGCGGACCACGTGTCGGGCCTCCGCCAGCCATTAGCCACGTGCCTGCGGACACAACGGCTCAGAGTGACTGTACGGGGGCAAGTGGCTCCTTCACGAGGTAGCGAGGGAGTCGCCAAAGTCAAGCCCCGGTCTCATCGACCGGACACGCGCGGTGCGAAGACGCGCTCCCTCCCAAGGCAAACGCCAGTGTGGAATATAAGAACCCGGGTACCCTCATGACAAGCCCAAGAGGAGGCCTGAAGATACTCCGCGTCGGGCCCGGCTGCGTGCGCGAGGATATATCCTAAAGGAAGTTGAACTTATATTTAGATATGATAGATACGGTTGTAATCCGAGTCGTTAATAGGGTAGACTCTATCCTATTAACTGACTAGAATCTTGTAACCGATCGGAATCTCCAAACCGATCAGGACTCTGTAAGCCATCCCACCCCCGCTATATAAGGGAGAGGGCGGGCAACAACATAGGGATGGGATCATCCAAGCATAGAGCAATCAAGCCATAGAGCATAACACACCACATATTACTCGGAGCACATTACGCTTTGAGCATCCTCAGATTCAAGAGATCCATATAATCCCGGCTGCACAGATTAGGTATTACCTCCACCGCTGAGGGCCTGAACCTGTATAAACCCTTGTCTTGTGTGACCTTCGAGTTTGAGATCGAGCGCCTACCCCATAAATTCATTGCCGACTACAAAAGTCGACACCAGCGCCTGACAGACTTGCAGAGGGTAGGTGCGCTATTTCCCAAGAAAACGGCAAACTGCTCTGCTCAGCAAGTTCACCAACCCGGCATGGGGTGAGGCAGACGCTGAATCGCCAAGACGAAGGACCAGAGCTCTCAGCACAGCATAGATCACCTCATCTCTTCCTCTCCCAATTTCCCATGTAACCTGCCCCCTCCGGCTATATAAAGGGAGGCAGGACCCTCCAGGGAGAGAGGGAGGAGAAAAAGAAAAGAGCGCCCTCCTCTCGGTCTTCTCAAATAGGCTGTTCTTGCTCTCACATTCTCGAGCTCTCAGCTCCCATTTGTAAAAACCGTGCAGCCATCTGCACCTAAGGCAATACACCACCACCACGCGAACTGGAGTAGGGACTTTCGGCCCGAACCAGTATATGTCTTGGGCTCCCGAGTCTAACCATTCAAGGAGAGGGAACGCGCGGCCCTTTAGACTTAAAAATTCACTCGCCGGTGCCCGAAACGCCGACAGCCCACCTCTAACGCATGCACGCGCTCTGATCGGGAGCTCTCCAATAAATTTGGTTAGGTCCCGATAGCTAGCGCTAGATTTAAAAGGGAAAGGCCGACACTCAAGAGAATAGAGATTTGATCTTGAGTTTTGCCATCTTTTCCGGCACCTGCATCCGATCTAGGGTTTTGGCGCTGAGGTTACCGAAGATCCTCACCATCACTGAGAGCTTCTCGGTGCCCATCTCTTCATCGCGCGCCTACGGTGTCATCTTCATCACCGACTCACAAGAATGCCGACCGAAAGACCCTAATGGCTACTTCTTCTTCGCCTGGTCAGTGCATCCATCTAACGATTTATTTCCGCATAGTTATTTATGTGATCTTGTTTTAGACTAGCTAATGGCTTAAGTATTAGTTCAACCTTAGTCTAACACGTGCCACAGGCCAGCCCAATGCTAGGTCTAGGTAGCCAGGTAGGAAGGCAAACATAAGAACTTTCCTTAAAGGGTATTACTTTGCTCTGAATCAAGTACTAGCATTTGCACTCATCATAGTGGTCTAGAGTCTAGACCATCAAATTCAAATGGGAAGGAGACTTTGGTAGCTTTCCCCTTCCCCAAGTCCTTGGGATACTCAAGGTCTATCAACACTTTATATGGAGTAATGGAGTAGTATTCTTAAGCTCTCCTGTTTGATTGTGCTCCTTTTGATCCACAAGTAAGAAAATGGAGCGGCGCAATAAAAGGTTGAGTGTACCACTCAATTGCGCATTCCTTTGTTCTGTCATAAAACATAGAAAGGCTACACTTTTCTTTCCAAGGAAGAGATCCACATGTTTGTATTGCTTCTTTATCTTCTCCCCTGGTCAAGTTCCTCATGATCTTCTTCTAAAAGATTGTTCATGATCGATTTTTACATGATTCAAATAAGAAAACATATTGGACTAATGGAAGTTGGAATCTTCTAATTTCTAACTTCTGCTTGAGTTCTTGAAGGCCATCTATAGCTAGGAAACGACAGTGCCATAAACGCATTCTGCCGCCACACACAGGAATGTAAGTAGAATTTCCTGAATAAAAGCAGACACCAGTATATGGGAATTTGAACACCGTTTTGCTTCCAAGATTTCTCTATCACCCTACCAAAATTGCGCGGTATCTGTCACCGGTCGACGGTCACATACACTGCCGCTGCATGGCTACATGTTCTATGTCGCCAGAATGGCAATACCCCCAGGTTAATACTTACCAGACTTTTTACCAAGTCATGGATTAATTTTCCGAGAGTAAGGACAAAGTTCAACCAAAATAAGTCAAGTTTATATCGAGTTAGTACTAAGAGGTACTAAAAGTTGGTAGTTCTACTATTTAAACTCTTGATACTCGTTTAATATAAATTTTAATACGTCTTTAGGATGGTAAAAAGTCTTGGTACTTACTTCTATATCTAAAATCAACGCAATATGACTGGTGCTGGGTCGTTTCTCCTATTTCGTCGTCCATTTTTAGCAATTACCTTCTCTGGACCAAACTTTGGTCCGTTTAGAAAACAGGAATTATTCTTGACTATTATAGGAAGTTTACTGTGAAATTGCTGCAAAATTGTTGCATTTGGAGCCTTGACTCTTTGACGGATATTGCTACTGCTACTACTAGTCAGGTTAATGTTTGGGACCTGATACCAAGGGATAGACTTTCTGAAACTGATGTTACTATACATGAAAGAAATTCTTTTATTTTTTCTGAAACAAGGTTACTACATGAAAAGAGCTGGTTCGAAAATGCCACTACGAGTACTAGCCCACTAGGTGCAAAATGGATGAGCTTTTGCGTACGTAGTATGGCTGCTGCTAGTCTTTGTCAGGTTTCTGATGCAACGTACTATTCCCATTCCCTCTTGCGGTGGGCATCGGGCAGCACTGATTAGTTGGGAATCATCTGATTTTGACCATTCTGGGGCCATGGTCCTGCCTCCGGCGCCCACAATTCCAGGCCGGACAAAACAGTGTTTGCTGTCTGCTTTGTACCGCCGGCAACCACCGAACTAGAAAATTTCTAATAAAATTGTACATTTTATATACATAACTCTATAGATTTATAGAATAGTTTTGTACGTACAAATTCTGCGTATAACTCAGTGGCCTGGAATTGGTAGATAGATGGATGTATGTATGTTAGTAAGTATGTAGGTATGGATGCCCGTCTCTTTCAGCCACTCGGCAGAGGCAGGAGGAGGAACTCTAATCCCATCAGCTCTCAAATTCCATTTCGCCACATATAACAGCAATCAGTAGCATTTCCCACCCATTCCTATCACCCATTCACCCCTACCTAAAAATTCCCAAGGCACCTACTCATCCCAATTCATATAAAGCTGCTTCTGCTTCTTCTTCCCCCTCCTCCTCCTCCTCCTCCTCTTCTTCTTCTTCTTCTTCTTCTTCTTGTCCTCCACAAATCATGAATCTCTGCACAATTCCAGCTCAATTTGGTGCCTTTTGGGGGACCAAGTCGAGGAAAGAATTTAAAGGGCCGTACGGTTTTCTGCTTGCCACCCTCGGGTGAATTGAATTCGGGTTCTCGTGCTCCGGCCAGAGGTTTCTTGGGCTGGATTGATTTTGGGATCCAGGGATAGAGATAACCTCCTTGCAGCTTGTACCATATCTTGCTTGTTGCGCGCTCCGAGACGAGGAATCGGGCCCGACCTCCAGCTTAATCCGGTGCCTTGCTGGGTTAATCGAAGGATTCCAGGATGGGCGACGCCATGGGGTCATCAGCATCACACCCAAGGCACCATTAATTCAGGTTGTTCCCCAGTCGGATGCGGTGAATCTATTTACCCGATTCGTTATTTTGTTGCTGAAGATTTGATCGAAATGGCGATTGTGGACATCATCTAACTGCATAGATTTGCCATTGTTACTGCTCATAGATGTGAGACTTGTTGCTGTCTGGTGGGAGCTATCTTGGAGAACCTTGGATTGGTGTGTGCAATCAAATTCTTGGGGGGCTGGTTTGGTGGGCGTGGTAGAAAGGGGGGATGTCTTTCACGAGCCTAATTCAGGAGATGAGGGATGAGTTTGGGAGCATCTCGCGGCACAGCCTGCGGTCCCGGTCTCACCGGGCCGGGCACGCGCTGCGGGTGGCCGCCGTGGGGCCGGCGGAGGCGCTGCGGCAGAGCTGCTGGGCGCAGCTCCCCCCTGAGCTACTGCGCGAGGTGCTCGTGAGGATTGAGGAGTCGGAGCGCTGGTGGCCGTTCCGCAGGGACGTGGTGGCGTGCGCGGGCGTCTGCCGGAGCTGGAGGGGAATCATGAAGGAGATTGTGCGTGTCCCGGAGGCGTCGGGGAAGCTCACGTTCCCCATCTCGCTCAAGCAGGTTCATGCTTTCAATCACTCTGATCGCGATGTTGCTAGTTGTTAATGGCTGCTGTTGATTGCGCTATTTTTTCATTGCAATCTTGATATTTAGGATCATTGTTCTAAGATTATTCAGCAAGCTTTTCTGCTGGTCAGTAGTTGCCGGATTAGTTTATTCGAGCGGTGAAAGATTATTATTACACAAGTCATACATTCCGTTTCATTATTGCACAATTCTTGGGGTTCCTGTGATTGCAATCCGAAACCGTGAACCATCCTTTTCATGGAAGGTGTCAGTCATGGTGTCTGGGTTCTAAAAGGGGCCTCATATTGAGAAACTTCTAATGTTGGAAGGCTGCCTGCTCATACTTATAAACTCTTTATAGTTTGGAACTAGAGAGGGTTGTTGAGAAAAGAAACTGTCATTGTCAAGTTATGTACCGAGGAAATACTATAAGTCTGATTTGCAAATGCTACTTGACAAATCCTTTTCCCTTTTAAGGCAGTGTTTGACAAGCTTAGCATGTAATCTATGATCAACGATACGTGATACTGGTACGGCGATACGCAATTTCCCAAAAACAATAATCCAGTGATACGACGAGTATATGTGTTCAAAAAATAAAAAAAATGTTAGCGAAAGAAGGCGACAGCAGAGGGAGAAGACGACAGTGACTTGCAAAGGGAGAAGACGGTGGCAAGATTGTATAGGGGAAGACGACGGCGGCGGCAATTAGCAGGCTGGGTGGCGGGCTGCCTGTAGAAGAAGGGAGGGGAGGCGATGACGACTTGTAGAGGGAGAAGGTAACGGCGGTGAGATTGTAAAGGGAGAAGGGGTGGCGGCCATTAGGCTGGGTACAAGGGTGGCGGCTGCGAGACTGCAAAGGGAGAAAGGAGGGGAGGCGGCAGTGGTGGCCCACAGGCTCGGTGGAGGCTAGAGGGGAGGTGGTGGCTAGTAGCAGTCGTCGGTCGGCTCGGTGGAGGGCAGTGGCTACCGGGTCTAGGGATTTTAGAGGTGTCAGCTGTAGGAGAGATGACTGGGTGGAATGGGAGAGAGAGATTTTAGGGTTACGAGAGATGGTTTGGAACTTTGGATTGGGCTTAGTTTTGTGTTTTTAGTCTGGAAGTATCGGGGAGTATCGCGGAGTATAGGAGAAGGATCGGGATTATTTTTTATTAATTTGAAATGCTGAATTTCACCGATTTTTCGCGATACGGTATCGGAAAGGATCGCGGAGGATCGCCATATCCAATAAGGATCCAATACCAGTACAACAATTTTGCGAAGAATCGGTGATTCATAGCATGTAATTCTAGTGTCAAATGCCATTTTTCTTTTGCCATTTCAGTAAAAATCGATCCCACTTCAGTGAATGTGTAACCTTTGATTGTCAAATTTATTTTAATGTTATCTTAATAGTAAATTTAATGTTATCTCCACAAATGTGCAGCCTGGCCCAAGGGATGTCACTCTTAAATGTTTCATAAGAAGGAACCGGACTACTCAGACATATTATTTGTATCTTGGACTCACAGAAGGTATGCTTTTTAGTCATCCTCATTTGGTAGTTTTTAACCATCCCCATTTGGTAGGTGAAAGAAAGCATAGATATTCTGACGTACAGTGGATATGTGCTTACTATTTTTGGGATGTTTGTTTTGCAGCACTGGCTGATGATGGGAAGTTCCTACTTGCTGCACGCAAATGCAGAAAGCCCACATGCACAGACTACCTAATTTCCCTTGATAAGGGTGATATGTCAAAGGGGAGCAGCACCTATATTGGCAAGCTAAGGTCATATTTTGAGATTTGATGCCTGCAAAGTTAAATCTATAATTTGTGCTAGTTTCTTTGATAGTATGCATAAGCAAGACCCTTTAGTTCTACTGCAGGTTGTTCCAGTGAAAGTATCATCCGCAGTGTTTTCTCTCTTTCTCAGTGGGAAGTACACCTTAAAGAAAGCACTAACTTTTTTACTCGAAAAAGAAAATGTATTTTTTGCATTAATCTTGTGCAGGCAATCCCTAACATCAACTGGTCTTAGATATTACAACAATCAGTATGCATTTTGATGTGAGGATCTATTGTCTGTGAGGAGCATTCACTGGAAAAACATCCATCTATGTTGCAAGATGTTCCACATGGCCATATGATTATTTTAACTTTCGACTTGGCTCTTGTCTAAATTATGTTCATGGTCGAATATAATCCGCAATAACAACAAAGAAAATCAAGTAGTCTACTGTTTTTTTTAACAGATCGAACTTTCTGGGAACGAAGTTCACTGTGTACGATGCTCATCCACCATGTGATGGAGCTGTGGTCATGAAGAGTCGATCTGCACGTGTGATTGGTTTGAACCAGGTCTCCCCCAGAGTTCCTGCAGGGAATTATCCAGTTTCACATATTTCTTATGAATTGAATGTTTTGGGCTCCAGGTATGGCAATTAGCTTTTTGTTCCACCAAGTTAGATCTAAACTGTTCTTTTGGTTAAATAATTGTCAGCCCTTGACTTGAATTAATTCTGAGTGGATAGAATTTTGGTGGTGATTATTGCATGTGCATTGGTAGGTCGATCACCTCTGCTGATTATTCTTGAGATAGTATTACAGTTGTATGAGTTAATTAGATTTAATCAACGCTGCATGATCAGAAGGACTATATAAAAGGCAAATCTCCATTGATAGCCAAAACTTTTTGAATATTAATTGACATTGGGAGTTCATGGTAAAACTGGATTTAATTGCTCTTATAATACATGAGATAAAAGAATATCACTTACTGTGCTGTTGCATACTTGCTGCAGAGGTCCAAGAAGGATGAACTGTGTTATGGATTCTATCCCCGCAGTAGCTGTTGAAGGAGGAGGGAAAGCCCCAACACAGACTGAATTTCCTCTTAGTGGTCTCGACTCTTTCCCATCGATTCCATTCTTCAGATCTAAGTCTGCTCGGATAGACAATACAACTTCACAGTTATCCACTCAGAAGGACGACAAGCTGGTGCTGAAGAACAAGTCTCCTAGGTGGCATGAACAACTGCAGTGTTGGTGCCTCAACTTCCGTGGACGTGTGACAGTTGCTTCAGTGAAAAACTTTCAGCTGGTGGCTTCAGACGAAAATGGATCGGCTAACCAGGAGCATGATAAGGTGATTCTTCAGTTTGGGAAGATAGGAAAGGACTTGTTCACCATGGACTACAGTTATCCAATATCAGCGTTTCAATCATTTGCGATCTGTCTGAGCAGTTTCGATACCAAAATAGCCTGCGAATGAGACAAGGTGATTAACTCTTTCTTTGTTCTCCTTTCGTACTAGTACTATGGGCATGCCGCACGTGGCTGGTTACTCTGCTTGATTTACAGGCACTTAAAGTTGCTTCATATTTTCAGAATTGCCCAGACTCTAGACACTAGGGTAGTGAGAGTAGTACCTAATCCAATATTTTAGCTGGCTGTTAGGGATGTCTAACCTGCATGGGTCTGCCCATATCCAAATCCAATCGAGCTCTTCTGTTGATATGTTACATCACATAGTAGATGCCAACAGATGTATACAACTTGCACCAGTTGATACTTGTGATGGGTGTTTTCCCCAGGCGTGCTTAGTAATCGTACATCCATGGATTCAGATACGTTCTGTAAACTGCTGTAGCATGCAATCTCTTATGCTGAAGTTCTATAGTTACAACTTTGAAAGCACCTGCTCGGCTGTTAAACTACTACTGGCTACTGCATTGTCCGAGTAGAGCTGCAAGCCTGCAGCAAATCACAATCAATTGTTTGCCTTTCACTTTGCATTCTAATGAATTATTGGGCCTATGTACCTGCAGGTTCTGGACAAATCATGGCACATGGAAGGAGGACAGCATTGCATGCATGATCCATGCTTGATGTTGAAGCACAAGGATTGGGTAAACTATACTGATCGCCTCAAGTTGCTATCCAGCGATGCTACGTGTGCATAGCTATCTAGTTGGTCCCGGCTTGTAATGCCCGTCTAGTTTATTTTTCCTCCTGATTAGTATACATTCTTTGCTAGTCAAAACCTGGAGTTTTTTACCCCAATTCCTTGGAAACAGCAGGCAGGTTTGTTGTGTGGCCGAAGAGTGTCTTGCAATTAGCAATGCAGAAAACAAACACAGCGCTGTCGTGTTGCGAATTTGTGATGTGGTTAACTTCGAGTGATTAGTTGTAATAAATGTGTTTCACCTGATTACCTCCATTCCTTTAATCATTACTTTTTTAATTATATATTAATAAAAATTATTAAAAATATTGAAAAATAGGATAGTATTTGTACAACAAATCTATTATGATTTCGTATAGAGAGGTGCTTCTATACTTTTTCTTTTAACAATTGCACAAATATTAAAGCATTAATGAATGGTAGATGGTGATTACTTACCTCTTCGTTTGCTTCAAGATTTGTGCGGAAATTTTGAAATATAATACAAGAATCGGTCTGTAATTAGAAATCGGTACAACATGTTTACGTATTTATGAAAAACACAGTCTTACCCGAAAGTTGAAAATTCGTTTAATCTTACCCGAAATTTCAAATTCCGGCTAACCTGTAAATGAAAAATCAAATTTTGGGTATGGGGCCCACCCTATACCCAAAATCTGAAATTTCGGGTATGTGGTGGGGCCCCATACCCGAAATTTCAAATTTCGGGTATGACGTGGCACATTCGCCAGCACGGTAAAAAAATAAAACTAGGACCCAAACGACGTCGAAAATTTTTGAAATTTTTTGTGGAGGTTCCTGACAAATCAATGATACTCCCATAAAAATTTCAGATTATTATAAAATGTGAGGAATTTTTAAAAATTCAAACATTATGACTATCCCGATAAAACGCTGAACGACAAGTTTGAACCGAATGAAAAAATCAACCAGTTCCTGCAGGCCGTGTTCGCAGAAGTCGGGGCTTGCGGGTGGCCCTTGAGGAGGTTTGTCCTTTGACGAGCAATTTCGCAATTTTCTTTCTGAACTCCTATATGCGATGAACTGGTTTAGAATTACTACTATGTGAGTGAAACATGAGTATATCGCATGAGACTCACCGATTGGTTGGCCCCTTGCCCGCCGGCCCTGAACTCTGGTCGATCTAGAACGGGGACATATCTTGGCGGCCTCTCCCACCGGGTGAAGTTCTCGGGTGTAAGGTCGAGGATGCCGACTAGATAGGGGTGAATAGGCGGCTTTTAAAACTCTATCGCTTTCTAATTTCTACAAAGCAATTCACCCCTAATTACCCTTATGCCAAAACCTTATCAATAATAATGCGGAAGCGATAAACTAAGGTTTTGACAATTAAAGCCTAAATCAACTAGGCTCACTATGTGCACTAACTAATTATATCTCTAACAAAAAACAATTCTAAAGACAAGCAATCAAACAATTTAATTCTATGAATGTAAATTCTTGAACATAAATAACAAACACAATGCAAGCACAAGAGACACGATACTTTTTACCGTGGTGTTCGGAGACTTGCCGGTCTCCCATAGTCCACGTTGAGGTTAGCCCAAACACATTGGAGCGGCTCCACGAAATGAGCACCCACCTCGAATTCACTAGTGGTCGCTCCTTTCCCTCCCGGGTAGGCGAGCTCCAACCTTCACAAACTCTGCCGGGGCTTCTCACAACCTCCGTTGAGAAGCTCACCGCGCACGACGCTCTACGCCGTCTAGGAGTCGGCAACCTCCAAGAGTAACAAGCCGAATCCTCTCGCTTGAACTTCACCAAACACAACACATGTGCTTCCGGTGATCACCAAGTGCAACTCATGCACAAGGATTCTCCTCAAGTGCAACACATGCACAAGAGGCTCTCAATTCTCTTCCAATTGCAACACATGCAATTAGAGGCTCACACTAGCTCAAGAAGCAAATGGGAGAAGGCAACACATGCACAACACCCTCAAGAACACACACTTGATTTCAGTCACAGCCAACCTTGTGCCCTTGCCCCCCAAGGCCTCCTTTTATAGCCTCCAAGCCAAAACTAGCCGTTGGGGGCGAAAAGGGCAAAGATCCAGCAAACTCGGTGCTACCGCCCTACTGGGACCGGTAGCACCGGCCTCCTCGCCAACGGCTACAAAACTAGCCGTTACAGGATAACCGGTAGCACCGGCCAACTGGGAGCGGTGCTACCGCTCGGCCGGTAGCACCGCCTCAACCCGGCACCGGCCTCGGCCGAACTCAAAACACCTCTCTCGAAAAAACACACCGGCGGAGGGGCGGTAGCACGGACCCTGGTGCAACCGGCCTACCATGGGCGGTAGCACCGACCGCCAACCCGCCAAAAACATCCCCTCTGGATTTTTCACACGGCCGGAGAGAGCAGTGCACCGGCCTCCGGTGCTCACGGCCAATAACGGTAGCACGGACCCCGTGCTCTGCCTTACAAGGGCGATGACGACCAGGCCTCGAGGAGAAAACACTTGTTTTACACAAAAACTTTTCTCCAAACCATAAAGATATATTCTTGGAGCTATGTGAGGATCAACACATGATCACAACACTATGCAAAACACATTTGCATATGTTAATCACATACTCCAAAGAATCTCATTAAGCACAACTTATTTGCAAAACACTTATGCAAATAAACCAAGAACTTATGAGATCAATCCTCTTAGCCATGTGATGATCAACACATGATCAAGTCAATTTGCAAAACACATTTGCAAACCCTATTCACATGCTTTAGGATCGGAACCCATAATCTCAAGTTCATTTGCAAAACACATTTGCAAATAACAAATCCAACTAACGAAAACACATTTCGTAAACAACTCAAGATCTATTTGCAAAACGTATTAAGCAAATCAAACTCGAGTCTATGAGATTAATCCCTCTAGCCATGTGAAGGTCAACACAAGACCCAGTCAACTTGCAAACACCCGTTGCAAGCCCTACTCACATGCTCTCGGGATTCCGGACTCATAGACCTCGGTTTATTCGCACAATGAACTTGCAAATACACATTAAACCAATTTTATGCTTGAGCATTGTTCTTTGCAACACATGCAAAAACCTAGCTCCAAGCAATACCAAAACATGAGCTCTCTATTTGCAACACATGCAAATCTCTAGCACCATGCAAGCAACCACAACAAGTATAAGTGCATGAGCTCTCTATTTGCAACACATGCAAATCTCTAACTCCATGCAACCACTTTAAACCAAATTGCTTGAGCTCTCTCCTTTTGCGACACATGCAAAACTTAGCTCCAAGCAAAAACCAAATCAAATAAGATTCAAATAAGATGCAAGTATGAGCACCCTTATTTGCAACACATGCAAATACTTTGCTCATACAAAATCCAATGCATAAGCTTCACCCATTGGCAACACATGCCAAATGGTTAGCTCCATGAAAACACCAAACAAGAGAGTGAGCTAGAGTGAACCGGATCGAGTTCATCAACACATGATGAAGCTCAAGCTAAAAGACTCAACCCCTCTTAATAGTACGGCAACCTAACTAGCAACCCGGTCTCCCAACCAAACACCAAGACCGGTAAAAGACTAGGAACACATCCTTAGCCCTAGCTAGTTATACCTTTGCCTCTAGCGATCCACTTGGAGCTTTTATGATTTCCAATCATCTTCTCTCCAGGATCACATCTTCTTCATCTTGTTGGTCATTAACGCATGATGAACCCTCTCTAGCCCTTCTCTTCACTTCGGGATCACCTCTTGAAGCCCATCAACACATGATGACTTCTTCTTCCCGATTCTTCATCATCTTGGACTTAACCTACTTCACAACTCATGGAAAATGTTAGTCCAGCAAACACGGTTGTCTCAATCATCACCGCACTCCATTAACACATAATGGATGCCTCCAAGATCGATTGAGCACAACCCAAATTAATTTGAATGATTAATTGTTGTCTTGAGAACTTTGATGCAACTAATGCTTCATTATACTCAAGAACTTTTCGCTTGTCTTTAATCAACAAGGAAACACCATCAACACATGATGAAATGTTCTTTGATTGATTGAGAGACAATCGAACTCAATTTAAACTCATTTAAATTGACATGAGCATATAACTACACAAGTCATATGACAAGAGGACATGGATCAATACAATTGAAACATCAAGTTAAATTATAAACTCCCCCTAGATGTGTGCATTCATGTATATATGAATTAAAAACATAATGCACATATTTGGTCTAAAGCAATGGAAGAGTTCATACTTTAACTTGAATTCTAAGTATGCATTTATATAATAGAATGAATACGAGTGCATATTTTAGGTTTTCCATTTTCCATCCAAGTATGAGACTAATAAGAATAAGACTTAATAAAACATGTTAGTCTCATAATGATTAGATTTGTCATTAAACAATGATTAAACATTAATATTAAACCAATCACCAAAACCAATAGAGCTTGAACTTACATCGGGCGAAGCGGGGTAGGCGTCATGGCAGTTGTAGATAAATTCGTTGTCACGTCGTTCCGGCCCGTCGATCCATTGGAAGAAGCAACACCGGTCGTTGTGCTGAAAAAAGGAAGAACGGTGAATGAAATGGTATTGTAACCTTGTATTGTATGGACCCCATTAAGTTTACCCGGTAGGGGCGGGCACAGCAGTAGTGAGCGCGGGCAGCCGTCTCTCTGTGGGTAGATTGCATCATCTTCGTTAGAAGGTTGCAGTCGCATTTGGGTCAGGGCAACTCCGGCAGAACTGGGGCGTCGACGCTACTGGCATCCGGGTATTCGGGGCGGGATAAGTCCTGCTTGCCGAAGAGGCGACGATAGAACGACATCGTGCCCTAATTTGTGTAGATTCAGCCGACGTCTTATGGTTGGTTTGGCGGTGTTCGATGTCTACCCCTCGGCCGATTTTATAGTGGTGGTGAGGGGTTACTCCACACAACTGCAGCACTTGTCGATTTTGACGGCCTGGCATCCTCTGTGAAAAGCTTCACGACGTGTCACTCATCATCAAAGCTGCACGACCTGTCACCTTCTGAGAAAAGCTGCACGACTTCTCACCCTCTGAGAAAAGCTGCACGACGTGTCACCCTCTGTCAAAGGTTGCACGACGTGTCATCCTCTGTCGAAAGCTGCACGACGTGTCACCCTCTGTCAAAAGCTGCACGACCTGTCACCCTCTGTCAAAAGTCGCATGAGCTGTCACCCTCCGTCAAAAGCTGCACGACCTGTTACCCTCTGTCAAAAGCCGCACGACCTGTCACCCTCTGTCAAAAGCTGCTTGACCTGTTACCCTCTGTTGCCCTGAGATGGGTAGTGCTGTCTCGCTTGGTGGTGTGCAGAGTGTTGTCGAATCAGCTTGAGAAAGCTGATAGCAGCGTGCTGTCACATCGCGTTGCGAAAGCTAGGGTGTGCGTCGTCCAATCGTCCACTCTGAGAAAGCGTGCAAACGGACAACACATGGGCGATTTGACATGACTATGAGCTACAATTAAAAATTTTGACAGCTTAAGAGAAGCTGCCATCACTGTATTACGAAGATGACAACACATGAGTGATTTGACAAGACTAGTATATACAATAAATTAGAAAAGACAACTTCAGAGAAAGCTGGCATCGATTTATTTCAAATTTGGCAACACAAGGGTGATTAAACATGATACATTGGGTGGCAGAGAACATTTTGCACATAATCATAGCCAAATGACTACATACTGGGTGGATTAGGGCACCTCCTACGGTCGTGTCCATGTTGTTTACATAATTTGCATTTTCGCAAACCGTCCACCGCATCAGCCACGTCCATGTCACCTTGCAATCTGGTGCCCCTTGGCCTCCCATGTTGTGTGCGTCTAGTCGCGGGATATGGTTTCCAGGTTGGGCCTTCCATAATCTTGTAGTTCGCTCCGATTGTGAACGAACTCATCTTCGGACGCCATGTGTTCTTTAAAGCATGCGCGGTGTAGTAAGGCGAGATGTACTGTGATGCATCGTTCCCACCCATGTCGCGACATGCGGCGAGCACATGGGAGCACGGAATGTGTTGAAGCTTCGGCTTGTTGCACGTGCACGTCACTTGCTCGCCCCTAGCCGACATCAAGGTTGCGGTATCCCCGCGAGATACCCGGATGCATGTCTGCGCTTGCACATGACCTCAAATTTATTCGTCTCCAGGTCATAAATCCTTATACGGTGGAAGTGCGCCTTCTTCCTTCTCTTCGCGAGCATCTTCTCCACTCTGGGTGCGTACGCGGTGACGCACGCCTCGGCCGCGTTACCGCGATCTCGGAAGTAATCAGCCGCTCGATAGAATGTGAGCTCAATGATTGAACATAACGGAAGAGCGCGCACACCCTTCAGGACGTTGTTAAACGCCTCCGCTATGTTCGTTGTCATCACGTTGTACCTATGATGGTGTATGTCAGCTTGTATGGAAATGAATACAAGGAGGTGAATTGATTTGCGTTAAGTTATGGTTCGTCCATACCTCGCTCCGTTCGTGTCATGGAGTAGCGCCCACCGCTCCGCTGGCTTCCCCACGATCCACTGGCTGAAGGTGGGTCGAGTCCGAGAAACCATGCTCTGGCCTCCCACCATTTGCGAACGGAGTTGCAGCTCCTGGGATTGGTCGTCCTCCATGATCTTCCGTGTGGTCTCGTGCAGCTGTGTCCATATCGCGTTGAACTTGTGTGCTTGGTTCTGCAGGCACATAGCTTTGAATCTCTTGACCAGGGCCTTGTTCTTGTACCTTGTGTACATATTCGCACCAAGGTGGCGCATCCACCATCTTCTCTCGACATCGGGCCAGCTAGTCTCGGAGGACGTGCTGTCGTGAATGACATCCAACGCGTGGAGGAGGCCTTTGTTCCTGTCCGAGACAACGCATATGCGCTCCCGGCTACCGACGACCCGGCTCTTGAGTAGAGTCAGGAACCACAACCAGCTGTCATTGTTCTCGCTCTCGACGAGAGCGAACGCCACCGGGAGGATTTGGTTATTTGCATCGGCGAGAGTGCGATCGCGGCGTCCGTGGAACTTCCCACTCGGGAATGTCCGATCCACGCATATGGTGGTCTACAATACACAAAAGCTTGATGCATTGACCGAATGACCGAATATCTCGATGAGGTACCGGTCCGTGGTGACGGACCCATCTTCTAGTATGACAGCTCATCGGCCATCTGCGAACCGAGTGCGGGTTCGTCATGGCGATCTTCTCAGAGCAACCTAGGGCATAGTTGAAAGACTCCTTGAATCCCCAAAAACATCTTCAATGCCTTCTGCTTCGCTCTCCAAGCCGTATGGTACGTGATGACCATCCCAGTTTTAGCCTGGACCTCCTCCATAATTTTACGGGGAGTCATCCCTATGTCGCTTCCAACGATGGACACGAGGATTTGGGCTACAAACCTCGCGTCCACAAGTCGGCTCATGTTCCTTACGGACTCCTCCGTGCACGTATGAGGCCTATTTCTACTTATGACAAAGTAGTCTTCGTGCTTGGGTCTGTGAACTCGTACAAAGAAGGGACAATCCGGGTACTTCGTGCACCTAACCTCGTACGAGGAGGGCTCCGACCGGAGACGAGTGTGCTCCCGTCTTGTCATGACAGCATAGTTGCTAAGAAAGTGAATAGCCTCCAGCTTGTTACGGAACCGTTGTCCGGTTTGGACATCGTTCTGGGAGTACCCCCACGTGGATATGTTACTGTAATCCGTTAGGGTACAATCCAGCTGACCGATGGCCCTGAAGTAATGTATAGCCGGTGTTGGGTCATCATTGTCTGCCGCTTCTTCATCCCCGCTTCCGCCGTCTTCATCATCCATGCATTCCCCATCCACCTCCGCCGCCTCAGCTTCTTCTTCGCCTCCCCCCGATGCCCCTTCCTCTACAATTGCTGGTTCGGGTGGTGCATGTGACAAACAAAGCCCACGAGCTCTCATTCCGTAGCGGGAAGAGTGTGTACACAACCATCGGGCTGTTGGGGACAAACCGTGGACGAACCCCATCGAAACGAACTCTGTGCGTCTCAAGGTTCACACGCAGTAGAGCGATGACATGTGATTTGAGCTGCCAGAGTTCGTTCGGGGTCTCTATTGTGCTATCTACGTGCAGGCAGTTATCAATGCTCACAACCCTCTCGTGCAAAACTACGGGCCGTTCTCCAAAATAAATTTTAACAGGCATGTCCATCTGTAGCAAATATCGCACTATTAATGTACTAAATACCTTAATAACACAAAAATAATATACACTCATGCTGATTTCCAACTAACCTTCTCTAAGCTGTACCGAAGGTCAATAAATCTTCCTGAAGATTACCTGCAATATTAGAATCTCGAATGAAATAAATAAAAAAAATTAAACTTTGTGAAAATTTCGACAAAACTATGAACACCAATGAACTAATATCTCGTCTTCGAGCTCTCTGGTTGCCTTGCCTTGCCTTCACGCTCTCTGCTGTCGTGAACGTTACATTGCCATCGCGAAGGATTTATATCAAGGGAAAGGAAGGACGCAGCTCAGAAGGATTCGTTCGGTCGGTGCTTTCGGCGCGTGATGATCGCCCGTGAGATTCCCTGCCACCACCATCCAAATTACTTGCATGTAGCTTGTCGCCCAGACTTTGCCGAAACATGAAATTTCGGGTATGGGGACATAACTGATCGTGCAGCTTTAATGATGTGTAGTGACAGGTCGTGCAGCTTTGATGATGGGTGACAGATCATGCAGCTTTTATGATGATGGGTGATAGGTCGTGCAGCTTTGATGATGTGTAGTGACAGGTCGTGCAGCTTTGATGATGGGTGACTGGTCGTGCAGCTTTAATGAAGTGTAGTGACAGGTCGTGCAACTTTGATGATGGGTGACAGGTCGTGCAGCTTTTATGATGATGGGTGACAGGTTATTACTTAAGGTTGTTTAGCTACTAAGAATAACATGAAAAACATAATGAAATAAGGTTATTTGTTTTGAATATGGTAATCTATACTTTGGTTAGCATTTCTAAACTAATTTCATGAATTTTAGTGTTTAGCTGAGGTACTATATTCATTGCTGAAAAGGCTTATATAGCATTAAAGTCTGTTATGCAAAATCGGCCAAATGAGTGTATGAATTACCTTATCACTTAAGGGTTTTATACTAATAGGATTTTGATGAATGGCAAGTGGTAAATAAAATATTTTTCTATAATACTGTAGTACATATCCTAAATATCATTTCTTAGCTATTTTACATAAGGTTTGTATTTAGACGAGTTATTCTACAGGTTGCCGAAAATGCTTCAATGTTTCTAATATTCAGAAATCTTAACGCTTAGGGTTATTTTGCTAGCGAGTTTTATATGCAAATCACAACATTTTATGATTGCCCGTGAGATTCCCTGCCGCCAGTCAATGCGCGCTGTGGAGACCGGAGGCGGCGTGGCGGGCGTGAGCCGGCGCGCAAGGCGGGGCGGTGGGGTGGGGCGCGAGTCCGGACACGTGGTGGCCCTCAGGAGCTTGGGCATGTCGGGCCGGCTTAAAAATTGGTCGACTGCACGACGCGCAGAGAAAATAGCCAGAGCAGCTTTGTAAAGACGATTACATAACTGCACAACAGTGCCTCTATCGGTAGCGAGTTCTCACATAGTCACCCATGTAGTGCCTCTATAAGTAGCTTTAATGATGGGTGACAGGTCATGCAGCTTTAATGATGTGTAGTGACAGGTCATGCAGCTTGGATGATGGGTGACTGGTCGTGCAGCTTTAATAATGGGTGACAGGTCATGCTGCTTTGATGAATTACTGTAAATAGCTTACTTATCCGATGCGTCTCCATCAGACTCCCCAAACACCTCCCCATCTTTGCAGGGACGGAGAGAGATTCCCCATCGCTTCTCCCTGCTCATTGCATATACGGATCGTTGCCTCCCGTACCCGCGACGAACCGGGAAGGAGGCAATCGCTCCAGCGATCCGTCGCAAATCCGGCGTGGAGGCGTCGTCAGCTTCGTATTTGACCAGATCCACCTCGCCATCGACCTCTGGTGCCGCGGGATCGATCGGATCCGCAAGGTATGAGCCCTAACTTGATTTGGATGTGAGGTTTAAACTCGGAATTGCAACGGAATAGAGCTTGCACGCTCGAACAAGCCCCCTCCGCCAGAGGTGAGAAAGGGTTTCATGCGCTGCATGTTCCCCTTTCTCCTAGGGGCCAACCTCTTGGTCGGAGGTCACCAGCTCACCTCACCCCCCCCCCCCCGCAATCACTTTGTTGCCGTCTTCCACCTTCATCTTCATGCGACCTTGGTCTGCTGCTGATTTGTGCGAGGGGACTTGCGTCCTGCGAGCGATTTTGCTGACATGATTTTATAAGCAAGCTTACTGTGTTGAAGAAATAGATACGCATGGCATGAAGTGCAAGCCTTGATGTTTGAGGTTCTTTTGTTGATCTTAAATGTAGAAATTCTACTTATGAATGTCAGGTATGAAACCTATATGACAGCTAATCAGCACTTAGGTTTGTTAATTACACACTTGTAATACTTGTAGATGGACAAGGATCCGGAGAAGCTCAGTAAAGGTTTGGCTTGGACAGTGGAACAAATAGAGTGCATCGCATCTGACCTTAACATAATTGCTCAAGACAATTTTAGTCCTGACACATGTCCATGTGGCAATGCACACAATGGTTTTGTAATTGATATCGAAGCTATAGCTCGTAGCCTTGAGCAAGTTGCTATACAGTCACGTGAATCGATGCAAAGAGATGAAGTAGAGCCGGAAGAGGATGAAGAGCCTGAAGGAGATGTAGACCCTGATCTGTGTCTTCCTTACGACTACCAAAGCGATGACGAGGGTAAACGTGATGATTGGCAGTATTGTGAAGATGAGGGTATCGACATTGATAATGATGGCTCGGGAGTGTTCTAGTCCTGTTTTAATGTTAAGCCTTGTTAAGTTATTGTAATGCTGATGGATATTGCTAAGACTTGTTAAGATATTGTAATGTTGATGGATATTGCTAAGACTTGTCAAGATATTGTAATGTTGATGGATGTTGCTAAGACTTGTTCAGATATTGTAATGTTCATGGTTCGGCCAAATGAATGCATGAATTACCTTATGACTAAAGGGTTTTATATTGTCAAATTAGGTTACTGGTTACATAGACAAGGTTTTGAAGAAGATAAATATTTTAAATATAGATTTCTTCATTATTTTCGAGTTCGTCTATGAATATTATAACTTACGGAAAGCTTATTACTTAAGGTTGTTCAGCTATTAGGATTTATATGAAAAACATAACGTTATTTCTTTTGAATATGGTAGTCTATACTTTGGTTAGCATTTCTAAACTAACTTCATGAATTTTAGTGCTTACCTGAGGTATTGTATTCATTGATGAGAAGGCTTATATAGCATTAAAGTCTGTTGTACAAAATCGGCAAACACATGTGTATGAATTACCTCATCACCTAAGGGTTTTATACTAATAGGATTTTGATGAACGACAAGTTGCAAATAAAATATTTTTCTAGAATACAGTAGTACATATCCTAAATATCATTTGTACGCTATTTTGCATTAGGTTTGCATTTTGACGAGTTATTCTAAAGGCTGCCGAAAATGCTTCAATGTTTCTAATATTCAGAAAGCTTAACGCTTAGGGTTATTTTGCCGGCTAGTTTTATACTTTGGGGAGTACTTCTAAACTGGTTTCATAACATTTAGTATTTAGACGAGTTATTATATCTGTCGTTGAAAAGGCTTAAATGATCATACGGGGAACGTTACAATAGAATCTTCCCGCATATTATGGTAGTACATATGTCCAAGGATGTTTTGGGGCTATTACTTTATAATTTGTATCTAAACATGTTATTTCACTGAGTGTCCAGTGTGGATAAAACATTAACTCCTAACAATTTGATGAAGATAATATCCATTAATAACAGAGTGATCATCAAACTGGTGATGTTTTTCAAGTGCTTGATGGTTTGATGTTCAAATATGGTTTTAGTACAAATTGACCCGGATGTAAGTTATTTTTTGCATAAAAGTCCAGGGTATCGGTAGGACTTGTTAAAATTTTATGTATTACTGATGTACCTTGTTAAGACTTTTTGCAATATTCTATTGTTGATGGATGCTGTTTGATAACTTGAACACAGTTGAGAGAAAACTAGCCGGCAACACTGTATTTCAAATTTGATAATACAATAGTTATTTGACATGACAGCTAGGTTAAAGTAATCAATACAGTACACACAACTGTAAAAACAAATCGTCAGTGCATCTCTCCGCGCCGTCCACCCTGCCTTCTGGTGAAGTCCTTTGGGGTGTACGTCTCTGGGGCATGTGTCTGCCTCTGTCCCGCGGCCTGTGATGGCCTATGCCTCCCCGTGCCTGCCGGTACGTCGAAATGCTCGTCTTGGGGAAGGAAGCCCGGCTGGAATGTGTATTGCCCTCCGCTCACGTGGATCCGGTTGTACCACGCACTTGCATCCTTCGTCCCTAGGGGCCGTGTCGATCTGACGCAAGAATCGCTGCTGTGAGGTCCCCGCCTCGTAGGGAGGAGGTCCATCTTCTTTGCACACCAAGTAGCCAAGATGAAGGTAGAAGGCGGACATGAAGTCGAACTCGAAATCTTCGGCCTTGCTCCAGTGTTGTGTGTGACTGACGTTTGTCCCGAAGGAGTGTGATACATGGGGCACCTCCGGTGGTGCGGAAGGACCGGGTCCTTCGCCATGTTGTGCAAAGGCCTTAGCTGGTACCTCAATGGGGGGGACAGAATGACGTCGCGATGAATGGCTCCATGCGTGGGATGTGGATGCACGACGTCCGACGTCGTGCACGTCAGCATCGAAGTGACGGCTGGTGCAGGACCGCCTGGCCTGTGAGCTACGAGCAGGGTCCATGGGAGCATCTTCGTAGCTGCGGGCGGGAGGACGTGAAGATCCTCCAAGACGACGGATCGCCGAGAGGAATCAGGACCCCCTAGACGCGAGGTATCGTCTCATCTGATTTGCTGGTGATGAGGAGCTAGAGGTGCCTGCAGTTTGGGCCGCAAGTTGATCCGCTTGGGTATATAGCTCTGATCCCTCCTGCGTCTACATGGCAGTACGGGGGTATTACAACTTGGGTAAAGAAATTTATGGAAGACATTAGTACGATATTGGGAGTACCAAAATATGGACTTGTCGAGATCGGTCCTCGGGGTAGGCCATGGCTCATTCGTCGACCTCCTCGCTCAGTAAGGTGGGACGCGTGCGGGCACGGTACCATGTAAGGTAGTTGTCATATTCCTCAGGGTCATATGGCCCAGAGGGATGGACAACCTCCTCAAACGTTGCCTCCATCTATCGTGTAATGTGCGGAGCGTGGACGACGGTCCAGTTCACTGCGGCCGCACTGCCCTTCGCGCTTCTCCTACAATTGTAAGGACGTAAGATTTTGAAACTTGCATATAGGGGGAAAATATTGAAAATAATTAAATGCATACCCGTGAGAGCTCCCGGCGTCCCACGGTGCTAGAACAGGGACTAGCTGCCGCCACCCAAACTGCCTCTGGATTCGTTCGGGCGAGTATACCTCGACCACGTTCATGTACAACAGGAAGCACGTAGTCATCCACAGGCCGTGGTCGACCATGCAACAAGAAGAGATACAACCGTCAGTCGCGAGCTCTTCGGCTCGTTGCACGGTCCATGGATCCCAGGTGACATGTTCTGCGGTTAGCAGGTCCAAGTCGGCGACAACACGCGTGTAGCTCCCGTGGTCACCCGTCGGCGACCATCGCAGCCGGGCGTGCATCCAACGGTGCCCTATTGTGGGGCGAGTGGCATCGGGCATGTCATCGTCTACGACAATAGGGTAGTACCTCGTACGTACCTTTGGCCGAGAGATCGGAAGGTACTCCCAACTCCACATCTGAAGGAGTTGCAGGCATTCAGTGATACTGCCCCATAAGTCTGTCGATGGCATGCATCGCACAAACCATGGCAGGAGTCCGCTAGGACCGCAGATCCCCAGCTGTAGGCTGGGATGTCATCAAGGTTGGCGTCCAACTGACGAGCGATCCACACGATGTGCGGGAAGATGAGTTCTCCGGCGATCGTCGTGAACATAACACCACCCAGCAAGTAGTACAGGTACACTTCGTAGTGGCGCCCCACGGTAGCTTCGTCGACATCAGGTGGGCATGGATTGTATTCCTGCAGTCCTTGTAGCCAAGTCATGCAGATGCCATTTTCCTTCCGTTCGTATGGGACACCGAACCTGTATTAACTCCGGATTAAGAGAGTCCATAGTATCGTGCACATTACAAACATGAAATAATGTTGTGTCATGCAATACCTCTCCGCGATGTAGTGCTGCCAGTGCAGTCTGTTGGGGCGAGGAAGAACCAATGGCTGTCCCCTGATGGGCAGGCCGGTTAGCATGGCCACGTCCTTCAAAGTGATGGACATCTCACCGAACGGTAGGTGAAAGGTGTGCGTCTTCGGCCGCCATCGGTCCACGAGACCGGTGAGAAGTGCACGATCGATGGCAGGCATGGGTGTGGTCAAGCCTCCTCCGAGCTGAGCCCCGTCCATGAGGAGCACAAATGGTAGTAGATCGGCACGAGCTAGTGGAATGTGGAATCGATAGTCCAGCTTTTTAATCTTGTGCAACGACCGGCAGAAGAGAGGGGGCAACTGAAACGTTAACGACAAAGTGGTTATGCGTCTTCAAAATAAGTGATGGCAGGTAATATAGTAATTAATCAGTCGGATTGTAGTTCTGCGCAGAATTGCCCTCGCACGATGTGGGGCATCGACTGACTCACGGAGAAGCTCTGGAACTGCAATGGCCGCCATCACGTCCTGCTCAAACGAAATGGCTCAGAACACACAAGTATATTTGGACAAGTATATTTAGACAAAATTGAAAATTTTAACAAACTAAACATCGACGAACTAATCATGTTGTCTTCGCACTCTCCTCACGCTGTGCAGGTTCATGACACATCAGTGATGTTCCTATATAAATTTCAGATTATTTGTGGACGCTATGCCCAGCACGTGCATTGTTCATTGTTCATTATAAAAGTAGCCCTACGATTGAATAATCCTAATGTAATATCTAACCACATTTTCAATTAGTTCCTACTAAAAAATGAGGATAACTAAATGGGATAGACGTGTCCAATAATATTAATGTGTGCATCCTCTTGCAAAATAACATCATGTACCCAGTTGCACTACATTAAAAGGATAACCATACGAGACGCTTTTCCCAGGGTCAAATATTTTTAGTTAGTTGCTACTAAAAAAAGAGGATAACTACATGGGACAGACGTATCCAATAATACCCTTTTCTCACGTAGTACTAATTACAAACGATTATTTATGCTGTTAATGATCACTAACTATGCACTGTTAATGTATGTATTTACCAATATTCCAACACTGTCATTTCATGTATTGTTCGTTTGACTAGTACTGCAGTTTCATATCATACTACTTCTACTAATATTGCACTGATTATACTAGTATCACAACAATATCACACGTACTACGTACTAATTACTACTTACATTAATTAGGTACTGATTATGCTAATATTACACTTACTATACTAACATTCCTGAATATTTCGTACTAACCTTGATTTGCAGTGTTGAAGATCACTAAAGCCCGAACAACGCCCAAAATAATCCTGAAGATCACTAAAGCCCAAACAGCGCACAGAATAATCTTCGTAGAGAATACCTGCAAAATAAAAATTCCCAATCAGATACTACTACGAAACAAAGATAATCTATAATTAAATACCAACTAATTACAAACACGGACTAAATTCCTTTGGATTTCTGATTTATAAATTTTGTTTCCGCTACATTTTCTTTGACCCTCTGCTCTCGGTTTTCTCGGCTCCTTCAAAAACTCTTGAACTCTCTCACTCTCGAGCTTGTTTCTTAGTCTCGCGCAGCGGTCCTAATTTATACTAGCGGATTGAGGCAACGCACATGAGAAGCGAACGCTCAGTCGGTGCTTTCGACGCAGACAGAAACAGACGGATGTGACGTAAAGAAAAGTCAGACGTGATATAAATAAAAGACGAATTATATTTTGTCAGGAGCTCCTCCGAGAGCTGAAATTTGTTTCCCGAGAGCTCACCCGTGCTTGCTAAACACACCAGGGGACCGAAGACTGCATTGGAGGCGTTCACGCGTGGCAGCAAAGTGATTGAAACGACAGTACGAGACAAATTCTCCTCGTCACTTTTGCGCTCGCAGCCGACCACACGAATCATTTTTTTGCATGCAGGCATTTGCTTTTCCAGCCATGCATGCAGGCAACCGATGCATGCTTAACCTTATTTTTTGCTTTTCCGGCCTTGCATGCAGGCATACTTAACCTCATTTTTTGCTTTTCCATGACTTCATTTTCTTGGTTTGGCAGCCATGGGTTTAACCGAAACCTAATGTTTCGGGTATGGGGGCCCACCCCATAGCACTTTCTGAATTTTTAAAAATTTGTAAAGCTTGATCATCATATGAAAATTTTATGGAAACATTAGTGATTCGTAATAACCATGTACAAAAAATTTAAAAATTTTCTAACGTCATTTGTTTCATTTTTCATTCGGTTCAAACTTGTCGGTTAGTGTTTTATTGGGATAGTCATAATATTTGAATTTTTAAAAATTTCTCACATCTTATAATAATCTGAAATTTTTATAGGAGTATCATTGATTTGTCAAGAACCTCCACAAAAAAATTTCAAAATTTTTCGACGTCGTTTGGATCCTAGTTTTATTTTTTTTTATTTTTTACCGTGTTGGCGAATGTGGCACGTCATACCCGAAATTTGAAATTTCGGGTATAGGGTGGGGGCCATACCCGAAATTTGATTTTTCATTTACAGGTTAGCTGGAATTTGAAATTTCGGATAAGATTAAACGAATTTTCAACTTTCGGGTAAGACTGTGTTTTTCGTCAATACGCGAACATGTTGTACCGATTTCTAATTACGGACCGATTCTCGTACTGTATTCCAAAATTTTCGATTTGTGCAACTTGTATTGGGAGGGAAAACATACTTTTCTTTTGTGTATGCTAGATATTAAAATTTAAATGCGTCGACCGTGTGTATTTAAAACAATATATTCTACTATTTTCAGTTGGTATTTCAATTCATGTGGGATCAGAAGCCTGTCTTTCGTGAGTCAATCAAGAAGATTCCAAGTGCAAATATTCAACGTCATATAAGGCACAAGAATACAACCTCTCAACGCAACAACAATACATCATCATCAAAATATAATTTGACAATACACCCAACTCATCGCAGCTTAGATTCTGAGATATAATTTACTGCTGAATCCTACCAAATGGAGTATTATACTATCACTATTGCAACTACAGTAGGATTACTACTGCTACATCTCATCAGATACACAAAATGCACATTTGTACATCAAGGGGACGCTGCCGCAATCGTGTCAGACTGTTCGCAGCTCTTTCACGGTGCCCTGTGCCTTGCGCGGCCGGCCGCCGTCACCATCGGCCGGCGGATCATCCTCGTGCGCCTCCTCGGGGCACTCCAGGGCGCGCACGAACTGCACGAACAGTGGCCAGTGGTCCGGCGAGAAGAACTCCGAGCCCATCCGCTGGTGGTACGTGAAGTGGAACGGCCGCGTGCGGTCGGCGGTGAGCAGATGGCCGCTCAAGATCCCGATGGAGCCGGCGCCGTCGTGCGCCACGGAGAGGGACGTGTTCTCGCCGGCGAGCCGCGTTCCGTGCTCAGCGCAGGTTTCCTTGATCTGCGCCAGGAGCTCCTCCGTGCCAGATCCGGCGGCCTCGTCCATCATGCCGGACGCGATCACCGTGCACGCGTGCCGCGCGAACATCTCGGCGACAGGGCCGTACCCGCCGTAGAGCCCGGCGGTGGCCTCCGCGGGGCGCGACCGGTGATGCAAGAACAGCACCTTGGCGGACAGCTCGACGGGCTTACCGGCGAACACCCTGGACGCCGCGGCCAGGACGCGGTCACCGTGCGCCAGAAGCTCCCCGGCGTACCAGGACAGGAAGAAGCCCCCGTAGGTGGTCTCCCACGAGCCCCCCGGTTCCCTGAAGAAGGCAGAGGACTCCGGCGATTCGCCGTACCGCGGCGCGTCGTGCGGGCCCGATAGACCCCACAGCGGCTGCCCCGACAACTCGGCGTGCAGCTTCAGCCGCGCCAGCATGTGCTTGTCGTAGCACTGGAACTCGCCGACGCCAGCGTAGCCGTCGGCGCTGTCGCTCCCCGGCGGGTATGACGGGTACCGGAGCTCGCCGTTGGGACCCAGGCTCACAGTCACGTCCTATAGAATCCAAGAAAACTAGTCAAAGAACATTCATTTACGATAATTTTGGGGCAAATCGAAATTATGCAAGACGAAATATTCTGCTCTGATTGATTTTCTCTTACCGTAATGGTAGAGCCCAACAAGTTCTGGAAGGCGTCGGCGAAGCTGCGGAATAAGGCCTCGTATGCCTCGAGCGGCGATTTGCCGGTGAGCACCGGGAGCTCGTCAACGGCGAAGGAGAGACATCCCTCGCGGCGGTTCCCGCAGCGGTCGGCGAAGAGGATGTCGGGGTCGGCGGCAACGGCGTCAGCGACCCATCCGGGGAGCGCGGAGGCGTGGGTGTGCAGCGAGACGCGAAGGCAGAGCCCGGCGTCGCGGACCATGTTGGCGACGGCGAGGTACCCGGCCCACTCGAACCGGTCGGCAGAGCCGGGCTGCACGAAGGCCCACGAGACCGGCAGCTCGACGCCGTCGACGCCGAGCAGCTTGAGCGCGCGCAGCCCGGCCGAGATTGCCTTGGCGCAGTTCACCGCGTGGCCGTCCGAGACCACGTCCACGGGGAGGCCCACGAACAGCCTCAACGCCCCCGCGTCGTCGTCTCCGTCCGCACCCTTGCCCCGCTCGACGGCGAGGTGCGCCCGCGCGGGGCCCGGCTTAGCCCGGGCGGCCCAATAGGTGCGCTGCGCCATGCCAAACCGAACAACGCCCAGCTGGCTTCCAGCCGGTGCCGCCTCTCCAACGCACCGCCGTCTCGCCGGCCCAGCAGCCGCCGCCGCGCGTTGCATCAGCACGGCTTCCATGGTCGCTGCCTGCGTTAGCTGACTGGGACGCGGTGTTTGCGTTGCTTCTGCGTTGGATTTGCTTGGGTTGGGTACTTGGGTGTCTTCTTGCTTGTGGTTGGTGTTTGGGTGAATTTTCCTTTTTCATATTTCCCCCGTGTTTATGGGCGAGGTACGCACGGAGAACAAAAAGAGCAGCGCCATGTGGCACGAGATCAGCAGCCGCGAGAAGCTTTGGGTCTGATTTGGGTCTTAGGCCCTGTTCTTGAAACGGCAGTTTTTTTTAAGAAAAAGCTGGTTAGTTTATCTAAAAAGCTGTTTTGTTTTAGTTTTTCGAGTTAAAAAGTGGCTGTAGCTTTTTTTTTTATAAGAGACTGTTTGATAAATAGCTAAAATTTTTTAGCAATAAACTACAAAAGTAGATCCAGATCAGCTTTCAATTTTGGGCTTTTACTAGTTATATATAACTTCTAATTTATACCAAAAATCGCATAAAAGCTGAGCTGTTTGGAGGAGACTTTACTGGCTTTTCAGAAACTGAAGCTGGCTTAAAGCCCCCCTCCCCTAAACAGGGCCTAAAACAACTCCACCTTCTAAAAGCCAATAAACTCTTCAACATGCCAGCTTTTAAGTGACTTTAGGTGCAAACTAGAAGCCACGTAGAGGTTTTGCTTTCAAGTGTATGCCTCAAATGGATGCAAGAGCAGCAACAAAAACCTCCTAGTTCGGTCCCTTTTAAAGCCTCACAAAGAAACTAGCTATTGGGGGCAAAATCAAAAAATTCACTCAATTTCTGGCACTACCGTCATGTAAATCTCGGTAGTACCGGCCTCAACGATAACAGATAATTTTGGACATTAAATGCACCAAAAATAGCTATTGCTACAGTACCCCCTGCACTACCTACATGTAAACCCCAGTAGTGCTGACATTTTTAACTCGAAAACACCTCTTTGAAAAATAACTACCAGCATGTATTCAGCGGTAGTGCTGATAGGGCAGCACTACTGGCATGTAAACAGTGGTAGTGCTGACTTGCGGCACTACCACTATTTGCATGGTAGTAGTACCATCATTTTCAGCAATAAAAGATCATAACTTTTTACTTCGAAGTACGATTTAGGTGATCTTAAATTCTATGGAAAGCTTATCAAAAGGGATTGAACTTCCGCCCATTTTCAAGATCTAAGCAACCATAGATATTTCGATGGACCACTAAAACTCTAATGTAGCCACACAAGTCTAAAATCTAGTTTTCTAAATCCCTCACATAGACTTGATCAAGAACGTGCCTACAAGCTAGCAAGCGTCTAGAAATGATCAATGCATAAACTTCAACAATTTGCAAAACACATTTGCAAACTTTTAGAAATATGCTAAGAAAAGCAAGCGCATGAGCTCCGACAATTTGCAAAACACATTCGCAAATTGATAGCTTCATGCAAATAAAAGCCACTAAGAACAAGTATGACTCCAACATTTTGCAAAACACATTTGCAAACATAAATCATGCAATGAAAAGCAAGTGTATGAACTTTGACTATTTACAAAACACATTAGCAAATAATAACACCATGCAAAGAAGATCAAATGCATGAGCTTCGATTATTTGCAAAATATATTCGCAAATAATGGCTCCATGCAAAGAACATGCCAATAAAATCAAATGCATGAGCATTAACTATTTACAAAATACATTCGCAAATATGAGCTCCTTGCAAAGAAGAGAGTTAGTGCAAGCGAGATTGAGCCATCAACATATGATGAGACTCAAACTATAGCACTTGACCCCTCTTAATAGTACGGCAATCTAAACTAGTAATCCGATCTCCCATCCAAACACCAAGACTGGAAAAAGACTAGGAACACATTCTTAACCTATACTGGTTATACCTTTGCCTTGCGTATCCACTTAGAGCTTTCAATTGATGATGATCGTCTTCTTCTCCAAGCTCGGGTCTTTGTCTTATTCATCAACACAAGATGAACTATCTTCACTTCAGGATCTTTTCTTGATGATCATCAACACATGACATCATCCAAAGTCTTCATCATCTTTGGACTTAACCTATTTCACAAACTCATGGAGAATGTTAGTCCAACACATACGGGAGTCCCAAATCATCAAAGCACGCCATTAACACATAATGGATAACCTAGATCCTTTGATTTACTTCTTTGATGATTGACGACAACCCAAATACAAATAATTGAATTTAAATTGATCTTGAGTATATTACCGCTACTAAAGCTTCATATACTCAATAGATGTGTCTCAAGGTAAAGATCCTTAATATAACACATCCGGTTGTCATTAATCACTAAGGCATACCATTAACACATAATGGATGGCCTAGATCTTTTGATCTATTCTTTGATGATTGATGACACCTCAATTTGCAAGATAATTGCATATGAGTGTATTTCAACTCCACAAGTTTTATATACTCAATTGATGTGTTTTAAAGTAATGATCCTCAATATATTTGGCAAAAGGAAAGGGATCAATACTAATGAAACCATCAAACATAGAGTAAACTCCATTTACATGTGTGCATATGTATATATATGAATTTAGAACAATATACACATATCCAACTTGAAATTATTTTGGAGTTTATCCTATATTTAAATCATCATGAGTATATTACAACTACATAAGTTTCATATACTCAACGGATTTGTTTCAAAGTAAAGATCCTTGATATATATATATACATGTGTATATATATATGAAATTGGAAACAACATGCATATATCCAAGTTGAATCTATTGTAGAGTTCATCCTTGATTTTGAGTCCAAAGGATGCAACTAGATATAATTACTTGAGATTCGATGCATACCTTTGATATTTTCATCCTTTTCATCCAAATGAGACTTAGATGTTTCCATTTTCATCGAAATGAGACTAATCAAAATTATAGTCAATAAAAGGGTTAGTCTCCAAATTGGATTAATCATTATTCTCAATGTATTTTATATCCAACGAATGCAACAAGATATTCTAATGTGACATCGGGTGCATGTCTTAGAGATTTCTATTTTTCATCCACATGAGACTCACTATCATACTCAACAAAAGAGTTAGTCTCATATTTAGATTTATCATTAACCATCAAATGAGACTACACAATATCATGCTTAACAAAGTAATTAGTCTCATAACTAGATTTATCATTAACACCAAAACCAAATGAATGGAGCTTGAACTTTCGCCAACTGGCCGAGATCTTTGTTCTTCCTAACCAAAGCATCGAAAGGTTGGCCAGATCCGGACCGGAGGCCGCCGGACCACACTGAGTTTGAGAGGAGTGGAGTGAGGGAGTGTACGGACAGGAAGAGCTGAATAATGATGAGGGAGGGAGTGGCTGAATAATGATGAGTGAGGGAGCAGTAAAAGAAAATTTTAAGTTACATTATGAAGGCCCTTTGGCAAACTAATAAATAACAGGGAGGTATCTAATGCAAACCAATATCTTGCAGTATTCATGCAAAACACTTGGTTCGGGCATCAAATTGGCTTAAAAAATTGTAACAGGTTGATGTGCTTATCAATTATCTTACCTTTGTGTAGAATTTAAAGTTCAGATGCATGCTATGTTAAAAGTACAACAAGTGAAAGAATTATTTCAAAAGATCAACTAAAACGAAAATGAAAAGAAGACAAAAATTACTATCCATAGCAAACATATGTTTTATGTTTCTTATAATGTAGTCTGAGTTTGGAGTTGAAATTTTAAAGGGTCCTATAAAACTCTAATTACTACATCATCTTTTTTTCTCAAGAGTTTTTACATTGATTTGGTTCTCAAATCAAAATTATTTGCATATTTGCACCTAGCTAGTTATCAGTTTACACTTAAACACAAAACTCAATTAAGCCAACACATATGCCATCATTGATTGAGATTGATGTAACATCCCAAAATTTGAGATTTGGAATGTTTGATTTCAAAAATAAACCATTTGCATTTCTCTTGAATTAATTCCAGCTTAATTTGAATTTTCCATTAATGAAAGGATTTAATTTGACTAAACTATTCATCAAACTAAAGATTTTCAGTTTTAGTTGGGTTTATTATGCTCCAAGGAATTTTTCTGTAGTTTTGGGGATTTTTCTGAATTTATTTGATTTTTATTTGAATTTATTTGCATTTATTTGAATTTCTGGAATTTTTTCTTAATCGGAAAATGAATTTTATTTCCAAATACCCTCTCGGGCCGATTTCCCGAGCAGCCCATCTCTTTTCGGCCCGCCTCGGCCCACCCGCCTCACTTCGGCCCACTCTCTGTATGACCAGTAGTCGGCCCATTCCGTGTCGGCCGCTCGATGCGCGACACGTGTGCGGCCGAGATTGCGCCACGTCGTCGTCGCCCCGCGAAACCCTAACCCTAGCCGTTGCTCGGAGTCCTTGCGCCGTCCGTCGCCGTCTCGAAGTCCAGGTCGGACACGGCCTCTGAGACCCCTATTTAAGCCGCCGCACACCCTCCGAGTTTCGCCGTTTTCAGCCACTTCGTTTGCCCTCTTTCTCGCCGCCTGAGACTTCGTCCTCCGCCCATGCGACCTCGCCGAAGTCCGCCGCCCTTGCCGAAGCTTTTCGTCGCCTTTTCTTCGTCGCCGGTGCGTCTTCGCCGCCATCGTTGGCCTCTCCGCGTTGCCCGCATCGCCCTTTCCCCCATCCATCTTGTCCTGCATCCGATCCGTCGCCGTCTTGCTGTCGGCCGTGTCTTCTTCTCGAAGTCCGGTGAGTTTGCGCCGCCGCCTCGCTGTCGTTCCTCGCTGTGAACCCCAGCCGTCCGATCTGTGGCGTCTGCCCCGGATTGTGCCGTGTCGCCTCCGCCCGCAGCAGCGCTTCTCGGCCGTCCGATCTGGCCCTCCCGCCAAATAAGCGACGCGTGGCCTACCTCGTCAGCCGCCTTCATGGCCGCGCCATCAGCCGCCACCTCAGCCCTGCTGTTGACGCAAGCGCCGACGTCATATGTGCACCGGGTGCACGGTGAACCGAGCCCGTGCCGTGGGCCAAGTCCACCAAGAGCCAGATGACGTCAGCGATTGCGCAATAAATCGTTTTTCCTGTATAAAAATAAATCCAGAAATTCGGATTTTCTAATTTTTCAGTATTTTCTCTGAATTTAATCTTTCGGTGGCCCGTTCTCTCTCATACGAACTCCGATTGAGGCAATTCAAGTTTCTAAATTTTTCTAAAATCAAGATCTATCTTCCAGAGCCATTTATTTTCAGTTTGGAGCTTGTTTGAGTCTCTTTTTTGTATTTATTTGGTTTCGTTGTTTTCTTTTCCGGTAGACGCTAATTCCGAGGGAGCAAACGAAGACTTCGAAGACCAAGACTCAGCACTAGATCAGCAAGGCAAGTCATAATCCTTTGATCATATTGATCCTATGTTTACAAAGTAATTTGTTTTATACAATTGCATGCTATTTGTGTATCACTGATTATTTCATAGGAATAGCTATATACCTAGTTGTCATTATGCCACCTTGATTAATTGGGATGCCGTGTATCCATTGCTAAACCTAGGTTGGGACAATACTAGTTGGACATAATCATTATACCAACATTGGGTTATCGTAGCTATGCTTAGACATGCTTAGATATACGTTGGGATTCATGTCACATATTGAATAATGTTAATCTTGACTTAATGAGATATTGAATCGTGGTCGTTAGCCACTGTTGTAAAATTTGTTGTACCATGGCGAGGTTTGCCATTGGTCTTGGTTGAACGAATTGTTTTCCCTCGGGCAAGTGATCGTGCAGTAAAGGGGGTGCTTTCTAGCACATTGGGATGTGGATGTCTTGCCTGAGATAAATTAAGGACTTAATCTTGTGCGCTATTGAACTGGGCCTAACCGTACTACCACAAGTTTGGTATGGGACAGACCTAGCTGATTAATTTGCAATGTCTAGCCTTGAGTACTGCCAGTTGGTGGTGTGGGTTCCGGGATGGACGGGTAGATTCGCAAGGCGCAAGAGGGGGTCCTAAGGGGCGAAACCTTAGCGGGTAATACCGAGTTTAGACAGTGTATTGTAAAGGCTTTGTCATGATATATCTGCGACACACTAAAGGAAGTGTGTTAATATCGATTGCGCAAAGAGATGGTCATATCTTGTGGGTAAAGTTGTACAACCTCTGCAGAGTGTAAAACTATTCGAATAGCCGCGTCCGCGGTCATGGACAAGCCCGGGAATTTCACACGGGGTGTAGAGTATTTCATGAAATGTGGAATGTGGAATTGTTGGGATGTGAACGGGGAGTTCACTGTTGTTTTGTTATCTACCATTGAACTACCAGTTATTTATTTATCCTTTCATAAATATGCTTTCAATCTATTTATTGTATTTCAATTCAAGTTATTGCTTTCTGCAAATGAACCATATAGCCATCCTTGTCAAGCCGTGCATAAATATATTGCATCAATTCCCTACGGCTTGCTGAGTACTTTTGTACTCACGGCTTTATGCGCTTGTTGATCAGTTGCTGAAGGAGATAATGAGTATCATAAGGAGGAATTCTATGAAGACTACGTGGATTAGGAAGGCGTTCCCCAGATGATTGGCTGTGGCATGTCGAATGGCTCAAGTTATCTTTTTCGCTGTAATAGTATTTGTTTCTTAAGCCCTTAAGGCGTAATGGTGTAAACATTGACCATAAGATCGTATGCTTTATTTAATAATAATTTGCTTCTTCTTAGTTAATTCGTTGTATGGGATGATATTTCATCTGTGTTTCCACTGTGTGCACTAGCGTGATCCTAGACTAGTGCAGTATACACAGAGGGTTTTGGATTTGCAAATCCGAGTCCCAACAATTGATTAGCCTCTCTTTTTTTTTACCTCAAGCTCTTTTACAATATGTTCAAATCGATATGAGTCATCCAATGTTTTGATCTCATGAATTAGATTAGTTAGGTTTAAGTTATTTTTTTATCTCAAGAATAGACGAGATGATCGATCATAAGCTCTTTTTTAATTTTGTTTCATAATTTGTATATGTATTTTTTGTGCAAAATTTTCACATGTATTCCTCATAAAAGGAATTACAATTCGCCATAAAAAAATTAGTGCGAAATCTGGTCCAAAAACATGAAAACCGGTCCAAAAAGCCGAAATTTACCAAAATATCGCGGAAATCACTTTAGCACTTTGTAATTTTTTTTATTTTTTATCCCGTCGAGATTTGAAATCTCAACCCAACCGAAATGTGAAATCTCGGTGAGATTTTGAACCATGTGTGGCTCACGTAGCGGCCTAGACACGTCGTTGGACGGCGCCGAGCCGTTGGCCGGTCACGCCACCCATGTTTGGCCACAAATTAACTGTGTTTCTGGCCTGATTACATGGATTTGGAATTCCTTTCCAGCGGTTTCCTGACATGTGTTTTGTGAATTTTTTTAAATACTACATTTCATAAATAATTTAATAAAAATAATACCCTCGTTTTTTTACAAAAAAAAATACATCTCTATCGTCAATTCTATCAGCGGCAGATCTTTTGTTATCAAATGAATTAACTACAAATCTTCTGTTACCATTTTAAGATGACAGAAGCTCTATCGTCATTTCATTTGGCGACATATGTATGTTTTGTCACTAATTGAATTGGCCGATATATTATTTTGTTGCGGGTTCATTTGGTCGACAGGCTTAGTCTTTTATCACAAAATAAATTCGCAATAGCTCTGTCGCCAATTCATTTGGCGACAGAAGGCGTGTCGTTAATTCATTTGGCGACAATCTTCTGTTGTGAATTGAATTGGTGACATATCTTTTGTCGCCAATTCATTTGGCTGCAGAGGTGTATTCTGTAATTTTTTGGGATATTTTTTTGTAAAATTATTTTAAAATCTTCATGTGAGTTTGTTGTGAGCGCTTCTGGCCATAGATCTACCAACCGGTTTGAACACGGCAGTGTTTGGCAAGATTGGTTTTGTCCAACTCGCCGTGCAGATGATCACTATGTAGGATGCCACTTTTGTTTCGTTCTGACAGTTGACAGTCCAGTATAATGCCTGGTTTAAATAATGCTATTGGAATTGGAGATGTTGAAATAATCTCTTAACGGAAAAAAATTGCTTTACTTATCATGGCTGATCTAGCATAAACAACGGAGATAAGAAAACTCCAATTCATGTGAAATAGTATCATTTCCACCGTCCACAACACCAACGAACTGTAAGAAAATTCAAAAGAAACAAGCATGGTACAAAAGCTTGCCAAGAACGAATCAAACAGTGAACAGATACCAAATAAAAAAGGACATTAGAAACATGGTAAAAAAAAGCCTAGTATTTTCATTCACATCATAAAAATATACCTTCGCCAACCATCAAGGCCACCTCAACACAAACTTGTCCTCTGTGCAGCTTGGCAAAATAGTAGTGCGTTTTGCAGATGGCTCCATGTCCCTATCATCGCAATCCTTCCAAGATTTCGTCAGTATTAGTTGCGCCTCCCTGCAACTCCATTGATCGTATCATATCAATAACACAAAAATCAAGGTTACTAAGGTCATGATTTGGGCCTAGAGGTCAAAGGGGAGGACGATTTACTATAGAGAGATCGATGGGACGGAGGAGCTCGCGTGGGTGAGGCGTAAGGAGGGGAACGAGGAGCATTTCATGCGCGGGGCAGGGGTAGAGGGCACTAAATACAACCAATTTAATGGGATCGTCGCTATTAGAGCTATAACTTTAGCAGTTGTGTATGGATCATTGGATTAAAAAACGACGACCCATATCTCTCGTAGCTAAGTACTGTAGCATGATCCAATTAGTTCGCTGCCTTGATTAAACGGTGATGACGAGTGGTAACTGTTTAAGTTGTAGTTACCATCCTAACGGTACAAAAACCCTATTCAATTTAATGAGGATTGAGGAATGGGCTTTCTATTAGGTTGGTCCCAAATTCTATGTATTCTCGCTCTAGCCACACGAATGTACATGCCAGTATTTAACGACGATATCTATTATTCGCGCAATCATAATGTAACAATGTCTCCCTATGGATGGAGTGCCATTAGGTAACAAAGAATATCTAACAAGTAGTAATCCTCATCTGTTTGGGCAACCATGGACCAGCAGAGCAAATTGCAGATATAAATCTCCGTTCCAACGCAGAAATTTCACATAAATTTCACAGTAATTTTCATAATTCAGTCAGGAGAGAAAAAGGGAAAGTTTTCGCACTTGGGGCCTAAGTTCGTCTTTTATTTGGGAAAGGCTAATTAACCTACTTCAGCTAGTGCCTGCGCCTCTTTGTCAGGTCAGCCGTATCCTATAGCTCATGTAGTCGTGTGAAATTTTTACTATTCTGGCTCCTTCATCAGCTTTTATTACAAAAGTAGCCTCCTTACGTCTCGAATTCTAAAAATGACTGCCTACACAAGCGTAAAAGATCCAACAGGTCATATGTGTCACCTATCACGACCTAATAGCGCAGAAGCACGGGAGCCTGCAACCTCCCACTGCTAACAGGGAGCGCAGAAGAAACCTCCGGTGCATGAGGAGCGCGAAGCAAACTCCTGCGCATGGGCAGAATGGAGGCACACGCCTATGCTCTTTTCATTGTACCTGTTCTGCTTTACTTGGTAGTGCTTGTGCTTGCTTAGCAAAGTTTTGATGCATTTGGCTGCTTTGATTTTATTTTATTTTTTTCCATTTTTAGCTCCCTTGATCGTGTATTTGCGGGAATAGCCTAATGCCGCAGGAAGAGAGCGCGAAATTTGGTAATCTCGCGAACCGGTAGCGCTGCACGCTGATGATGAGCCCTCCTACGATGATCATAAGGTAAAAACTAACGATGATGATCATAAGGTAAAAACTAACGATGATCATTTTGTGTCTTATAGCAAAATGAGATCATAAGGTAAAAATTAGCGATGATGATGAGCCCTCCTACGATGATCTTATGGATATGCTTGAGGACTTGAATGAGTACCTTGGCAAGGAGAAGTCCAAGCATAAGGCTTTGAGAAAGGAATATCTCTCGCTCAGGAACTCTTATGAGGAGCTAAAGGAAGCTCATGAGACTCTCCTTCTCAAGAATCATTCAAAATCCTAAAATGATGTAGGAGTTTCTTGTAATATCCTTGATGATATGTCTAGATTAGAAAATGCTACTTGTTATATATCTAATTCTAGTGTATCTACTTCTTGTGTTAATTTGCTTGTCGTGACTTCTAGCTCTAGTTCAACTTCTATTTGTGATAGCAATAGTCTACTTGTTGAGAATATTGAACTCAAGGAGCAAATTACTAAGCTAAGTAAGAGTTTGGATCGATGCTTCAAGGGTAAAGCAACCATTGACAAAATTCTAAGCGGTCAACGATGCTCATACAACAAGGAAGGCCTTGGGTTCATTCCTAAGAAGGGTAAGAAAGTGATCCACAAGGCTCCAAGGTTTGTGAGGTCTAATGGGAAGCTTTGCTATAAGTGTCACGATGTAGGACATATAGCAAATGATTGCCCATTAGGTAAAGCTTCTAAGAATAATGTTTATGATTCATGCTACGTTCTCAAGAAAACTAGCAATGGTAGGGTAGTTACTAAATTTGTTGGCACCCCTATACTTGGTCGTAAGAAGAAGGCCATTTGGGTGCCCAAAGCCTTGGTTACTAACCTCTAAGGACCCAAACAAATTTGGGTACCTAAAAAGATTTGATTTTATTTTGTAAGTGAACTACAAAACCGGTGGACGGTATTGGGTGTTGGATAGTGGTTGCACTCAACACATGACCGGAGACCGGAAGATGTTCATCACATTTGAGATTGGAGGTGGACACCATGACAAGATCACATTTGGCGACAATAGCAAAGGAAAGGTATTAGGCTTGGGTAAAATTGTTATCTCAAACGACCTTTCAATTTCCAATATTTCATTAGTTGAAACTTTGAATTTTAATTTGCTATCCATTGCTCAAATTTGTGATCTTGGACTTATTTGTACCTTCTCCCAAAATGGAGTTGAAATTTCAAAAGAAAATGACAAATCTTTGGTTTTCAAAGGCTTTCAATTTGGAAATCTTTATTTAGTTGATTTCTCCTCAAATGAATCTTGCCTTCAAACTTGTTTAATTGTGAAAACCTCCTTGGGTTGGTTATGGCATAAAAGGCTAACTCATGTTGGGATGATTCAACTTAAAAAGTTTTTTTAAGCATGACCTAGTTGTGGGCTTGAAAGATGTGAAGTTTGAGAAAAATAAATTGTGTAGTGCTTACCAAGTCGATAAGCAAGTTGCTAGTTCTTATCCTTCCAAGAGCATCATGTCCACATCTAGGCCATTAGAGCTCTTACATATGGATTTGTTTGGCCCAACAACCTATAAGAGCATCGGGGGCAATTCTTATTGTTTAGTAATTGTAGATGATTACTCAAGGTATATACTTAAATTCCACTACCTAAACTCCAGAGCAAAATGGAGTTGTAGAAAGGAAAAATCGGATATTAATTGAAATGACAAGGACAATACTTGATGAAGATGGTACTTTCGATAATTTTTGGGCGGAAGCTATCAATATCGCTTGCTATGCAACAAACCGTCTTTTTTTGTATCGCCTTTTGAAAAAGAATTCATATGAGCTTCTCATTGGAAGAAGGCCGAACACCTCTAATTTTCGTGTTTTTGGTTGCAAGTGTTATATTTTGAAAAACGGTATTCGGCTCTCAAAATTTCAAAGTCGGTGTGATGCTGGATTCTTGCTTGGTTATTCTTTGAATAGTAAGGCTTACCGTGTCTTCAACCAAACCAAGAGTTTAGTTAAAGAAACGTGTGATGTTTAATTTGATGAAACTAGTGACTATCAAGAAGAGCAAGAAAATTTAGATAATGTAGGTGATGAAGGCTTGAGACAAGCATTGAAGAATATGACGCTTGGAGATATCAAGCCAAATGAAGACCAAGAGGATCAACCCTCATCCACTTAAGTTAAGGCGTCTACTTCCGCAACGCCAACTCAAGCTCAACCAATTGAGGTGGAAGAAAAGGAGGATGATCAACAACTTCAAGCTCCACCTCTAAGAATTCATCACGCAATCTCAAAGGGCCATCCAATAGATCTAATATTGGGTGATGTTAGTAAGGGTGTTCAAACTCGATCTTGTATCGCTTCATTTTGTGAACATTAGTCTTTCTTGTCTTCTTTTGAACCCACTCATATAGATAAAGCTTTAGATGATCCGGATTGGGTGAACTCTATGCGTGAGGAACTCAACAACTTCGCCCGAAATGATATGTGGCTTTAGTTCAAAGACCCAAGGATCACAATGTCATTGGCAATAAATGAGTCTTTCGGAACAAATAAGATGAAAACGATATTGTAGTAAGAAACAAAGAAAGGTTGGTGGCACAAGGTTTCACCCAAATAGAAGGTTTGGATTTTGGTGAAACTTTTGTACCCGTGGCTAGATTAGAAGCCATTCGTATCTTGCTTATATTTGCATCTTATTTTGATATTAAATTATTTCAAATGGATGTGAAGAGTGCATTTTTAAATGGGCAAATATCCGAGTTAGTATTTGTTGAACAACCTCCCAGTTTTGAGAATCCTAAAAAATCCAAATCATGTTTACAAGCTCCCTAAGGCGCTATATGGACTCAAACAAGCTCCTAGAGCATGGTATGAGAGTCTTAGAGACTTCCTACTTTCAAAATGATTCAAAATTGGGAAGGTTGATACAACACTCTTCACTAAAATAATAGATGGAGAATTCTTTGTATGCCAAATTTATGTCAATGATATCATTTTTGGTTCCACTAATGAAGATTTTTGGAAAGAGTTTGCTGATATGATGTCTAGGGAATTTGAGATGTCCATGATGGGGGAGTTGAGCTAGTTCCTTGGACTTCAAATCAAACAATTCAAGGATGGGACTTGTGTGAGCTAAACCAAGTATGTGAAGGATTTACTCAAGAGGCTTAGCATGGAGGACGCAAAGCCCATCAAGACTCCCATGACATCAAATGGGCATCTAGACCTCAACGAGGGAGGTAAACTGGTAGATTTAAAGCTTTATCATTCTATGATCGTTAGCTTGCTTTATCTTACCGTGTTTAAGCCCGATATCATGTTTAGTGTTTGCATGTGTGCACGTTTTTAAGCTTCTCTAAAAGAGTGCAATTTAGTGGCCGTTAAAAGAATTCTAAGATATTTAAAGCATTTCTCAAATATAGGCTTATGGTATCCTAAAGGTGCTAAGTTTGATTTAACTGGATATTCGGATTCGGATTATGCGGGTTGCAAAGTGGATAGAAAGAGCATCTCGGAAAGTTGTTAATTCCTAGGTAGATCCCTTGTTTCTTGGTTTCTAAGAAACAAAATTTCGTTGCCTTATCCACCGCCGAAGCCGAATATATATCCATCGATAGTTGTTGCGCTCAATTACTTTGGATGAGGCAAGCATTGATGGATTATAGAATAAATTTAAAAAGTGTGCCTCTTTTATGTGACAATGAAAGAGCGGTTAAAACAGTCAACAACCCGGTCCAACACTCAAGAACTAAGTACATAGATATCCTAAAATCATTTCTTAAGAGATCATGTGAGCAAAGGCGATATAATCACTAGCCACAAAAGAACCGAAGATCAATTAGTGGATACCCTCACCAAGCCTTTAGATGAAGTCCGCTTTTGCAAATTGAGGAATGAATTAAATGTCATAGATATCTCTAATGTCGGTTGAACATGTGCATCATGATTGTTCTCTTATTTGATGTTATTTGTTCTTATTCGAATTATTTGATCCTCGAGTTGGCAACACATTAAGGGGGAGTACTATACTTTGTCCATGTATACTACATCCCTAGAATGTGAAAATATTAAATAAGTGCAAATAAATCTTCAAAAGAAAATACTAGATCAAAGTTATTTGAACATATCATATTTTGATGCTTTAACAAAATTCTCTTGTCAAAATCTATATATATATAATTTAAATTTATAAAATAAGAAAAACTATATTACTTATTTTGGAATAAAAGCCAAAAAACATTTGGAAAATGTCTTATCTTTAAAACTTCCTCAAAATCCAAAACTTGGTCTATATTGACCTAATTAATGCACTTTGTGAGTCATTGCTCTTATAGTTAGAATCTTGACATTTCTAGTCTTCTAAAATTATTTTTGACTCAAACAATTCAATCAAATTGCTCCACAAGTTATCTGGGTTCTTTTATTTCAAAAGTTGTATTTCAAAGCACCTAAACCTATTTTGAATAAAAACTAGTTTAAATTTGTTCTATTGAAGGTTTAGCTGGTTGGAAATACTCATATATGTTATTCACTATTATTTGAATGCATATGAGTTATTTCCAATCTTTGCTCTGCTATCTCTGGCTGTTTTATCCTAAGTCGGTAGTACCGACATTTTGGGTCCGGTAGCTCTGGATGTCAGCACTACCGACTCTATAAGAGCGGTAGTACCGTATCTGTCGGGTGGGGCCATTCTAAGCGGTTACTGAGGTGGCCATTCCTTTTCTGTGTCACCTAGTCCTACCCTCAGCACTACTGGTCGACACTCCTCTCTCTTTTTCTTCTTATCTCTCCCATACGGCCCAAATTCCTCAAATCTTCAAAACCTCCACTAAATCTGGTTGGTTTCGATTCCAATTTCGTCCTTCTGCATTCCTCCTCCAAAGGTGACCTTCGATCCCCTCTTTTCTTCCCTTATTTGCACTATAGGTCATCTTTTACTCTCTTTAGGGTTTGATGAAAATGTGACCTAAAAACATAATGCATGTTCAAATATAGTGATAAAATGGATAAATTGGTATCCCCAGATGTATTCCTTAACATCAATTGAAACCAATTTAGTCATTTTTAGACAATTTCTTCGCATACATTTTGTGGTTCAGAAAATTTGGAACTATCGTAGTTTTCACAGAGGTAGCTCCAAGGGTCGGCACTACCGTCTCTAGTAGCGGTAGTGCCAGACCTCGGCACTACCGACGTAACATAAGCGGTACTACCGACTTCTCTGAATGAGTTTTTCTCCAAATGTTTGAATTGTCACATTCTCATATAACTCTAGAGTGCAATATTCGTTTTCTCATCTATCCATGCTTATCTTGTTTATTTCCTTGTGGTTTAGTCGAAATGCCAAGGGCAAGGACCACCTCAAAGGCACCTCGTGGAGGTGGGAGTGTTCGCAAATTAGTGCAAAACACAGTGGTTCCTGCAAGTGACAATAGCAATAGTGAAGACTCCTTCACCATGGCCATGAGGGATAGAGAAGCTAGACGCTTAGTCTAGCAGACTTTGGCTAGGGGGTCGCTTGCTAGCAAAGGCAAAAGCCCAGCGGTGGAGACAGAAAATGATGATGAAGAAGAGGATGTGGCAATGGAGTCTGAGGGAGAAGAAGAACAGGTGGTCAGTGAGGATGAGGAAGCTCAACCTTCTCAAACTGGAGTTTGGAGTGACCTAAGACAAATCAAAGGTGATGACTACTTTGCTTTGAGAGACCAAAATGAGTATTATAAGCCTCAAAATGCCACAGAAGATAGATTTCATACCAAATTTTAGTAGAAAGTTTATTATGAAATCTACAAGGAAAAGGAATTTGCATATCAGAAATGGATCAATTGGGATCACATCTACCAATTGCCCCTATTTGTTGGTGTTCCTGAGTTGTTTCAAGGAGCCGAGATCATGGAGTTTCTCAGCAGGAGGAGTGACTTTGCTAAGGACCTTATCAGGAAATTCTACGCCACCATCCACATCTCTGAGGACTTCGATCAAATCACTTGGATGACTGGTTCTGACATCTTCTGAGCTACTAAGAGTGATTTTGAGTTTGCTCTGGGCATTTTTCATAGCGGATTCCCTAAAATCCACGATGATAGCGCTCTTGATCTGGCACAGCAGTGCACTTTTTATTATCCAACTGCCAGATCCAGAAAGCCAGGGAAACTGATTGGTCTCCTCCCACAGCCTCAATTGATAAACAAGATAATCCAAGTTACCATTCACCCTAAGAGTGGCAACTTCGATGATATTAGAGGGTATGCATGGAACTTGATCAGCAAAGTCATGCAGAGGCAAAAGTTTGATGTTGTGGATTTTATTCTCAGGGAGAGATTCCTCTTCCATGGATCGCAGCAAAAGAATTTATTTTGCTCCTTACATTATGGCCCTCATCAGGAGGATGACTGATTATGATGGCCCTTTGCCCAACATTCAAAAGCCCTGCAAGCCTCGAGAAGCACCTCCACAAGTTCTTGGTCACCTCACATAGCAGCAGCAGCAGGCTCAGAGGAGCAACCCCCAATGCCTTCTCACGATGCAGTTTTGGCGAGTCTCTCTAGTCTCTATTATGGTTTGATGGAGAGGCTCAACCTTGAGCGTGCCTAAATGGAGATTCGCTTTGCCAGGATGGATGAATCTCAAGCTCACACTTGTGCTTTGGTTGAAGAAATGAGACGACGAGTGAACGACATTGGTGCGACTGTGGACCTCCTTCGTGACGAGCTCATCCCCGTCACTTTTCGTCGCTTTGGCCACGGTCGTAGAGGCCATCATGGTATTCCTCCACCCTCCTAGATGTCTCATGAAAAACCCTTTTTTGGTACTTGATGCCAAAGGGGGAGAAGTGAAGTTGAGGGTTTTGTTTGGTGTTTGTGTAGTCCAAGGATTAGCTTATTATATTATTTGTATTATCTCTATGTAAGCAAATTAAACCTCGTATGTTTGTGTTGCTTTTGGATAATACTTGTGCTTGCATTGTAATGTATGTTTATTGTTTTAATTTAAAGCTTATCTTGCTTATTGTTTATTGTGATTATTAAGCATGTGTATTATTTATTTTCTTATGTCTATCATGCTTCCTCAGATCACATATATAAGAGGAAACTCTTCAAAATTGTCGGGACCGGATTTCCAAATCCGAACCCTCTGTGTATAATATGTGCTAGTCCAGGAAAAGCTAGCACACACAGTGGAAACAGTGATGACAACATATCCATATCACGATTCAAATATTATTAATTAAGAAAAAAGGTATCAACCTTATGGCCAAATATTACAAGTAAACAGCCTCTTGGCTTGAGTTCAATAAGTAGCAGCGGAAACGAAATAATAGCAGCAGAATAAGCCCATCCATTTGCCCACAGGCAATCGACTGGGGTTCGCGACCTAGCAATCTGGATCGCCTTCATCGTAACCACAAGCATATAACTCGTAGTCACCTTCAGCTTCTGCACACTCTTTTGTGGAAAGGGGATGTTGTAAGGGTGAGAACAAAATGTACTCCGCAAGTCTTGGAGACATAATGCAAGATAGCTATATGCAAGACTAAACAATTGAAGGCATAATATGGCTCTTTTAGCATAAAGCAATGTTTAACTTTAAATACCAATAGTAATTTCACAAAGCATCATTTGATCAAAATGTAATTGAATATAAATTTAATTTGAAGTAACAACTAATCAGGTTCCAACCACTTGACTAGCTCTAGCAGCCAAACTACAGCCCGAGAGTTCCATCTACTCACAGATTCCCAAACAACCATTTTCATTTAAAACAAAACCATAAAATCTGCAATGTGCAAGTGTACCTCGCTTGCCCTTGACCGTGGGCACAGCTACTTAAGTAGTTTTAACTCTGCAGAGTGTGTACAGCTTTACCCACAAGACATGATCAACTCTTTTTGCCATGCAATTAACACACTTCCTTTGGTATGTCGGCAGAGAGATCATGACAAGGCCTTTACAATATACAGACCCGCTATTAACCTCGCCCGCTAAGGTTTCACCGTTGAAGGGTTACATCCACCCAGTCAGAAGCCCCCTCTTATGCCATGTGGGGAAAACATGTCTCCATCCGACACCCACATTCCACCAACTAGCGAAGTCAATATCGAGATGCACAAATTAATTAGCCAGGTCATACCCATATAGACTTGTGGTTGTACGGTAGTGCTCGGTCCATGGTAACACATGCTTCGGTCCTTAAATGACTAGTGCGGAACATTCACTTTCAAGGTCTCGTGCATCCAGCACCCACCAAACATCCATCTGCCTCGGTCTAAACTATTTTCACTTTATTTCATTTAAATATCAGCAGCAATACCAATTGCCACATCTTCACAAATAAGTTTGAACAATGTTTGAAAAGTTTCCCATAATGGCATAATACCGAAACGTTTAAACTCGACTAAGCAATTCTACCGTCCCATACTACACTATTGGTTATCACGAGATAAATTAGCTAATATCATCTAGGGTGACAAAGGTTCAACATTATCAATACCAATGAGGGTATAACAAATTTTGGAATTTAACTATACCTTAAACTATATTTAAAGTACATTACATAAAAGTAAGTGTTTGCACCAGAATTTGGCAATCTGGTCAAAGTCGGCAAGAAAGTCAAACCTGCAGTAACTAATAGGCGATTTGGAAAGACTTGAAGATATTTGGCAACGGCAAGATCTTTGAGGGAAAGCTATCCGAAATAAGGCCGATACGGATCAGGTTTTGTAACGTGTTGTAATAGGATACGATCGGCCAAGGGTATAAAAGAAGGGCCAACGCGAGCTGGGAGAGGGATCCAACACAATCAAACACCAATCTACATTACTTTTTCCTGTCAACTAGGAGTAGTTCTTGTAATTTAGTCTTTGTAATTCGATCTTAATCAATAAAGTTGTGCATCGCCGATTGTTGATCCTCTTCAAATTACACTCCAGGTTCGATTTATTCTGATTTTGTCACGCACCGCCTTCTTCAGAATCAATCATCTTTATCCTCTGATTAGCCTTAATCGGCTAATTAGATTTACCCTTTTATTTCGATTTAATCGTCTTCAAGTTGATTGAGTCTAAGCCGATTGGTCTCCACGATCGGCTTTGAGTGAATTTCATATTTTTACCTTGTCGATTACAGGTCAAATCGACTGGCACGCTCTAAACCAAGTGTTAAATGCGGTGTCTTGTTGTCGAAACCCTACTTCAAGTTTTGATGCCAACACACTCTTGGCACGCCCAGTGGGACCAATGTCTTCATCAGGGAAGTCGATTCCACTGTCCGATCTCAACGCAGAAGCTATAATTGTCCCGACGATGGACGATTTGACACCAGAACAACGTAGAGAGATCGAAGATCGGAAAACTGCGCTAGAAGAGATGATGCTAAACTACTATCAGAAGACTAGACGTGGTGTTACTCAAAAAACCGCTCTAACGACGGTCAATGCCCTGGGGGATGCAGGTGTCACAGAACCGACAAGCCGATATCTACCTGCTAAAGCCGAATTATCGGCTATGATTAATTAGTCTGTACACCATGCTCTAATAAACCAGTCATCAGCTCTTGTCACCATGCTTAAGCCGATGATAGCAAGCAGCGTCAAAACCATCGCTCAAGAATTGGTCTCGTCTCGAAGTCTGCTCGACCCGTTGCAAGCTCTACCGAATTACCCTGTTTTTTCAGTAGCATAAAACACGCAGAGCACACTAGCCGATCCTAAACTATCGGCCATGACCTCACCCCCTACCATGATGCCTACTCAACCACTATTATATTGCCTAGAGACCCTTGGTCAAGTGGGGTGAACCATTACCAGGCTTACACCGATGCTGCCAAATTAGATGCATCGGCAAACCTGCCACCGTCAGCCCATTCTATGCTTTTCCACAATCGATTTCACAGCCGATTGAGTCTGAGAGATACCCACAGCGTCATGAGTCTACCCTGCCTAGAAATCCAGGTCCGCATAGGATAGTGACCTATTCAGAACCTTTTGTTCCAGTACCAGAACCCCAAATTAGACATAATAGGTACGATCAGTATACCCGTTTGCCATCGGCTCAGCCTAATTGGCAACTCGAGTTTGCACTCGGGGGGCAGAATGCCAACTATGACCAGCATTATCAAGGGCCTACTATTCTAGTGGCTGATAATGCGAATTGGGCCAATCAAATCTCTGCCGTCTTAAGAGATCAATTCGGCATACAGCCGAAAGGAAAGGTTATCGGCCATAGAAAGCCATATCCCGATTACATAGATCGCATGCCCTATCCTCACAATTTCAAAGTCCCAGATTTTGCAAAATTCTCTGGTGACGACTCGATTACTACCCTGGAGCATATCAGACGCTTTATCATGCAATGCGGCGAAGCAGCTCAGTCCGATGGATTGAAAATCAGACTGTTCCCATTGTTATTGTCAGGAGAAGCTTTTACTTGGTTCACTTGTCTGCCTCCAAATCCGGTTCATTTATGGAACGATTTGGAAAGCCGATTGTCGGCGTTTCGAGCACCGGCAAGTAAATTTGTAAGTCAGAAGGGCCACGCGTTCCCTATCCCTGAATGGTTAGACTCGAGAGCCCAAGGTGTATACTGGTTCGGGCCGAATGTCCCTACTCCAGTTCGTGTGGTGGTATTGTATTGCTTTTGGTGCAAATGGCTGCACAGCGTTTACAAGAAAGAACTCGTCCTTCCTCTTTTTCTCTGTTTTTTCTCTCTCTCGTCAGGGGCTCCTGCCCCCCCTTTATATAGTAGGAAAGGACAGGTTACATTGAGAATTGGGAAAGGGGAGGTGGCCTATGCTAAAACTTGGTCCTTCGTTACGCGGCCCAGTCACTGCTGCCTTGCCCACGCCGGGTCGGTAGTCCCGTTGGGCAGGGCAGTTAACCGCTTCGTCGGGAAATGGCGCACCTGCCTTCTGTGAGTCTGACGAGTGTTGACATTGCAGTGTATAACGTTGGTATTGCCTCGGGAGGGAGCGTGCCTTCGTATTGTACGTGACTGGTTGATGGGACCGGAAGCTTGACTTGACCATTTATGCCATCTTGGGAAAGAGCCACTGCTCCGTCTGATCCGCTTGATTGTCCCGTCCGTAGGGCACGCGGTCGTGACCGGTGGAGGCTTTGACACGCGGCCCTTGGCGGAGGTTGCCTTAATTTGGTGGTCGGGGATCCCGACCCCTTGGGTCGAGAGCCCTACTTGGTCGGGGCCGCTCGTCCTGTCGGTCGAGGAGGCGTCCTTTGTGGTCCCACGGGTCCTTTGGTCGATAATGAGCTTGGGGCGCACTGCTTGTTACCACAGGCCATTGGGGTACCCCGTATGAATATTCGTCGATAGCCTCCAACCCCGGCGAGTTAAATCGGATACGGTTGGGGTTGAACTTGGTTGCGAATGGTGGTCGGCCCGACCGGTCCGTCCGACCGGTCGGTGGCCGGCCCAGTGTGCTAACGCATCTAACGGCTTCCCTGGAGCCTGGCCGGGGGCATTCGAACCGTCGGAAGCTTTTAATCGTTTCGTTGTGCGGGCCGCGCACGGCTTGGCGTGCCTTGATCGCTCATCTTCTTGGCCGCTTCGGGTTCTGGTGAAGGGCGCTTCGTTTCCCTACGCTCGCATTTATTTTGGAGACGTTCGATCTCCCTCCGTCTGGGTATATAAGGGTGCCACCGTTCGCTTGAACGATTGTCCCCTAAACCAGAGTCCTCTTTTTTAATCCTCGAAATGGCTTCGAGGCATCCACTGATCTTCAGCTTTGGCGATGATGTCGAGGTAGATGAAGAAGATCCCATGGCCGAGCTCTGGGCTGAGTGCGACCAGGCGATGGCTGAGCTCAGGGAGGAGGAAGAAGTCGTAGCCCGTGATACCGCTGCCGTCGACGCGCTGCTCGAGGCCGTTCCGAGGCTCAAGGTGGTAAGGAGGGCCCTCTTAGAGGCGATGGTGCGCGTGCGCCGCTGCAGTCAATGCGGCGGCGGTGGCGCCGCTGGACTCGGAATTAGTAGCCGTCAGTGAGTGCACTGACGCCGCATTGATGCTCAAGATATGATACTTGGTGCAGAAATAGCTCCACCATATCTTGTAGCTTTGCGTAGTGTTTGAGCCTGCCAGGCACCTCATGTAACATTGTAAAGTTCGAGCCTGTTGGCCTATAATGAAATCTCCTTTTCCTTTATGAATGTCTTTGCGATGAGTTTGTCTCAGGCGCTCTTTTCGACTAACCCGGCCCTTGAGAACGGGCAATCAGTAAGTGATCGCTCTTTCTGGGTAACGACGAGCGTCGTAGCAGGCCGTGCCTTGGTCGGCGGGGGCGACGGATGCCTCTCCGTGAGGTTCGGGTGTCAGAGTGCTCGTTTAACGTCGTAGCTAGACCGTGCCTTGGTGGCGAGGGCGACGGATGCCTCTCCGTGAGGCTCGGGTGTCCGAGTGCTCATTTAACGTCGTAGCTAGACCGTGCCTTGGTCGGCAGGGACGACGAGATGCCTCTCCGTGAGGCTCGGGTGTCCGAGTGCTCGTTTAACGTCGTAGCTAGACCGTGCCTTGGTCGACGTGGGGCGACCGGATGCCTCTTCGTGAGGTTCGGGTGTCGAGTGCTCGTTTAACGTCGTAGCTAGACCGTGCCTTGGTCGGCGGGGGCGACGGATGCCTCCGTGAGGTTGGTGTCCGAGTGCTCGTTTAACGTCGTAGCTAGACCGTGCCTTGGTGGCGAGGAAGACGAGCGCCTCTCGTGAGGTTGGTGTCCGAGTGCTCGTTTAATGTCGTAGCTAGACCGTGCCTTGGTGGTGGGGCGACGGATGCCTCTCCGTGAGGTTCGGGTGTCAGAGTGCTCATTTAACGTCGTAGCTAGACCGTGCCTTGGTGGCGAGGACGACGGATGCCTCTTCGTGAGGTTCGGTGTCCGAGTGCTCGTTTAACGTCGTAGCTAGACCGTGCCTCGGTCGGCGGGGGCGACGGATGCCTCTCCGTGAGGTTCGTGTCCGAGTGCTCGTTTAACGTTGTAGCTAGACCGTGCCTTGGTCGGCGGGGCGACGGATGCCTCTGTGAGGTTCGGTGTCAGAGTGCTCGTTTAACGTCGTAGCTAGACGACGCTCTTTTTATCGTAGCCGGGCGTGGGGCATCCATCCCGAGTCCTCGTCCGCGAGGTAGGCTGCGAGGAGTGGTCGCCGTCTATCCCAGCGTATCGCCCGTCCCGCAGTGTGGGACACGGAGGGTGGCGGCAGCGTTTGCCGCGTTGGTTTGAGCGCCGTGCTCGTGGAGCTAATTAACGTGGTCAGAGTGGGTCTGGGAGGTCCCGCCAAGTGGGACCCTTCCGGCGGGCGGTCCCAAAGTAGGGTGTCGGGCCGCCGTGGGGCAACCCATAAAAACCTTTCTTTACTCGATCCGTGTCGGACCTGGGTCGTCCGCGACCAGAGCACGGTGGTGTCGCCCATCGATGGGCTCCGTGAGAGTGTGAAGTATGGTCTCGGACGCGAGTTTTGGCGATTGGGCGTCGGCCCGGTAACCGAGGCCCACCGCTCGCCTCACACTCGCCTCGCTCAATTTTCGGCGGGCGACCTTATGCCCACTTGGTGGGATCGGCCGGTGCCCACGGCTCATGGGCCTGGCATGAGCCATCGAGCTCTTGACGTTTTGGGGGCCTCAGCGACCCTAGGGGCCTCTCGCACACGCCCCGGGGCAACCGTCCTGGCCAAAAGGCGAGACCGAGAGGTCTCGGAGATCTGTGACCGAGGCGGTGTCTTCACGGTTCTTGCGGTTTTGTCGAGTTAAATGCGAGAGGAATTGGAAATGGGCGTTACCTAGCACGGCAAGCGAGGCGTGCCGCGACGCCTCGCGAGAGGTGTTCGCTTGATTGGCGCCTTCTCGGTCGGCGCTCGCTCGATGGTAGCACGGCAAGCGAGGCGTCGCGCGACACTTCATGCGAGCGTCTTATTCGTTGCCGCCCGCTTGGCCAGGCGTCTGTTTGGCTAGGCGTCGCCCGGCTCCTATAGATAGGGTGCGGGGCATTTGAGCAAACCCTTGCCCTTGCCTTCCCGTCACTTCTCTCGGAGGTGTCGTGGCGTGCTCCATCGGGCCACAAGGCCGGCCGGGTAAAGAAGGGTTCTGCCTCGCGGGATATCTCGGAGTGGAAATGCAGGCGAGGCCGCCGCCCCGCTCGGGGGGACGGCGAGGTCGTGTGCCCGCCTCTTTCTTGGCGTGGATTCGGGCTCCCACTGCACCCGTTCGTGCGCGGGCTTCTGCACCATTACGAGGCGGAGGTGCATCATCTCAACCCCAATGGGGTCCTTCATATCGCCATCTTCATCACACTCTGTGAAGCCTTCCTGGGGATCGAGCCCCATTGGGCGCTGTGGAGGCATTTCTTCGAGCCCGTGAGGAAAGACAAATCCTCGGATGTATCGGTGCACGCCTGAGGTGTGGCTTTCAGTGCGCCGCGGCGCGCAACCGATTATATTGGCGTGAAGCGCCATCGTCCAGCCGGGTGGCACTCGAGTGGTTTCGCCAAGAACTCGGGGGCGGCGCTCCGGCTACCGATCGGCTCCTGCGGATGAAGCCCTCATGGGGTGGGGGCCGAACGGAAGAAAAGGAACCGAGTGGAGGTGATAGCGGACGGATCAAGGCCCGGAAGAAGCGGGGTCTTCTTGGTGGCGTTGTTGTGCGCATTCATGAAGATCGCGTGCGACCTCTCATGGATCGGTCGTTCCCAATGTTCAAATTTGAGGGACCGATCGACCGGTAAGGATGATGGCGGAGGAACTCCTCGTCGGAGGTCGGGCGCGGGTATCGCCGTTATGGGCGGAGCGCCGACCGAGGTGGTGGCCGCCACCACGAGCCATTTTCGCTCGAATCTGCGAACACAGTAATTTGAGTGTAGCTTTCTTTCTCCTTTTTCTTCTCCCCTCGGTGTTGGCGTTTTTGCGACGATCGAGTTTTCACGCTCCCTAGGGGCTCGGCGGGATGGTCTCCGAACGCTGCTTTGCCGAGGAGAAGGTCTTGAGGCGAGGCCAGCGCAAAGTTTGCTTGTGATTGAGGCGAACACAAGAAGCGCAAAGAGGAGAAGAGGAGGCGTGCGGGAAAGGAGCGTGCGGCAAGCGCAGCGGCGAGGCGTGTCGGAGACCAGCTGCTGCGGGTCAACCTCCACCGGCA
>JAYEVK010000128.1:0-107457 GCA_036346275.1 Otatea glauca | reverse complement strand
TTTGTTCGCACGAATGGAGTGCAGTGCGTGTGGGGACACGTCGTGAGGAAGTTTTAGCACTACTCGACGTATTTGAAACGCTTACCGATATGAGTTAGGCGCATATGAAGTCCATTGGGTGTTTCTCACTCAGTTTCACTCGTGACTTTTGTTCGCACGAAAGGAGTGTGCAGTGGTGTGGGACACGTCGTGAGGAAGTTTTAGCACCACTCGGACGGATTCAAACGCTTCCGATATGAGTTAGGGCGCATATGAAGTCCATTCGGTGTTTGTCATTCAGTTTCACTGTGACTTTTGTTCGCACGAATGGAGCTGGCGCCGTGCCGTAGGGACACGTCGTGAGGAAGTTTTTACAACGACTCGGATGGATTCGAAACGCTTACCGATATGAGTTAGGGCGCATATGAAGTCCATTCGGGGTGTTTCTCACTCAGTTTCACTATGTGACTTTTCTTCGCACGAATGAGAGTGTGCGATGCAGGTTGGGACACGTCGTGAGGAAGTTTTAGCACCACTCTGACAGATTCGAAAAGCTTACCGATATGAGTTAGGGCGCATATGAAGTCCATTCGGGGTGTTTGTCACTCTGTGACTTTTGTTCACACGAAAGGAGTGTGCAGTGCAGGTTGGGACACGTCCTGAGGAAGTTTTAGCACCACTCTGACGGATTCGAAACGCTTACCGATATGAGTTAGGGCGCATATGAAGTCCATTCGGGGTGTTTCTCACTCACTTTCACTCTGTGACTTCTGTTAGCACGAATGGAGTATGTAGTGCTGGTTGGGACACGTCGTGAGGAATTTTTAACACCGACTTGGACGTATTCGAAACGCTTACCGATATGAGTTTGGGTGCATATGAAGTCCATTCAGGGTATTTCTCATTCAGTTTCACTCTGTGACATTTGTTCGCACGAATGGAGTATGCAGTGCAGGTTGGGACACGTCGTGAGGAATTTTTAACACCGACTCGGACGTATTCGAAATGCTTACCGATATGAGTTTGGGTGCATATGAAGTCCATTCAGGGTATTTCTCATTCACTTTCACTCTGTGACTTTTGTTCGCACGAAAGTAGTGTGTAGTGCATGTTGGGACACGTTGTGAGGAAGTTTTAGCACCGCTCGGAAGGATTCGAAACGCTTACCGATATGAGTTAGGGCGCATGTGAAGTCCATTCGGGGTGTTTTCATTCAGTTTCACTCTGTGACTTTTGGTCGCACGAATGAGAGAGTGCGGTGCAGGCTGGGACATGTTGTGAGAAAGTTTTAGCACCACTCTGGCGGATTCGAAACGCTTTCCTATATGAGTTAGGGCGCATATGAAGTCCATTCGGGGTGTTTGTCACTCAGTTTCACTCTGTGACTGTTGTTCACACGAAAGGAGTGTGCAGTGCAGGTTGCGACACGTCGTGAGGAAGTTTTAGCACCACTCTGACGGATTCGAAACGCTTACCGATATGAGTTAGGGCGCATATGAAGTCCATTCGGGGATTTTGTCACTCGTTTTCACTCTGTGACTTTTGTTCGCACGAATGGAGTGTGAAGTGCATGTTGGGACACGTCGTGAGGAATTTTTAACACCGACTCGGACGTATTCGATACGCTTGCCGATATGAGTTAGGGAGCATATGAAGTCCATTCGGTGTTTGTCACTCTGGCCACTCTGAGACTTTTGTTGCACGAAGGAGAGTGCGGTGCAGCTTGGGACACGTCGTGAGGAAGTTTTAGCACGACTCTGACGGATTCAAACGCTACCGATATGAGTTAGGGGCATATGAAGTCCATTCGGGGTGTTTGTCATTCAATTTCACTGTGACTTTTGTTCGCACGAATGAGAGTGTGCGGTGCAGTTTGGGACACGCCGTGAGAAAGTTTTAGCACCACCTGACGGATTCAAACGCTTACCGATATGAGTTAGGGCGCATATGAAGTCCATTCGGGTGTTTGTCACTCGCCACTCTTGACTTTTGTTCGCATGCGAATGGAGTGTGAAGTGCGTGGGGACATGTTGTGAGGAAGTTTTAGCACCACTCGACGGATTCAAACGCTTACCGATATGAGTTAGGGCGCATATGAAGTCCATTCGGGTTTTGTCACCGGCCACACTGACTTTTGTTCGCACGAATGGAGTGTGCGGGCTTGGTTGGGACACGTCGTGAGGATTTTTAACATCGTCTTGACGATTCAAACGCTTACCGATATGAGTTAGGGAGCATATGAAGTCCATTCGGGTGTTTGCCACTCGCCACTCTGTGACTTTTGTTCGCACGAAGGAGTGAGCAAGCGCAGTTGGGACACGTCGTGAGGAAATTTTAGCACCGCTCTGAAGGATTCGAAACGCTTACCGATATGAGTTAGGGCGCATAAGAAGTCCATTCGGGGTGTTTGTCATTCAGTTTCACTCTGTGACTTTTGGTCGCACGAATGGAGCCTGCAGTGCAGGTAGGGACACATCGTGAGGAAGTTTTTACACCGACTCGGATGGATTCGAAACGCTTACCGATATGACTTAGGGCGCATGTGAAGTCAATTCGGGGTTTTTCTCACTCAGTTTCACTTTGTGACTTTTGTTCGCACGAAAGGAGTGTGCAGTGCAGGTTGGGACACGTCGTGAGTTAGTTTTAGCACCACTCGGACGGATTTGAAACGCTTACCGATATGAGTTAGGGTGCTTATGAAGTCCATTCGGTGTGTTTGTCACTCAGTTTCACTCTATGACTTTTGGTCTCACGAATGGAGCTGCGGCAGGTAGTAGGGACACGTCGTGAGGAAGTTTTACAAAGAACACGGACGGATTCGAAACTCTTACCGATATGAGTTAGGGCGCATATGAAGTCCATTCGGGGTGTTTCTCACTCAGTTTCACTCTGTGACTTTTGTTCGCACGAGTGGAGTGTGAAGTGCAGGTTGGGACAAGTCGTGAGGAAGTTTTAGCACCACTCTGACGGATTCGAAACGCTTACCGATATGAGTTAAGTCGCATATGAAGTACATTCGGGTTTTTCACCTCGCCACTCTGTGACTTTTGTTCGCTCGAATGGAGTGTGCAAGCAAAGTGAGACACGTCGTGAAAATTTTTAACACCGACTTGACGATTCAAACGCTTACCGATATGAGTTAGGGCGCATATGAAGTCCATTCGGGGTGTTTGTCATTCAGTTTCACTCTGTGACTTTTGTTCGCACGAATGGAGCCCGAAGTGCAGGTAGGGACACGTCGTGAGGAAGTTTTTACACCGACTCGGACGGATTCAAAACGCTTACCGATATGAGTTTGGGATCATATGAAGTCCATTCGGGGTGTTTCTCACTCAGTTTCACCATGTGACATTTCTTCGCACGAATGAGAGTGTGCGGTGCAGGTTGGGAAACGTCGTGAGGAAGTTTTAGCACCACTCTAACAGATTCGAAAAGCTTACCGATATGAGTTAGGGCGCATATGAAGTCCATTCGGGGTGTTTGTCACTCTGTGACTTTTGTTCGCACGAATGAGAGTGTGCAGTGCAGGTTGGGACACGTCGTGAGGAAGTTCTAGCACCACTCGGACGGATTCGAAACACTTACCGATATGAGTTAGGTCGGATATGAAGTCCATTCGCGTTGTTTCTCACTCAGTTTCACTCTGTGACTTTTCTTCGCTCGAAAGGAGTGTGTAGTGCAGGTTGGGACACGTCGTGAGGAAGTTTTATCACCACTCTGACGGATTCGAAACGCTTACCGACATGAGTTAGGGCGCATATGAAGTCCATTCCGGGTGTTTGCCACTCAGTTTCACTCTGTGACTTTTGTTGGCACGAAAGGAGTGTGCTGTGCAGGTTGGGACACTTCGTGAGGAAGTTTTAGCACCGTACGGAAGGATTCGAAACGCTTACCGATATAGGTTAGGGCGCATATGAAGTCCATTCGGGGTGTTTGTCATTCAATTTCACTCTGTGACTTTTGGTCGCACGAATGGAGCCTACAGTACAGGTAGGGACACGTCGTGAGGAAGTTTTTACACCGACTCGGACGGATTCGAAACGCTTACCGATATGAGTTAGGGCGCATATGAAGTCCATTCGGGTGTTTCTCACACAGTTTCACTCTGTGACTTTTGTTCGCACGAATGGAGTGTGCAGTGTAGGTTGGGACACGTCGTGAGGAAGTTTTAGCACCACTCGACGGATTCAAACGCCACCGATATGAGTTAGGGCGCCTATGAAGTCCATTCGGGTGTTTCTCACTCAGTTCCACTCTGTGACTTTTTTCGCTCGAAAGGAGTGTGTAGTGCAGGTTGGGACACGTCGTGGGGAAGTTTTATCACCACTCTGACGGATTCGAAACGCTTACCGATATGAGTTAGGGCGCATATGAAGTCCATTCGGTGTTTGTCTCGCCACTCTATAACTTTTTTCGCACGATGGAGGCCGCTGCGCAGTTGGGACACGCCGTGAGGAAGTTTTATCACCACTCGGACGGATTCGAAACGCTTACCGATATGAGTTAGGGCGCATATGAAGTCCATTCGGTGTTTCTCACTCGCCACTCTGTGACTTTTCTTCGCTCGAAAGGAGTGTGTAGTGTAGGTTGGGACACGTCGTGAGGAAGTTTTATCACCACTTTGACGGATTCGAAATGCTTACCGATATGAGTTAGGGCGCATATGACGTCCATTCGGGGTGTTTGTCACCCGCCACTGTGACTTTTGTTCGCACGAATGGAGTCTGCAGTGCAGGTTGGCACACGTCGTGAGGAATTTTAAACCACACGGATTCGAAACCCTTACCGATATGAGTTAGGGCGCATATGAAGTCCATTCGGGTGTTTGTCACTCGCCACTCTATGACTTTTTTCGCACGACGATGAGGTGCACCGCAGGTAGGGACATGTTGTGAGGAATTTTTAACACCACTCGGACGGATTCAAAACGCTTTCGATATGAGTTAGGTCGCATATGAAGTCCATTCGGTGTTTGTCACTCGGCCACTTTGTGACTTTTGTTCGCACGAATGGAGTGTGCAGTGCAGGTTGGGACACATCGTGAGGATGTTTTAGCACCACTCTGACGGATTCAAAACGCTTACCGATATGAGATAGGGCGCATATGAAGTCCATTCGGGGTGTTTGTCACTCGGTTTCACTCGTGACTTTTGTTCGCACGAATGGAGCCCAGAGTGCGAGTTGGGACACGCCGTGAGGAAGTTTTAGCACCACTTGACGGATTCAAATGCTTACCGATATGAGTTAGGCGCATATGAAGTCCATTCGGTGTTTCTCACTCGGTTTCACTCTGTGACTTTTGTTCGCTCGAAAGGAGTGTGTAGTGCGAGTTGGGACACGTCATGAGGAAGTTTTATCACCACTGACGGATTCAAACGCCACCGATATGAGTTAGGGCGCATATGAAGTCCATTCGGGTGTTTGTCACTCGCCACTCTATGACTTTTTTCGACGATAGGAGGTTGCACGCACGTAGGGACACGTCGTGAGGAATTTTTACACACCACTTGACGGATTCAAACGCTTACCGATATGAGTTAGGTCGAATATAAGTCCATTCGGGTGTTTGTCACTCGGCCACTCTGTGACTTTTGTTCGCACGAATGGAGTGTGCATTGCAAAGTTGGGACACGCCGTGAGGAAGTTTTAGCACCACTCTAACGGATTCAAACGCCACCGATATGAGTTAGCGCATATGAAGTCCATTCGGGTGTTTGTCACTCAATTTCACTCTGTGACTTTTGTTTGCACGAATGGAGTATGCAAGGCAGTGTTGGGACACGTCGTGAGGAATTTTTAACACCGACTCGGACGTATTCGAAATGCTTACAGATAAGAGTTAGGGCGCATATGAAGTCCATTTGGGGTTTTGTCACTCAGTTTCACTCTATAACTTTATTTCGCACTATAGGAGGCTGCATTACAGGTAGGGACACGTCGTGAGGCTGCATTACAGGTAGGGACACCGACTCGGACAGATTCAAAACGCTTTCCGATATGAGTATGGTCGAATATGAAGTCCATTCGGGGTGTTTGTCACTTAGTTCCATTCGGGGTGTTTTAGCACCACTCTGACGGATTCGAAACGCTTACCGATATGAGTTAGGGCGCATATGAAGTCCATTCGGTGTTTCTCACCGGTTTCACTGTGACTTTTCTTCGCTCGAAGGAGTGTGTAGTGCGAGTTGGGACACGTCATGAGGAAGTTTTAGCACCACTCGACGGATTCAAACGCTACCGATATGAGTTAGGCGCATATGAAGTCCATTCGGGTGTTCTCACTCGCCACTGCGTGACTTTTGTTCGCACGAAAGGAGTCGGCAGTTGGTTGGGACACGTCGTGAGGAATTTTAAACACCGACTTCGACGTATTCGAAACGCTTGCTGATATGAGTTAGGGCGCATATGAAGTCTATTCGGGGTGTTTCTCACTCAGTTTCACTCTGTGACTTTTGTTCGCACGAATGGAGTGTGAAGTGCAGGTTGGGACACGTCGTGAGGAAGTTTTAGCACCGCTCGGAAGGATTCGAAACGCTTACCGATATAAGTTAGGGTGCATATGAACTCCAGTTGTGGATTTTGTCACTCAGTTTCACTCTGCGACTTTTGATCGCACGAATGGAGTGTGTAGTGCTCGTTGGGACACGTCGTGAGGAATTTTAAACACCGACTCGGATGTATTCGAAACGCCACCGATATGAGTTAGGGCATATGAAGTCCATTCGGGGTGTTTCTCACTCAGCTTCACTCTGTGACTTTTGTTCGTACGAATGAGAGTGTGCGGTGCTGGTTGGGACACGTCGTGAGGAAGTTTTAGCACCACTCTAACAGATTTGGAACGCTTACCGATATGAGTTAGGGCGCATATGAAGTTCATTTGGGGTGTTTGTCACTCGGCCACTCTGTGACTTTTGTTCGCACGAAAGGAGTGTGCAAAGTGCAGTTTGGGACACGTCGTGAGGAAGTTTTAGCACCACTCGGACGGATTCAAACGCTTACCGATATGAGTTAGGCGCATATGAAGTCCATTCGGTGTTTCTCACTCAGCCACTCTGTGACTTTTGTTCGCTCGAAAGGAGTGTGTAGTGCGAGTTGGGACACGTCGTGAGGAAGTTTTAGCACCACTGACGGATTCAAACGCTTACCGATATGAGTTAGGGCGCATATGAAGTCCATTCGGGTGTTTGTCATTCGGTTTCACTCTGTGACTTTTGTTCGCACGAATGGAGCCTCAAGTGCAGTTGGGACACGTCGTGAGGAAGTTTTATCACCACTCGACGGATTCAAACGCTTACCGATATGAGTTAGGCGCATATGAAGTCCATTCGGGTGTTTCTCACCCGCCACTCTGTGACTTTTGTTCGCACGAATGGAGTGTGCGGTGCGAGTGTTGGGACACGCCGTGAGGAAGTTTTAGCACCACTCGGACGGATTCAAACGCTTACCGATATGAGTTAGGCGCATATGAAGTCCATTCGTGTTTCTCACCCGGTTTCACTCTGTGACTTTTGTTCGCTCGAAAGGAGTGTGTAGTCTTTGGTTGGGACACGCCGTGAGAAAGTTTTATCACCACTCGGCGGATTCAAACGCCACCGATATGAGTTAGGCGCATATGAAGTCCATTCGGTGTTTGTCACTCGCCACTCTATGACTTTTTTCGCACGATAGGAGGTGCAGATCAGCGGTTGGGACACGTCGTGAGGAAGTTTTAGCACCATTCTGACGGATTCAAACGCTTACCGATATGAGTTAGGGCGCATATGAAGTCCATTAGGTGTTTCTCACTCAGTTTCACTCTGTGACTTTTGTTCGCACGAAAGGAGTGTGTAGTGCAGGTTGGGACACGCCGTGAGGAAGTTTTATCACCACTGATGGATTAGAAACGCTACGATATGAGTTAGGCGCATATGAAGTCCATTCGGGTGTTTGTCACTCGCCACTCTATGACTTTATTTCGCACGATAGGAGGCTGCATCGCAGTAGGGACATGTCGTGAGGAATTTTAACACCGACTGACGGATTCAAACGCTTACCGATATGAGTAAGGTCGAATATGAAGTCCATTCGGGTGTTTGTCACTCGCCACTCTGTGACTTTTGTTCGCACGAATGGAGTGTGCAAAGTGCAGGTTGGGACATGTCGTGAGGATGTTTTAGCACCACTCTAACGGATTCAAACGCTTACCGATATGAGTTAGGCGCATATGAAGTCCATTCGGGTGTTTGTCATTCGGCACTCTGTGACTTTTGTTCGCACGAATGGAGCCTCAAGTGCGAGTTGGGACACGTCGTGAGGAAGTTTTAGCACCGACTCGACGGATTCAAACGCCACCGATATGAGTTAGGCGCATATGAAGTCCATTCGGTGTTTCTCACTCCGCCACTCGTGAGTTTTCTTCGCCGAAGGAGTGTGTAGTGCAGTTGGGACACGTCATGAGGAAGTTTTATCACCACTGACGGATTCAAACGCTAACCGATATGAGTTAGGCGCATATGAAGTCCATTCGGTGTTTGTCACCCGCCACTCTATGACTTTATTTCGCACGATGGAGGTGCATCGCACGTAGGGACACGTCGTGAGGAATTTTTAACACCGACTCGGACGGATTAAAAACGCTTCCGATATGAGTTAGGTCGAATATGAAGTCCATTCGGGTGTTTGTCACCCGGTTTCACTCGTGACTTTTGTTCGCACGAATGGAGTGTGTAGTGGATGTTGGGACACGTCGTGAGGATGTTTTAGCACCACTCTACGGATTCAAACGCTTACCGATTGAGTTAGGGCGCATATGAAGTCCATTCGGGTTTTTCTCACTCGCCACTCTGTGACTTTTGTTCGCACTAAAGGAGTCTGCGGCTTTGGTTGGGACACGCCGTGAGGAAGTTTTAACACCGACTCGGACGGATTCGAAACGCTTACCGATATGAGTTAGGGCCCATATGAAGTCCATTCGGGGTTTTTCTCACTCAGTTTCACTCTGTGACTTTTCTTCGCTCGAAAGGAGTGTGTAGTGCAGGTTGGGACACGTCATGAGGAAGTTTTATCACCACTCTGACAGATTCGAAACGATTACCGATATGAGTTAGGGCGCATATGAAGTCCATTCGGGGTGTTTGTCACTCAGTTTCACTCTATAACTTTATTTCGCACGATAGGAGGCTGCATTGCAGGTAGGGACACGTCGTGAGGAAGTTTTAGCACCGACTCGGACGGATTCAAACGCCACCGATATGAGTTAGGCGCATATGAAGTCCATTCGGTGTTTCTCACTCAGTTTCACTCGTGACTTTTCTTCGCTCGAAGGAGGAGTGTGTAGTGCGTGTTGGGACACGTCGTGAGGAAGTTTTATCACCACTCGACGGATTCAAATGCTTACTCGATATGAGTTAGGCGCATGAAGTCCATTCGGTGTTTGTCTCTCGATTTCACTCTATGACTTTATTTCGCACGATAGGAGGTGCATGCAGTTGGGACACGTCGTGAGGAAGTTTTAGCACCGACTCGGACGGATTCGAAACGCTTACCGATATGAATTAGGGCGCATATGAAGTCCATTCGGGTGTTTCTCACTCAGTTTCACTCTGTGACTTTTCTTCGCTCGAAAGGAGTGTGTGAGTGCAGTTGGGACACGCCATGAGGAAGTTTTATCACCACTGACGGATTCAAACGCTTACCGATATGAGTTAGGCGCATATGAAGTCCATTCGGTGTTTGTCACTCGCCACTCTATAACTTTATTTCGCACAACAAGAGGGTGCAACTGCAGAAGGGACATGTCGTGAGGAATTTTAACACCACTCGGACGGATTCAAACGCTTCCGATATGAGCAAGGTCGAATATGAAGTCCATTCGGTGTTTGTCACTCAGTTTCACTCTGTGACTTTTGTTCGCACGAATGGAGTGTGCAGTGCAGGTTGGGACACGTCGTGAGGATGTTTTAGCACCACTCTAACGGATTCGAAATGCTTAGCGATATGAGTTAGGGCGCATATGAAGCCCATTCGGGGTGTTTGTCATTCAGTTTCACTCTGTGACTTTTGTTCGCACGAATGGAGCCTGAAGTGCAGGTTGGGACACGTCGTGAGGAAGTTTTAGCACCGACTCGGACGGATTCAAACGCTTACCGATATGAGTTAGGCGCATATGAAGTCCATTCGGTGTTTCACCTCGCCACTGTGACTTTTGTTCGCACGAAAGGAGTGTGTAGTGCAGGTTGGGACACGTCATGAGGAAGTTTTATCACCACTCGACGGATTCAAACGCTTTCCGATATGAGTTAGGCGCATATGAAGTCCATTCGGTGTTTGTCACTCGCCACTCTAAACTTTATTTCGCACGATAGGAGGTGCAGACCGCATTGGGACACGTCATGATGAATTTTTAACACCGACTCGGACGGATTAAAACGCTTTCCGATATGAGTTAGGTCGAATATGAAGTCCATTCGGGTGTTTGTCACCCGCCACACTCGTGACTTTTGTTCGCACGAATGGAGTGTGCAAAGCAGAGTTGGGACACGTCGTGAGGATGTTTTAGCACCACTCTAACGGATTCAAACGCTTACCGATATGAGTTAGGCGCATATGAAGTCCATTCGGGTGTTTGTCATTGATTTCACTCTGTGACTTTTGTTCGCACGAATGGAGCCTGGTGCGAGTTGGGACACGCCGTGAGGAAGTTTAAGCACCACTCGAACGATTCAAACGCTTACCGATATGAGTTAGGCGCGCTATGAAGTCCATTCGGTGTTTCTCACCCGCCACTCTGTGACTTTTCTTCGCTCGAAAGGAGTGTGTAGTGCAGGTTGGGACACGTCATGAGGAAGTTTTATCACCACTCTGACGGATTCGAAACGCTTACCGATATGAGTTAGGGCGCATATGAAGTCCATTCGGGGTGTTTGTCACTCAGTTTCACTCTATAACTTTATTTCGCACGATAGGAGGTTGCACTGCACGTAGGGACACGTCGTGAGGAATTTTTAACACCGACTCGGACGGATTAAAACGCTTCCGATATTAGTAAGGTCGAATATGAAGTCCATTCGGGGTGTTTGTCACTCAGTTTCACTCTGTGACTTTTGTTCGCACGAATGGAGTGTGCATTGCAGGTTGGGACACGTCGTGAGGATGTTTTAGCACCACTCTAACGGATTCGAAACGCTTACCGATAGGAGTTAGGGCGCATATGAAGTCCATTCGGGGTGTTTCTCACTCAGTTTCACTCTGTGACTTTTGTTCGCACTCAAAGGAGTCTGCAGTTTGGTTGGGACACGTCATGAGTAATTTTAACACCGACTTGGACGGCGTATTCAAACGCTTCTCGATATGAGTTTGGGCGCATATGAAGTCCATTCGGTGTTTCTCACTCGGTTTCTCTGTGACTTTTGTTCGCACGAATGGAGTCCGGTGCGAGGATGGGACACGTCGTGAGGAAGTTTTAGCACCACTCGATGGATTCAAATGCTTACCGATATGAGTTAGGGTGCATATGAAGTCCATTCGGGATTTTGTCACTCGCCACTCTGCGACTTTTGATCGCACGAATGGAGTGTGTAGTCTTTGGTTGGGACACGTCGTGAGGAATTTTAACACCACTCGGATGTATTCAAACGCCATCGATATGAGTTAGGGCATATGAAGTCCATTCGGTGTTTCTCCTCGCCACTCTGTAACTTTTGTTCGCACGAATGAGAGTGTGCGGTGCAGGTTGGGACATGTCGTGAGGAAGTTTTAGCACCACTCGACAGATTCAAACGCTACCGATATGAGTTAGGCGCATATGAAGTCCATTTGGGGTGTTTGTCTCTCGCCACTCTGTGAATTTTGTTCGCACGAAATGAGTGTGCAGTGCAGGTTGGGACACATCATGAGGAAGTTTTAGCACCACTCGGACGTATTCGAAACGCATACCGATATGAGTTAGGGCGCATATGAAGTCCATTCGGGTGTTTCTCACTCAGTATCACTATGTGACTTTTCTTCGCTCGAAAGGAGTGTGTAGTGCAGGTTGGGAGACGTCGTGAGGAAGTTTTATAACCACTCTGACGGATTCGAAACGCTTACCGATATGGTTTAGGGCGCATATGAAGTCCATTCGGGGTGTTTGTCACTCAGTTTCACTCTATAACTTTATTTCGCACGATAGGATGCTGCACTGCAGGTAGGGACACGTCGTGAGGAATTTTTAACACCGACTCGGACAGATTCAAAACGCTTTCCGATATGAGTAAGGTCGAATATGAAGTCCATTCGGGGTGTTTGTCACTTAGTTCCATTCGGTTTGTTTAAGCACCGACTCGGACGGATTCGAAACGCTTACCGATATGAGTTAGGGCGCTTATGAAGTCCATTCGGGGTGTTCCTCACTCAGTTTCACTCTGTGACTTTTGTTCGCACCAAAGGAGTCTGCAGTGCTGGTTGGGACACGTCGTGAGGAATTTTAAACACCGACTTCGACGTATTCGAAACGCTTGCTGATATGAGTTAGGGCGCATATGAAGTCTATTCGGGGTGTTTCTCACTCAGTTTCACTCTGTGACTTTTGTTCGCACGAATGGAGTGTGAAGTGCAGGTTGGGACACGTCGTGAGGAAGTTTTAGCACCGCTCGGAAGGATTCGAAACGCTTACCGATATAAGTTAGGGTGCATATGAACTCCAGTTGTGGATTTTGTCACTCAGTTTCACTCTGCGACTTTTGATCGCACGAATGGAGTGTGTAGTGCTCGTTGGGACACGTCGTGAGGAATTTTAAACACCGACTCGGATGTATTCGAAACGCTTACTGATATGAGTTAGGGCGCATATGAAGTCCATTCGGGGTGTTTCTCACTCAGTTTCACTCTGTGACTTTTGTTCGCACGAATGAGAGTGTGCGGTGCAGGTTGGGACATGTCGTGAGGAAGTTTTAGCACCACTCTAACAGATTTGGAACGCTTAGCGATATGAGTTAGGGCGCATAGGAAGTTCATTTGGGGTGTTTGTCACTCAGTTTCACTCTGTGAATTTTGTTCGCACGAAAGGAGTGTGCAGTGCAGTTTGGGACACGTCGTGAGGAAGTTTTAGCACCACTCGGACGGATTCGAAACGCTTACCGATATGAGTTAGGGCGCATATGAAGTCCATTCGGGTGTTTCTCACTCAGTTTCACTCTGTGACTTTTCTTCGCTCGAAAGGAGTGTGTAGTGCAGGTTGGGACACGTCGTGAGGATGTTTTAGCACCACTCTGACGGATTCGAAACGCTTACCGATATGAGTTAGGGCGCATATGAAGTCCATTCGGGGTGTTTGTCATTCAGTTTCACTCTGTGACTTTTGTTCGCACGAATGGAGCCTGAAGTGCAGGTTGGGACACGTCGTGAGGAAGTTTTATCACCACTCTGACGGATTCGAAACGCTTAACGATATGAGTTAGGGCGAATATGAAGTCCAATCGGGGTGTTTCTCACTCAGTTTCACTCTGTGACTTTTGTTCGCACGAATGGAGTGTGCAGTGCAGGTTGGGACACGTCGTGAGGAAGTTTTAGCACCGACTCGGACGGATTCGAAACGCTTACCGATATGAGTTAGGGCGCATATGAAGTCCATTCGGGTGTTTCTCACTCAGTTTCACTCTGTGACTTTTCTTCGTTCGAAAGGAGTGTGTAGTGCTGGTTGGGACACGTCGTGAGAAAGTTTTATCACCACTCTGACGGATTCGAAACGCTTACCGATATGAGTTAGGGCGCATATGAAGTCCATTCGGGGTGTTTGTCTCTCAGTTTCACTCTATAACTTTATTTCGCACGATAGGAGGCTGCACTGCCGGTTGGGACACGTCGTGAGGAAGTTTTAGCACCGATTCGGACGGATTCGAAACGCTTACCGATATGAGTTAGGGTGCATATGAAGTCCATTAGGGTGTTTCTCACTCAGTTTCACTCTGTGACTTTTGTCCGCCCGAAAGGAGTGTGTAGTGCAGGTTGGGACACGTCGTGAGGAAGTTTTATCACCACTCTGATGGATTAGAAACGCTTACTGACATGAGTTAGGCGCATATGAAGTCCATTCGGGGTGTTTGTCACTCAGTTTCACTCTATAACTTTATTTCGCACGATAGGAGGCTGCACTGCAGGTAGGGACATGTCGTGAGGAATTTTAACACCGACTCGGACGGATTCAAAACGCTTTCCGATATGAGTAAGGTCGAATATGAAGTCCATTCGGGGTGTTTGTCACTCAGTTTCACTCTGTGACTTTTGTTCGCACGAATGGAGTGTGCAGTGCAGGTTGCGACATGTCGTGAGGATGTTTTAGCACCACTCTAACGGATTCGAAACGCTTACCGATATGAGTTAGGGCGCATATGAAGGCCATTCGGGGTGTTTGTCATTCAGTTTCACTCTGTGACTTTTGTTCGCACGAATGGAGCCTGAAGTGCAGGTTGGGACACGTCGTGAGGAAGTTTTAGCACCGACTCAGACGGATTCAAAACGCTTACCGATATGAGTTAGGGCGCATATGAAGTCCATTCGGGTGTTTCTCACTCAGTTTCACTCTGTGAGTTTTCTTCGCTCGAAAGGAGTGTGTAGTGCAGGTTGGGACAGGTCATGAGGAAGTTTTATCACCACTCTGACGGATTCGAAACGCTAATCGATATGAGTTAGGGCGCATATGAAGTCCATTCGGGGTGTTTGTCACTCAGTTTCACTCTATAACTTTATTTCGTACGATAGGAGGCTGCACTGCACGTAGGGACACGTCGTGATGAATTTTTAACACCGACTCGGACGGATTAAAAACGCTTTCCGATATTAGTAAGGTCGAATATGAAGTCCATTCGGGGTGTTTGTCACTCAGTTTCACCCTGTGACTTTTGTTCGCACGAATGGAGTGTGTAGTGGATGTTGGGACACGTCGTGAGGATGTTTTAGCACCACTCTAACGGATTCGAAACGCTTACCGATTGGAGTTAGGGCGCATATGAAGTCCATTCGGGGTTTTTCTCACTCAGTTTCACTCTGTGACTTTTGTTCGCACCAAAGGAGTCTGCAGTGCTGGTTGGGACACGTCGTGAGGAAGTTTTAACACCGACTCGGACGGATTCGAAACGCTTACCGATATGAGTTAGGGCCCATATGAAGTCCATTCGGGGTTTTTCTCACTCAGTTTCACTCTGTGACTTTTCTTCGCTCGAAAGGAGTGTGTAGTGCAGGTTGGGACACGTCATGAGGAAGTTTTATCACCACTCTGACAGATTCGAAACGATTACCGATATGAGTTAGGGCGCATATGAAGTCCATTCGGGGTGTTTGTCACTCAGTTTCACTCTATAACTTTATTTCGCACGATAGGAGGCTGCATTGCAGGTAGGGACACGTCGTGAGGAAGTTTTAGCACCGACTCGGACGGATTCGAAACGCTTACCGATATGAATTAGGGCGCATATGAAGTCCATTCGGGTGTTTCTCACTCACTTTCACTCTGTGACTTTTCTTCGCTCGAAAGGAGTGTGTAGTGCAGGTTGGGACACGTCGTGAGGAAGTTTTATCACCACTCTGACGGATTCGAAATGCTTACTGATATGAGTTAGGGCGCATCTGAAGTCCATTCGGGGTGTTTGTCTCTCAGTTTCACTCTATAACTTTATTTCGCACGATAGGAGGCGACACTGCAGGTTGGGACACGTCGTGAGGAAGTTTTAGCACCGACTCTGACTGATTCGAAACGCTTACCGATATGAGTTAGGGCGCATATGAAGTCCATTCGGGTGTTTCTCACTCAGTTTCACTCTGTGACTTTTCTTCGCTCGAAAGGAGTGTGTAGTGCAGGTTGGGACACGTCATGATGAAGTTTTATCACCACTCTGACGGATTCGAAACGCTTACCGATATGAGTTAGGGCGCATATGAAGTCCATTCGGGGTGTTTGTCACTCAGTTTCACTCTATAACTTTATTTCGCACAACAAGAGGGTGCACTGCAGGAAGGGACATGTCGTGAGGAATTTTTAACACCGACTCGGACGGATTCAAAACGCTTTCCGATATGAGCAAGGTCGAATATGAAGTCCATTCGGGGTGTTTGTCACTCAGTTTCACTCTGTGACTTTTGTTCGCACGAATGGAGTGTGCAGTGCAGGTTGGGACACGTCGTGAGGATGTTTTAGCACCACTCTAACGGATTCGAAATGCTTAGCGATATGAGTTAGGGCGCATATGAAGCCCATTCGGGGTGTTTGTCATTCAGTTTCACTCTGTGACTTTTGTTCGCACGAATGGAGCCTGAAGTGCAGGTTGGGACACGTCGTGAGGAAGTTTTAGCACCGACTCGGACGGATTCGAAACGCTTACCGATATGAGTTAGGGCGCCTATGAAGTCCATTCGGGTGTTTCTCACTCAGTTTCACTCTGTGACTTTTCTTCGCACGAAAGGAGTGTGTAGTGCAGGTTGGGACAGGTCATGAGGAAGTTTTATCACCACTCTGACGGATTCGAAACGCTTTCCGATATGAGTTAGGGCGCATATGAAGTCCATTCGGGGTGTTTGTCACTCAGTTTCACTCTAAAACTTTATTTCGTACGATAGGAGGCTGCACTGCACGTAGGGACACGTCATGATGAATTTTTAACACCGACTCGGACGGATTAAAAACGCTTTCCGATATTAGTAAGGTCGAATATGAAGTCCATTCGGGGTGTTTGTCACTCAGTTTCACCCTGTGACTTTTGTTCGCACGAATGGAGTGTGCAGTGCAGGTTGGGACACGTCGTGAGGATGTTTTAGCACCACTCTAACGGATTCGAAACGCTTACCGATATGAGTTAGGGCGCATATGAAGCCCATTCGGGGTGTTTGTCATTCAGTTTCACTCTGTGACTTTTGTTCGCACGAATGGAGCCTGAAGTGCAGGTTGGGACACGTCGTGAGGAAGTTTAAGCACCGACTCGAACGAATTCGAAACGCTTACCGATATGAGTTAGGGCGCCTATGAAGTCCATTCGGGTGTTTCTCACTCAGTTTCACTCTGTGACTTTTCTTCGCTCGAAAGGAGTGTGTAGTGCAGGTTGGGACAGGTCATGAGGAAGTTTTATCACCACTCTGACGGATTCGAAACGCTTACCGATATGAGTTAGGGCGCATATGAAGTCCATTCGGGGTGTTTGTCACTCAGTTTCACTCTATAACTTTATTTCGTACGATAGGAGGCTGCACTGCACGTAGGGACACGTCGTGAGGAATTTTTAACACCGACTCGGACGGATTAAAAACGCTTTCCGATATTAGTAAGGTCGAATATGAAGTCCATTCGGGGTGTTTGTCACTCAGTTTCACTCCGTGACTTTTGTTCGCACGAATGGAGTGTGAAGTGCAGGTTGGGACACGTCGTGAGGATGTTTTAGCACCACTCTAACGGATTCGAAACTCTTACCGATAGGAGTTAGGGCGCATATGATGTACATTCGGGGTGTTTCTCACTCAGTTTCGCTCTGTGACTTTTGTTCGCACCAAAGGAGTCTGCAGTGCTGGTTGGGATACGTCATGAGTAATTTTAAACACCGACTTGGACGTATTCGAAACGCTTACTGATATGAGTTTGGGCGCATATGAAGTCCATTCGGGGTGTTTCTCACTCAGTTTCACTCTGTGACTTTTGTTCGCACGAATGGAGTCTGAAGTGCAGGATGGGACACGTCGTGAGGAAGCTTTAGCACCACTCTGATGGATTCGAAATGCTTACCGATATGAGTTAGGGTGCATATGAACTCCTGTCGGGGATTTTGTCACTCAGTTTCACTCTGCGACTTTTGATCGCACGAATGGAGTGTGTAGTGCTGGTTGGGACACGTCGTGAGGAATTTTAAACGCCGACTCGGATGTATTCGAAACGCTTACTGATATGAGTTAGGGCGCATATGAAGTCCATTCGGGGTGTTTCTCACTCAGTTTCACTCTGTAACTTTTGTTCGCACGAATGAGAGTGTGCGGTGCAGGTTGGGACATGTCGTGAGGAAGTTTTAGCACCACTCTGACAGATTCGAAACGCTTACCGATATGAGTTAGGGCGCATATGAAGTTCATTTGGGGTGTTTGTCTCTCAGTTTCACTCTGTGAATTTTGTTCGCACGAAATGAGTGTGCAGTGCAGGTTGGGACACATCATGAGGAAGTTTTAGCACCACTCGGACGTATTCGAAACGCATACCGATATGAGTTAGGGCGCATATGAAGTCCATTCGGGTGTTTCTCACTCAGTATCACTATGTGACTTTTCTTCGCTCGAAAGGAGTGTGTAGTGCAGGTTGGGAGACGTCGTGAGGAAGTTTTATAACCACTCTGACGGATTCGAAACGCTTACCGATATGGTTTAGGGCGCATATGAAGTCCATTCGGGGTGTTTGTCACTCAGTTTCACTCTATAACTTTATTTCGCACGATAGGATGCTGCACTGCAGGTAGGGACACGTCGTGAGGAATTTTTAACACCGACTCGGACAGATTCAAAACGCTTTCCGATATGAGTAAGGTCGAATATGAAGTCCATTCGGGGTGTTTGTCACTTAGTTCCATTCGGTTTGTTTAAGCACCGACTCGGACGGATTCGAAACGCTTACCGATATGAGTTAGGGCGCTTATGAAGTCCATTCGGGTGTTTCTCACTCAGTTTCACTCTGTGACTTTTCTTCGCTCGAAAGGAGTGTGTAGTGCAGGTTGGGACAGGTCATGAGGATGTTTTATCACCACTCTGACGGATTCGAAACGCTTACCGATATGAGTTAGGGCGCATATGAAGTCCATTCGGGGTGTTTGTCACTCAGTTTCACTCTAAAACTTTATTTCGTACGATAGGAGGCTGCACTGCACGTAGGGACACGTCGTGAGGAATTTTTAACATCGACTCGGACGGATTAAAAACGCTTTCCGATATTAGTAAGGTCGAATATGAAGTCCATTCGGGGTGTTTGTCACTCAGTTTCACTCTGTGACTTTTGTTCGCACGAATGAAGTGTGTAGTGCAGGTTGGGACACGTCGTGAGGATGTTTTAGCACCACTCTAACGGATTCGAAACGCTTACCGATAGGAGTTAGGGCGCATATGATGTACATTCGGGGTGTTTCTCACTCAGTTTCACTCTGTGACTTTTGTTCGCACCAAAGGAGTCTGCAGTGCTGGTTGGGATACATCATGAGGAATTTTAAACACCGACTTGGACGTATTCGAAACGCTTACTGATATGAGTTTGGGCGCATATGAAGTCCATTCGGGGTGTTTCTCCTCGCCACTCTGTGACTTTTGTTCGCACGAATGGAGTGTGAAGTGCAGGTTGGGACACGTCGTGAGGAAGCTTTAGCACCACTCTGATGGATTCGAAATGCTTACCGATATGAGTTAGGGCGCATATGAACTCCAGTCGGGGATTTTGTCACTCAGTTTCACTCTGCGACTTTTGATCGCACGAATGGAGTGTGTAGTGCTGCTTGGGACACGTCGTGAGGAATTTTAAACGCCGACTCGGATGTATTCGAAACGCTTACTGATATGAGTTAGGGCGCATATGAAGTCCATGAGGCAATCATTTAGATGATTGTAACATGACTATGTTTATGAATAATAATATGATTATTGGTCCAATGAATGTATATCATTGTATTGATCAACAAGTATGTGACTTGATTATGAAGCTCTTTACTTAATGATGTAATTCGATAAATATCTATGATCGGATATCATCGTATAGGACTACGATGAATAGATCAGCACATGTAGTGATCGATGATCATGCTTCATAGATCATGGGATATGGAGATATCATCTCTACATTGTGGACCATGTTGAAGAACATGGGTTAGATAGACCCGCTATGGGACACTGCGAGAATGTTTCATTCTTATGTGTCATCGAGTGTATCTCATACCTAGAAGATGTATGATCCTTAGACCTGAGATTGTCATATTCCCTACATGTGTAATAGTTTTCCTTGGGGCTATCAAACACTACTTCCTAACCGGATAGTTATAAAGGTAGCTTTCATGTTTACTATGAAACGTGCGAGGGAAGTGAGCGATCAAGATGGAATTTGCCACTCCAATGAAACGGAGATATATGACAAGGCCACTCGTGTGATATGATTAAGAAAGTGCATGGCCATGCCGTGATTGAGAGTCAATCACAACTTATTAATATATCACGGATCGAGAGATGGATTGAATCATCAAAGGATGACATGCTTCTCGCCTTGAGATCAATCTTCATATACTTGGCAAAGGGATTATTACATGAGTTCTTTTGATAGGTTACATTCGATTTGATCACAAAGATGTTTGGGAGTTGGCATACTTTGCAAGAAGCCGCTACCAACTATTGGATTGAAAAGGAGTTTTCCGAATCCATGTCCAAACATATGTGAACCTGCAGGTCACACACTTAATGGGTGGGGCGCATTAATTTGGATTGGATCCGTAATTAATGAACCTCGTGGGCTTAGCATCTTTGGTGGGCCCTGGTTTAGGGTTTCATCTCGTGGCTATATAAGGAGGGAGGAGGAGGCGCAGAGTGTGCTTTCCACGGTTTAGGTTTGATTCACTTGAAACCCTAGCCTCCTCCTCTCGCGCCTCGCCGAGCGACTAGGTGCTTGCACACGACGCACGCGCGTTCCATCTCTCGGCGTGTGGACTCATCGCGGTGACGCTGCTGCGGCTGCGGGCGTGGGAGGGCGATCCACGGCGAGGCGAGGACGATCCACTACATCGACGCAACGATCGCTGGGCGAGGGCGAACCACTACATCGACGCGCGATTCCGCACCGCGCGTCTAGTGGTAATCTTATCTATGATCCCCTTCTTGCGAGAAGCTTTACGGTTCTTGCGGTAGTTTTTTTGTGCTAGCGTAGCATACCGCGTTTCCTCTCAGGACACGTCGTGATGAAGTTTTATCACCACTCTGACGGATTCGAAACGCTTACCGATATGAGTTAGGGCGCATATGAAGTCCATTCGGGGTGTTTGTCTCTCAGTTTCACTCTATAACTTTATTTACGACGATAGGAGGCTGCATCGCACGAGCGACACGTCGTGAGGAATTTTTAACACCGACTTCGACGGATTAAAAACGCTTTCCGATATTAGTAAGGTCGAATATGAAGTCCATTCGGGGTGTTTGTCACTCAGTTTCACTCTGTGACTTTTGTTTGCACGAATGGAGTGTGCAGTGCAGGTTGGGACACGTCGTGAGGATGTTTTAGCACCACTCTAACGGATTCGAAACGCTTACCGATAGGAGTTAGGGCGCATATGAAGTACATTCGGGGTGTTTCTCACTCAGTTTCACTCTGTGACTTTTGTTCGCACAAAGGAGTGCGGTCGCGGTTGGGATACGTCATGAGGAATTTTAAACACCGACTTGGACGTATTCGAAACGCTTACTGATATGAGTTAGGGCGCATATGAAGTCCATTCGGGGTGTTTCTCACTCAGTTTCACTCTGTGACTTTTGTTCGCACGAATGGAGTGTGAAGTGCAGGTTGGGACACGTCGTGAGGAAGCTTTAGCACCACTCTGATGGATTCGAAATGCTTACCGATATGAGTTAGGGCGCATATGAACTCCATCGGGATTTTGTCACTCGCCACTCTGCGACTTTTGATCACACGAATGGAGTGTGTAGTCTTTGGTTGGGACACGTCGTGAGGAATTTTAAACGCCGACTCGGATGTATTCGAAATGCTTACTGATATGAGTTAGGGCGCATATGAAGTCCATTCGGGGTGTTTCTCACTCAGTTTCACTCTGTAACTTTTGTTCGCACGAATGAGAGTGTGCGGTGCAGGTTGGGACATGTCGTGAGGAAGTTTTAGCACCACTCTGACAGATTCGAAACGCTTACCGATATGAGTTAGGGCGCATATGAAGTTCATTTGGGGTGTTTGTCTCTCAGTTTCACTCTGTGAATTTTTTTCGCACGAAATGAGTGTGCAGTGCAGGTTGGGACACATCGTGAGGAAGTTTTAGCACCACTCGGACGGATTCGAAACCCATACTGATATGAGTTAGGGCGCATATGAAGTCCATTCGGGTGTTTCTCACTCAGTATCACTATGTGACTTTTCTTCGCTCGAAAGGAGTGTGTAGTGCAGGTTGGGAGACGTCGTGAGGAAGTTTTATAACCACTCTGATGGATTCGAAACGCTTACCGATATGAGTTAGGGCGCATATGAAGTCCATTCGGGGTGTTTGTCACTCGCCACTCTATAACTTTATTTACATGCGATAGGATCTTTGCCTGCGGTAGGGACACGTCGTGAGGAATTTTTAACACCGACTCGGACAGATTCAAAACGCTTTCCGATATGAGTAAGGTCGAATATGAAGTCCATTCGGGGTGTTTGTCACTTAGTTCCATTCGGGATGTTTTAGCACCACTCTGACGGATTCGAAACGCTTACCGATATGAGTTAGGGCGCATATGAAGTCCATTCGGGTGTTTCTCACTCAGTTTCACTCTGTGACTTTTCTTCGCTCGAAAGGAGTGTGTAGTGCAGGTTGGGACACGTCGTGATGAAGTTTTATCACCACTCTGACGGATTCGAAACGCTTACCGATATGAGTTAGGGCGCATATGAAGTCCATTCGGGGTGTTTGTCACCCAGTTTCACTCTATAACTTTTTTTCGTACGATAGGAGGCTGCACTACACGTAGGGACACGTCGTGAGGAATTTTTAACATCGACTCGGACGGATTAAAAACGCTTTCCGATATTAGTAAGGTCGAATATGAAGTGCATTCGGGTGTTTGTCACTCGCCACTCTGTGACTTTTGTTCGCACGAATGGAGTGTGCAGTGCAGGTTGGGACACGTCGTGAGGATGTTTTAGCACCACTCTAACGGATTCGAAACGCTTACCGATAGGAGTTAGGGCGCATATGATGTACATTCGGGGTGTTTCTCACTCAGTTTCACTCTGTGACTTTTGTTCGCACCAAAGGAGTCTGCAGTGCTGGTTGGGATACATCATGAGGAATTTTAAACACCGACTTGGACGTATTCGAAACGCTTACTGATATGAGTTTGGGCGCATATGAAGTCCATTCGGGGTGTTTCTCACTCAGTTTCACTCTGTGACTTTTGTTCGCACGAATGGAGTGTGAAGTGCAGGTTGGGACACGTCGTGAGGAAGTTTTCGCACCACTCTGATGGATTCGAAATGCTTACCGATATGAGTTAGGGCGCATATGAACTCCAGTCGGGATTTTGTCACTCGCCACTCTGCGACTTTTGATCGCATGCGAATGGAGTGTGTAGTCTTTGGTTGGGACACGTCGTGAGGAATTTTAAACACCGACTTCGGATGTATTCAAACGCCATCGATATGAGTTAGGGCGCATATGAAGTCCATTCGGGGTGTTTCTCACTCAGTTTCACTCTGTAACTTTTGTTCGCACGAATGAGAGTGTGCGGTGCAGGTTGGGACATGTCGTGAGGATGTTTTAGCACCACTCTGACAGATTCGAAACGCTTACCGATATGAGTTAGGGCGCATATGAAGTTCATTTGGGGTGTTTGTCTCTCAGTTTCACTCTGTGAATTTTGTTCGCACGAAATGAGTGTGCAGTGCAGGTTGGGACACATCGTGAGGAAGTTTTAGCACCACTCGGACGGATTCGAAACGCTTACCGATATGAGTTAGGGCGCATATGAAGTCCATTCGGTGTTTCTCACTCGCCACTATGTGACTTTTCTTCGCTCGAAAGGAGTGTGTAGTGCAGGTTGGGAGACGTCGTGAGGAAGTTTTATAACCACTCTGACGGATTCGAAACGCTTACCGATATGAGTTAGGGCGCATATGAAGTCCATTCGGGGTGTTTGTCACTCATTTTCACTCTATAACTTTATTTCGCACGATAGGATCTTTGCTGCGCAGTAGGGACTCGTCGTGAGGAATTTTAACACCGACTTGGACAGATTCAAAACGCTTTCTGATATGAGTAAGGTCGAATATGAAGTCCATTCGGGGTGTTTGTCACTTAGTTCCATTCGGGGTGTTTTAGCACCACTCGGACGGATTCGAAACGCTTACCGATATGAGTTAGGGCGCATATGAAGTCCATTCGGGTGTTTCTCACTCAGTTTCACTCTGTGACTTTTCTTCGCTCGAAAGGAGTGTGTAGTGCAGGTTGGGACACGTCGTGATGAAGTTTTATCACCACTCTGACGGATTCGAAACGCTTACCGATATGAGTTAGGGCGCATATGAAGTCCATTCGGGGTGTTTGTCTCTCAGTTTCACTCTATAACTTTATTTCATACGATAGGAGGCTGCACTGCACGTAGGGACACGTCGTGAGGAATTTTTAACACCGACTCGGACGGATTAAAAACGCTTTCCGATATTAGTAAGGTCGAATATGAAGTCCATTCGGGGTGTTTGTCACTCGCCACTCTGTGACTTTTGTTCGCATCGAATGGAGTGTGCGGTCTGAGTTGGGACACGTCGTGAGGATGTTTTAGCACCACTCTAACGGATTCGAAACGCTTACCGATAGGAGTTAGGGCGCATATGAAGTACATTCGGGGTGTTTCTCACTCAGTTTCACTCTGTGACTTTTGTTCGCACCAAAGGAGTCTGCAGTGCCGGTTGGGATACGTCATGAGGAATTTTAAACACCGACTTGGACGTATTCGAAACGCTTACTGATATGAGTTAGGGCGCATATGAAGTCCATTCGGGGTGTTTCTCACTCAGTTTCACTCTGTGACTTTTGTTCGCACGAATGGAGTGTGAAGTGCAGGTTGGGACACGTCGTGAGGAAGCTTTAGCACCACTCTGATGGATTCGAAATGCTTACCGATATGAGTTAGGGCGCATATGAACTCCAGTCGCGGATTTTGTCACTCAGTTTCACTCTGCGACTTTTGATCACACGAATGGAGTGTGTAGTGCTGGTTGGGACACGTCGTGAGGAATTTTAAACGCCGACTCGGATGTATTCGAAATGCTTACTGATATGAGTTAGGGCGCATATGAAGTCCATTCGGGGTGTTTCTCACTCAGTTTCACTCTGTAACTTTTCTTCGCACGAATGAGAGTGTGCGGTGCAGGTTGGGACATGTCGTGAGGAAGTTTTAGCACCACTCTGACAGATTCGAAACGCTTACCGATATGAGTTAGGGCGCATATGAAGTTCATTTGGGGTGTTTGTCTCTCAGTTTCACTCTGTGAATTTTGTTCGCACGAAATGAGTGTGCAGTGCAGGTTGGGACACATCGTGAGGAAGTTTTAGCACCACTCGGACGGATTCGAAACGCTTACCGATATGAGTTAGGGCGCATATGAAGTCCATTCGTGTGTTTCTCACTCAGTTTCACTATGTGACTTTTCTTCGCTCGAAAGGAGTGTGTAGTGCAGGTTGGGACACGTCGTGAGGAAGTTTTATCACCACTCTGACGGATTCGAAACGCTTACCGATATGAGTTAGGGCGCATATGAAGTCCATTCGGGGTGTTTGTCACTCAGTTTCACTCTATAACTTTATTTCGCACGATAGGATGCTGCACTGCAGGTAGGGACACGTCGTGAGGAATTTTTAACACCGACTCGGACAGATTCAAAACGCTTTCCGATATGAGTAAGGTCGAATATGAAGTCCATTCGGGGTGTTTGTCACTTAGTTCCATTCGGGATGTTTTAGCACCACTCTGACGGATTCGAAACGCTTACCGATATGAGTTAGGGCGCATATGAAGTCCATTCGGGTGTTTCTCACTCAGTTTCACTCTGTGACTTTTCTTCGCTCGAAAGGAGTGTGTAGTGCAGGTTGGGACACGTCGTGATGAAGTTTTATCACCACTCTGACGGATTCGAAACGCTTACCGATATGAGTTAGGGCGCATATGAAGTCCATTCGGGGTGTTTGTCACCCAGTTTCACTCTATAACTTTTTTTCGTACGATAGGAGGCTGCACTGCACGTAGGGACACGTCGTGAGGAATTTTTAACATCGACTCGGACGGATTAAAAACGCTTTCCGATATTAGTAAGGTCGAATATGAAGTCCATTCGGGGTGTTTGTCACTCAGTTTCACTCTGTGACTTTTGTTCGCACGAATGGAGTGTGCAGTGCAGGTTGGGACACGTCGTGAGGATGTTTTAGCACCACTCTAACTAATTTGAAACGCTTACCGATAGGAGTTAGGGCGCATATGATGTACATTCGGGGTGTTTCTCACTCAGTTTCACTCTGTGACTTTTGTTCGCACCAAAGGAGTCTGCAGTGCCGGTTGGGATACGTCATGAGGAATTTTATACACCGACTTGGACGTATTCGAAACGCTTACTGATATGAGTTTGGGCGCATATGAAGTCCATTCGGGGTGTTTCTCACTCAGTTTCACTCTGTGAATTTTGTTCGCACGAATGGAGTGTGAAGTGCAGGTTGGGACACGTCGTGAGGAAGCTTTAGCACCACTCTGATGGATTCGAAATGCTTACCGATATGAGTTAGGGCGCATATGAACTCCAGTCGGGGATTTTGTCACTCAGTTTCACTCTGCGACTTTTGATCACACGAATGGAGTGTGCTGTGCTGGTTGGGGCACGTCGTGAGGAATTTTAAACGCCGACTCGGATGTATTCGAAATGCTTACTGATATGAGTTAGGGCGCATATGAAGTCCATTCGGGGTGTTTCTCACTCAGTTTCACTCTGTAACTTTTGTTCGCACGAATGAGAGTGTGCGGTGCAGGTTGGGACATGTCGTGAGGAAGTTTTAGCACCACTCTGACAGATTCGAAATGCTTACCGATATGAGTTAGGGCGCATATGAAGTTCATTTGGGGTCTTTGTCTCTCGCCACTCTGTGAATTTTGTTCGCACGAAATGAGTGTGCAAGTGCGAGTTGGGACACATCGTGAGGAAGTTTTAGCACCACTCGGACGGATTCAAACGCTTACCGATATGAGTTAGGCGCATATGAAGTCCATTCGGTGTTTCTCCTCGTTTCACTATGTGACTTTTCTTCGCTCGAAAGGAGTGTGTAGTGCTGGTTGGGACACGTCGTGAGGAAGTTTTATCACCACTCTGACGGATTCGAAACGCTTACCGATATGAGTTTGGGCGCATATGAAGTCCATTCGGGGTGTTTGTCACTCAGTTTCACTCTATAACTTTATTTCGCACGATAGGATGCTGCACTGCAGGTAGGGACACGTCGTGAGGAATTTTTAACACCGACTCGGACAGATTCAAAACGCTTTCCGATATGAGTAAGGTCGAATATGAAATCCATTCGGGGTGTTTATCACTTAGTTCCATTCGGGATGTTTTAGCACCACTCTGACGGATTCGAAACGCTTACCGATATGAGTTAGGGCGCATATGAAGTCCATTCGGGTGTTTCTCACTCAGTTTCACTCTGTGACTTTTCTTCGCTCGAAAGGAGTGTGTAGTGCAGGTTGGGACACGTCGTGATGAAGTTTTATCACCACTCTGACGGATTCGAAACGCTTACCGATATGAGTTAGGGCGCATATGAAGTCCATTCGGGGTGATTGTCACCCAGTTTCTGAAGGGAAACGCGGTATGCTACGCTAGCACAAAAAAAAAACTACCGCGCAACCAGAAAGCTACTCGCAAGAAGGGATCATAGATAAGATTACCACTAGACGCGCGATTGCGGAATCCTTCGCGTCGATGTAGTGGTTCGTCCTCGCCGCGATCGTTGCGTCGATGTAGTGGATCGTCCTCGCCTCGCCGTGGATCGTCCTCCCACGCCGCATCGCAGCAGCGTCACCGCAGATGATCCACGTCCGAGAGATGGAACGCCAGGCGCGTGTGTGCAAGCACCTAGTCGCTCGGCGAGGCGCAGAGAGGAGGAGGCTAGGGTTTCAAGTGAATCAAACCTAAACCGTGGAAAGCACACTCTGCGCCTCCCTCCTCCCCTCCTTATATAGCCACGAGATGAAACCTAAACCAGGGCCCACCAACATGCTAAGCCCACGAGGTTCATTAATTACGGATCAATCCAAATTAATGCGTCCCACCATTAAGTGTGTGACCTGCGGGTTCACATACGTTTGGACATGGAATCGGAAAACTCCTTTTCAATCCAATAGTTGGTAGCGGCTTCTTGCAAAGTATGCCAACTCCCAAACATACGTGATCAAATCGAGCAGAACCTATCAAAAGAACTCATGTAATAATCCCTTTGCCAAGTATATGAAGATTGATCTCAAGGCGAAGCATGTCATCCTTTGATGATTCAATCCATCTCTCGTATCCGTGATATATTAATAAGTTGTGATTGACTCATCACGGCATGGCCATGCACTTTCTTAATCATATCACACGAGTGGCCTTGTCATATATCTCCGTTTCATTGGAGTGGCAAATTCCATCTTATTTGCTCACTTCCCTCTCGCACGTTTCATAGTAAACATGAAAGCTACCTTTATAACTATCCGGTTAGGAAGTAGTGTTTGATAGCCCCAAGGAAAACTATTACACATGTAGGGAATATGACAATCTCGGTCTAAGGATCATACATCTTCTAGGTATGAGATACACGATGACACATAAGAATGAAACATTCTCGCAGTTGTCCCATAGCGGTCTATCTAACCCATGTTCTTCAACATGGTCCACAATGTAGAGATGATATCTCCATATCCCATGATCTATGAAGCATGATCATCGATCACTACATGTGCTGATCTATTCATCGTAGTCCTATACGATGATATCCGATCATAGATATTTATCGAATTACATCATTAAGTAAAGAGCTTCATAATCAAGTCACATACTTGTTGATCAATACAATGATATACATTCATTGGACCAATAATCATATTATTATTCATAAACATAGTCATGTTACAATCATCTAAATGATTGCCTCAAGGGCATAACACTAACAGTTTCACTCTATAACTTTTTTTCGTACGATAGGAGGCTGCACTGCACGTAGGGACACGTCGTGAGGAATTTTTAACACCGACTCGGACGGATTAAAAACGCTTTCCGATATTAGTAAGGTCGAATATGAAGTCCATTCGGGGTGTTTGTCACTCAGTTTCACTCTGTGACTTTTGTTCGCACGAATGGAGTGTGTAGTGCAGGTTGGGACACGTCGTGAGGATGTTTTAGCACCACTCTAACGGATTCGAAACGCTTACCGATAGGAGTTAGGGCGCATATGAAGTACATTCGGGGTGTTTCTCACTCAGTTTCACTCTGTGACTTTTGTTCGCACCAAAGGAGTCGGCAGTGCCGGTTGGGATACGTCATGAGGAATTTTAAACACCGACTTGGACGTATTCGAAACGCTTACTGATATGAGTTAGGGCGCATATGAAGTCCATTCGGGGTGTTTCTCACTCAGTTTCACTCTGTGACTTTTGTTCGCACGAATGGAGTGTGAAGTGCAGGTTGGGACACGTCGTGAGGAAGCTTTAGCACCACTCTGATGGATTCTAAATGCTTACCGATATGAGTTAGGGCGCATATGAACTCCAGTCGGGGATTTTGTCACTCAGTTTCACTCTGCGACTTTTGATCGCACGAATGGAGTGTGTAGTGCTGGTTGGGACACGTCGTGAGGAATTTTAAACGCCGACTCGGATGTATTCGAAATGCTTACTGATATGAGTTAGGGCGCATATGAAGTCTATTCGGGGTGTTTCTCACTCAGTTTCACTCTGTAACTTTTGTTCGCACGAATGAGAGTGTGCGGTGCAGGTTGGGACATGTCGTGAGGAAGTTTTAGCACCACTCTGACAGATTCGAAACGCTTACCGATATGAGTTAGGGCGCATATGAAGTTCATTTGGGGTGTTTGTCTCTCAGTTTCACTCTGTGAATTTTGTTCGCACGAAATGAGTGTGCAGTGCAGGTTGGGACACATCGTGAGGATGTTTTAGCACCACTCGGACGGATTCGAAACGCTTACCGATATGAGTTAGGGCGCATATGAAGTCCATTCGGGTGTTTCTCACTCAGTTTCACTATGTGACTTTTCTTCGCTCGAAAGGAGTGTGTAGTGCAGGTGGGGACACGTCGTGAGGAAGTTTTATCACCACTCTGACGGATTCGAAACGCTTACCGATATGAGTTAGGGCGCATATGAAGTCCATTCGGGGTGTTTGTCACTCAGTTTCACTCTATAACTTTATTTCGCACGATAGGATGCTGCACTGCAGGTAGGGACACGTCGTGAGGAATTTTTAACACCGACTCGGACAGATTCAAAACGCTTTCCGATATGAGTAAGGTCGAATATGAAGTCCATTCGGGGTGTTTGTCACTTAGTTCCATTCGGGGTGTTTTAGCACCAGTCTGACGGATTCGAAACGCTTACCGATATGAGTTAGGGCGCATATGAAGTCCATTCGGGTGTTTCTCACTCAGTTTCACTCTGTGACTTTTCTTCGCTCGAAAGGAGTGTGTAGTGCAGGTTGGGACACGTCGTGATGAAGTTTTATCACCACTCTGACGGATTCGAAACGCTTAACGATATGAGTTAGGGCGCATATGAAGTCCATTCGGGGTGTTTGTCACTCAGTTTCACTCTATAACTTTATTTCGCACGATAGGAGGCTGCACTGCAGGTAGGGACATGTCGTGAGGAATTTTTAACACCGACTCGGACGGATTCAAAACGCTTTCCGATATGAGCAAGGTCGAATATGAAGTCCATTTGGGGTGTTTGTCACTCAGTTTCACTCTGTGACTTTTGTTCGCACGAATGGTGTGTGCAGTGCAGGTTGGGACACGTCGTGAGGATGTTTTAGCACCACTCTAACGGATTCGAAACGCTTACCGATATGAGTTAGGGCGCATATGAAGCCCATTCGGGGTGTTTCACACTCAGTTTCACTCTGTGACTTTTGTTCGCACCAAAGGAGTCTGTAGTGCTGGTTGGGACACGTCGTGAGGAATTTTAAACACCGACTTGGACGTATTTGAAACTCCTACTGATATGAGTTAGGGCGCATATGAAGTCCATTCGGGGTGTTTCTCACTCAGTTTCACTCTGTGACTTTTGTTCGCACGAATGGAGTGTGAAGTGCAGGTTGGGACACGTCGTGAGGAAGCTTTAGCACCACTCTGACGGATTCGAAATGCTTACCGATATGAGTTAGGGCGCATATGAACTCCAGTCGGGGATTTTGTCACTCAGTTTCACTCTGCGACTTTTGATCGCACGAATGGAGTGTGTAGTGCTGGTTGGGACACGTCGTGAGGAATTTTAAACGCCGACTCGGATGTATTCGAAACGCTTACTGATATGAGTTAGGGCGCATATGAAGTCCATTCGGGGTGTTTCTCACTCAGTTTCACTCTGTAACTTTTGTTCGCACGAATGAGAGTGTGCGGTGCAGGTTGGGACATGTCGTGAGGAAGTTTTAGCACCACTCTGACAGATTCGAAACACTTACCGATATGAGTTAGGGCGCATATGAAGTTCATTTGGGGTGTTTGTCACTCAGTTTCACTCTGTGAATTTTGTTCGCACGAAAGGAGTGTGCAGTGCAGGTTGGGACACGTCTTGAGGAAGATTTAGCACCACTCGGACGGATTCAAAACGCTTACCGATATGAGTTAGGGCGCATATGAAGTCCATTCGGGTGTTTCTCACTCAGTTTCACTCTGTGACTTTTCATCGCTCGAAAGGAGTGTGTAGTGCAGGTTGGGACACGTCGTGAGGAAGTTTTATCACCACTCTGACGGATTCGAAACGCTTACCGATATGAGTTAGGGCGCATATGAAGTCGATTCGGGGTGTTTGTCACTCAGTTTCACTCTATAACTTTATTTCGCACGATAGGAGGCTGCACTGCAGGTAGGGACACGTCGTGATGAATTTTTAACACTGACTCGGACAGATTCAAAACGCTTTCCGATATGAGTAAGGTCGAATATGAAGTCCATTCGGGGTGTTTGTCACTCAGTTTCACTCTGTGACTTTTGTTCGCACGAATGGAGTATGCAGTGCAGGTTGGGACACGTCGTGAGGATGTTTTAGCACCACTCTCACGGATTCGAAACGCTTGCCGATATGAGTTAGGGCGCATATGAAGTCCATTCTGGGTGTTTGTCACTCAATTTCACTCTGTGACTTTTGTTCGCACGAATGGAGTTGGTAGTGCAGGTTGGGACACGTCGTGAGGAATTTTTAACACCGACTCGGACCTATTCGAAACGCTTACCGATATGAGTTAGGGCGCATATGATGTCCATTCGGGGTGTTTGTCACTCAGTTTCACTCTATAACTTTATTTCGCACGATAGGAGGCCGCACTGCAGGTTGGGACACGTCGTGAGGAAGTTTTTACACCGACTCGGACGGATTCGAAATGCTTACCGATATGAGTTACGGCGCATATGAAGTCCATTCAGGGTATTTCTCACTCAGTTTCACTCTGTGACTTTTGTTCGCACGAAAGGAGTCAACAGTGCAGGTTGGGACACGTCGTGGGGAATTTTAAACACCGACTCGGACGTATTCGAAACGCTTACTGATATGTGTTAGGGCGCATATGAAGTCCATTCGGGGTGTTTCTCACTCAGTTTCACTCTGTGACTTTTGTTCGCACGAATGAGAGTGTGCGGTGCAGGTTGGGACACGTCGTGAGGAATTTTTAGCACCACTCGGACGTATTCGAAACGCCTACCGATATGAGTTAGGCCACATATGAAGTCCATTCGGTGTGTTTGTCACTCAGTTTCACTCCGTAACTTTTGGTCGCACGAATGGATCCTGTAGTGCAGGTAGCGACTCGTCATGAGGAAGTTTTTACACCAACTCCGACGGATTCGAAAAGCTTACCGACATGAGTTAGGGCGCATATGAAGTCCATTCGGGGTGTTTGTCATTCAGTTTCAATCTGTGACTTTTGTTCGCACGAATGGAGCCTGCACTGCAGGTTGGGACACGTCGTTTGGAAGTTTTAGCACCGACTCGGACGGATTCGAAACGCTTACCCATATGATTTAGGGCGCATGTGAAGTCCATTCGGGGTGTTTCTCACTCATTTTCACTCTGTGACTTTTGTTCGCACGAATGGAGTGTGCAGTGCAGGTTGGGACACGTCGTGAGGAAGTTGTAGGACCACTTTGACGGATTCGAAACGCTTACAGATATGAGTTAGGGCGCATATGAAGTCCATTCGGGGTGTTTGTCACTCATTTTCACTCTGTGACTTTTGTTCGCACGAATGGAGTGTGCAGTGTAGGTTGAGACACGTCGTGAGGAAGTTTTATCTCCACTCTAACGGATTCGAAACGCTTACCGATATGAGTTAGGGCGCATATGAAGTCCATTCGGGGTGTTTGTCACTCAGTTTCACTCTATAACTTTATTTCGCACGATAGGAGGCTGCACTGCAGGTATGGACACGTCGTGAGGAATTTTTAACACCGACTCGGATGGATTCAAAACGCTTTCCGATATGAGTTAGGTCGAATATGAAGTCCATTCGGGGTGTTTGTCACTCAGTTTCACTCTGTGACTTTTGTTCGCACGAATGGAGTGTGAAGTGCAGGTTGGGACACGTCGTGAGGATGTTTTAGCACCACTCTGACGGATTCGAAACGCTTACCGATATGAGTTAGGGCGTATATGAAGCCCATTCGGGGTGTTTGTCATTTAGTTTCACTCTGTGACTTTTGTTCGCACGAATGGAGCCTGAAGTGCAGGTTGGGACACGTCGTGAGGAAGTTTTAGCACCGACTCGGACGGATTCGAAACGCTTACCGATATGAGTTAGGGTGCATATGAAGTCCATTCGGGTGTTTCTCACTGAGTTTCACTCTGTGACTTTTCTTCGCTCGAAAGGAGTGTGTAGTGCAGGTTGGGACACGTCGTGAGGAAGTTTTATCACCACTCTGACAGATTAGAAACGCTTACCGATATGAGTTAGGGCGCATATGAAGTACATTCGGGGTGTTTGTCACTCAGTTTCACTCTATAACTTTATTTCGCACGATAGGAGGCTGCACTGCAGGTAGGGACACGTCGTGAGGAATTTTTAACACCGACTCGGACGGATTCAAAACGCTTTCTGATATTAGTAAGGTCGAATATGAAGTCCATTCGGGGTGATTGTCACTCAGTTTCACTCTGTGACTTTTGTTCGCACGAATGGAGTGTGCAGTGCAGGTTGGGACATGTCGTGAGGATGTTTTAGCACCACTCTGATGCATTCGAAACGCTTACCGATAGGAGTTAGGGCGCATAAGAAGTCCATTCGGGGTGTTTGTCACTCAATTTCACTCTGTGACTTTTGTTCGCACGAATGGAGTATGCAGTGCAGGTTGGGACACGTCGTGAGGAATTTTTAACATCGACTCGGACGTATTCGAAACGCTTACCGATATGAGTTAGGGCTCATATGAAGTCCATTCGGGGTGTTTGTCGCTCAGTTTCACTCTATAACTTTATTTCGCACGATAGGAGGCCGCATTGCAGGTAGGGACACGTCGTGAGGAAGTTTTTACACCGACTCGGATGGATTCGAGACGCTTACCGATATGAGTTAGGGCGCATATGAAGTCCATTCAGGGTATTTCTCAGTCAGTTTCACTCTGTGACTTTTGTTCGCACGAAAGGAGTCAGCAGTGCAGGTTGGGACACGTCGTGAGAAATTTTAAACACCGACTCGGATGTATTCGAAACGCTTACTGATATGTGTTAGGGCGCATATGAAGTCCATTCGGGGTGTTTCTCACTCAGTTTCACTCTGTTACTTTTGTTCGCACGAATGAGATTGTGCGATGCAGGTTGGGACACGTCGTGAGGAATTTTTAGCACCACTCGGACGTATTCGAAACGCTTACCGATATGAGTTAGAGCGCATATGAAGTCCATTCGGTGTGTTTGTCACTCAGTTTCACTCCGTAACTTTTGGTCGCACGAATGGAGCCTGTAGTGCAGGTAGCGACTCGTCATGAGGAAGTTTTTACACCAACTCCGACGGATTCGAAAAGCTTACCGATATGAGTTAGGGCGCATATGAAGTCCATTCGGGGTGTGTGTCATTCAGTTTCACTCTATGAATTTTGTTCGCACGAATGGAGCCTGCAGTGCTGGTTGGGACACGTCGTTTGGAAGTTTTAGCACCGACTCGGACGGATTCGAAACGCTTACTGTCGGGCCCCGAATCTGTAAATCCGGACCCTCTGTGTATTACATGCGATCCGAGATCACGCTAGCACACACAATCATACTGAGGTTGCGATCCACGGACATCACAAGGTTATAAGAATAAATAGTGCAAACATGTATATAAACCGAGTTATGCGACCTTATGGTCTCCTTACAGATAAGTCAGCCACACAGGGCTTACATTATTCAAAGTAAAGAAATAGCAGCGGAACATAAATAAAGGTCGTGGAAGCCTTCATCTTGCCACAGGCAACCGACTGGGCTTGCCCCCTAGTTGTTTGTATCCTCGATGTACTCCTCCTCCCAAGCTGGTGTAGTCTCCTCCACTGATGTTGGGGTTGATAAGCAAGGTGGGGTGAGTACACAAGGCACTCAACAAGTAATGCATGAATGCAGGCGCTATTACTATATCGAGCTTATTCCAAAGGATTGGCTTAAATGGTTCTTTTGCATCAAGCAACATTTTATTTTTTTAACCAATATCTTAATTAGATTAAAGCAGTGGGACAGTTATAAGTAATAATAATTTCAAATGGTTTTTCCTTGAGGATTCTCGGCACACAGCCTTAACAGTTCATTTTTAACACTTGGCACACAGCCCCCTTCCATGTTTTGTTATGAAAATCTATCCCTCGATTGTAATCCCCGAGCAATGCTCAATACCGTGAGCACGGCTATTCGAATAGTTTTAACACTCTGAAGAGGTTGTACACTTTACCCACAAGATACAACCGCTCACCACACAGGTGATTGTCTGCAACAAAGCTTTTCAGGAACTTCTACCTTAACCAAAGTGAAGGACCGAAATGGCGAACAGAGGGGGGGGGGGTGAATGGTCGCAAATAAAAATTCCCCCAAAATACTCCAACAAAAACCTCGACAAGATCGCTCAAAAGGAATTGTGAAAAAAACCCGAAAAACTAGACAACTATGTGTACCCCAAGCTTGCATGGATAAGTACCATAAAATATGTGGGGATTTTTGAGTCACAATCCTGGTTGTCTAGTGTCCAAGATAAAGAGGAATCAATTCAAACTCTTGCTTTTAGAAAGGACATCAATTCAAATCACAAAAGTCACTTTCAGAAAAGCAAAAGCAGAATTCCCAGAACTTGTCCTCAATTTGCACAGGAGGTTGGTGGGTTTCTGTAGCTCACAAAATTTTGAGACTTTTTCTCCCTGTGAGAATCAGAGTCCTGAAGAACTCCACCAAATTTCTCCTCAAAAAGCCTTACAGAAAAAACATGAAAAATCGAAGAACACAGTCTGGTCAAGAACTTCGAGCAGAACGTTTGGGGCTCGGTTTTCACCTCATGGCGCCCAAACGGTACAACAAGTGAACTCCAAAATTTTTCTGCAAGCGAATATCAGAGTCCCGCACCTCCTCCAACAAGAATCACTCAAAAAGGATTTTTCTATATTTTTACAAAAATCAAACACTGACTGCTGCGCGAAGAACAAGTTCAGAACAAAGTTGGAACTTGGAAGAAAAGATGTTCTCTACTCAATCCAAGAGTGCAAAAGAGATGTAAAACCATATGAACACACTCAAAACATCCAAGAATAGCAGCATTTAGAAGGAGGAGGCAAATCCAAATTACTTGAAAGTAAATTGCGGGGATGTAATTGCGGGAAAGTAAATGCTGAATTTAAATTATGTAAAGTAAAGACATAATGTAAATGCATAAAATAAATTCAGAGGTGGATGAATAAAACTTTCATTTCTGGAAGGGAGGTTACAAAGCCTCACATTCATGTGGGCAAAGCTCAAATGAGCATCAAAACCTCAACACCTTCAAGGGAAGGAGGCTACCCTCCACCCCTATTTATACTACTCTTGGGCCACCTACCACCCTTGGATGAGTCCCTCAACCTAGAGCACTCATCTAAGGGCTAGGATTAACCCACACACACAGCCATGCAAGGGCTAACCCAAAACCCACACACATACCGGGTTTTCTTGCAGTTTTCAAAGCATACTACCTAGACCCGCTAACCTATCAACTAGACCTCAATCCGACGGTCCTCATTGATCCACGCGCATCTAGCTAGCATCATCTCCTTTCCTTGTCTTCTTGACTTGCCCGACTCCGTCTCCGATCATCTTCGGCGATCTCCCAACCGTCTGACCTCAGGCGCTCTCGCCTAGTCCGGTCATCCTTCGCCTCACCATGACCTAGCACCGTCGTCCTGCAACCATCAAAAACAAGGAAACTCCTCACATAGCAATGCCCACAAAGATGTGCAATAAACCATGCAACTCATCACTACCGCGTCCGGTACTGCCACTCCTGGCAAAGACAACTCAAATTGCTTCATTTTGAAAATCAAACCAAATCAAACTCAAACTTGAGCACACCTTGCTCAAATAAAGTCAAATACTCATCACAAATATGGATGGACCTCCACATGGTCCTTCAATCTCCCCCTTGATGAGTATATTGACAAACCACACAAAAGGCATAAATTTGAGTTTGAAGAAAATGAAGAAGAAAGCAATTTTTAGTTGCAAAGTCAAACTTGGTCCAAAGATAGAAATTAAATTAAACCATGACCAAGTTGACGAAGAGGAATTCAGATTTTAGAGTTAAATTTAAGAAAGAGCAAGTTTTCAACAAAAACTCTAAAATCCAACTAAACATGTCAAATGTGATTATGAGATTATGATCCAACAGTAGTAGCATAGTTTTACAAAGATCATAATAACCAAATAAGCATTCACATTTTATCTTTTAGTGATGCCTTTTCTCGTTATCTCCCCTTTTGGCAATATAGGCATCAATTTTTTTATGTATGCATGAAATGCAATCGAAAAAGCTTTGAGGATTATCCAATTGATCAAAATGGAAGGATATTACACCAAGCTTGTCAATTTCGAAGATGACTAAACTAAGACATGTCCAAGTGCAAATCGAGCTTAGTTTTGAATATTTCATTTTAGCAAGATTTGACAAGTGCAACACTTAGCTTTAGTTTCAAAAATAGAAGAATAGCCACTCTAAGGATCAAAAGGAAAACCTAGAGTTCAACCTACTCAACACGTTGGGGAATCTAGAAGAGCATACAAGGTCCTTGGGCTCATTTATCACTTAATGCAAATTTTGATTTATCATCATACAAGACATAGCGGGGTGCAAATGTTTGACATTATTTGCATTCTTTACCCACATATGTCTTTGTTTTTAATTTATTTGCATTTTCTTTTGACAACCAATTGACTCAAGCCGTATCGACCATCTCAAGATGAGCTCTTAAGAGGATGGTCTAGGTCAAACACGATGTATTCCAAGTTCATCCCAAGTGCAATGGGAAGCGGTCTTGTGAATACAAGGTGTTGAGTCGTATGTGCACAAGAAGAGTCAATTTTGTTTAATTTTCATTTTTAGCACAACGATTCATGAGCAATTGAAGGACTCTGCATGGATCAAACTAGTTTCACCCAAGTTGCTATAGGGACTCTAGAGAACTCCTAAATTTCTCAAATTATGGCACAAACCTCTAGAGAAGAAACCTAGCAAGTAAAAGCAACAAGTTTCATCAAGTTTTTCATTTAAGGCTTATTTCATTTTTAAGCTTAGCAAGTTAAATGAACTTGGACATACCTAAGCTAGTGATTTTCTTCAAATGATGTAGCATGGTGTATAGCATGAAGAAGAAATCAATTGCATAATAGACAAAGCTCATAAAGCAGAAAATGCAGTCTAAATGCAATGCATGAACAGATTCCCAAACTCCCCTCAACAAATGAATCAATTTTAAGCTCAAATCTGGTTAAAGTTGAGTTATTATCAAGATTAGGCATAAAGAAAACCGAATGAACTCAATAATAACGAGAAAAAGCAGAATGAGGAGAAGAAGTCGAGAAACGCAAAAGCTGGATGGCTATAGAGCATAGAAAAGATAGAAGAGACTTACTACGGCTCGGACTCGCTCTTATCTTCCCAGTGGTGACATAGGAAGTCGACTCTAGATCCCAACTAAGGAGTGCACATGACCTGTCTACCTGGAGGCCCAATACCGCTAGACTTATAAGGCGTGAGGAACTCAACCTAGAGAGAAGAGAGAACGACTAATCACGCATGATAGCAACCTAAAGCACAAGATAAGAGGTCAATGCAAGGCATGCCGAAGTCTAAGTGAGTGAACTCAACTCAAGAAAACAAGCCCAAAGTCACCCGGAAGAAACACAAAGAAAAGAAAAGTGGAAGAAAACATATAATACATAATATACAAACCAGCTCCCCTCACGAAAGGCCGTAAGGGCTCACGACTCCAAGCTCACTCCTCAAGGCAACAAATCTGGAGCTATCCAAAGGCTTGGTGAAAATATCGGCTAATCAAGGTCACTCTCTCTGAATGAGCGCGATATCTCCCTTCTCCACATGGTCTCTAAGGAAGTGATATCTAATATCAATGTGCTTGGTCCGGAATGTTGCCTTTGGGTTTTTAGCAATGCAAATGGCTGAAGTGTTGTCACGAAAAAGTGGCACACTCTCTATCTATAACCCATAGTCCCGTAAGGTCGATCTCATCCAGAGCACTGCTCTGACAACTAGTCGCGACAACATACTCGGCCTCGGTGGTGGGTCAGGCAACTCCGGATCGCTTCCTAGATGACCAAGAAACAAGAGAAGTGCCAATGAATTGGCAAGTGCGAAAGTGCTCTTCCTATCTATCCTACAACCAGCAAAGTCGGCATCGAAAAGGCTCTAAGAGATAGACAAGAAGGCGAAGAGTACCAAATACCATAATCGGTGGTAGCACGAAGGTACACGAAGATGCGCTTGACCTTTGGCGGTGAGAGCGAGGAGAAGCTTGAAATCGGCGCCGCGGACACACAACAAAATGTATGTCCGGCCTCGAAGCGGTGAGATACAAGAGGAGCCGATCATGCTCAAAACTCCTTTTGATCGCGAGCTCACCATCCTCATCGGGCTCGAGGACAGCGGTGGTGGCCATAGGAGTCATCACGGCTTCCCATCGGACATGTCGAGCGCCTCGGAGGTCACGGGTATATTTGCCTTGATGCAAGAAAGTGCCCTTCCGAGTCCGCTTGATTTGGAAGCCAAGAAAGTAGCTCAACTCGCCCATCATACTCATCTCAAACTCTGTGCTCATCACCTCGTAAAAGCTGAGACACAAGCGAATGAGATGAGCCACCAAAATTATATCGTCCACATAAATCGGACAAGAAGAAAATGAGACTCATGGTGTCGATGAGCAGAGTTTTGTCTACTATGCCCATTTTGAAGTCATGGTGAGAAGATAAGACTTGAGCCTCTCATACCATGCTCTGGGGCTGCTTGAGTCCATACAAAGCTTTGGAGAGCTTGTATACATGACTCGGAAACTTGGGGTTCTCGAATCACGGAGGTTGTTTGACATAAACCTCTTCCTCAATATAGCCATTGAGGAATGCACTCTTGACATCCATTTGATAGAGCTTGAAGCCACAGGATGCAGAGAATGCAAGCGAGGATCCTAATAGCCTCTAGTCTAGCTACGAGGGCAAAGGTCTCCTCAAAGTCAAGACCCTCAACTTTGAGAAAAGCCCCTGCAACTAGCCTAGCCTTGTTGCGAATGACAACCCCATCCTCACTCTGCTTGTTTTTGAACACCCACTTGGTCCCAATGACATTATGACGGATGGGGGCTCGACAAGCTGCCATACCTTGTTCCTCTCAAAGTTCTCAAGTTCCTCATGCATAGCATTAATCCACGATTCATCGGATAATGCATGAGAAACATCTTCGGCTCAAAGGAGGCAACGAAGGCGAGTGGAGGCGGCTGGACAAACCTGATTTTGAGCGAGTGGCGCTCAAGCAGATCACCAATGATCCGATCGGTGGATGAGCTTCTGGATATGACGGGAGGACCGAGAAGCGATGGCCTCTACCTCATGCACGAAGAGGTAGGAGCGAGCCACTCACCAAGGAGAGTCGGAAGGCAAGGGCTGGTCACTCGAGGTGCGAGAAATGGAAACAGGAGACACCTCGGTATAGAGGGAACTGGATCCGGTGGAACACCATCATCTCCATCATCCTCATCTTCTACAAAGATGGTCTCGGAGGGATAAGAAGAGCTCAAACATCGTGTCTAGCTCTGGGCTAGCCTCATCAAGGTCACATCACAGTCTCTATGATCCTATGCGCATCAACACTCCAGACCCTATAGCTACGAGAACAAGTCGAGTAACCTAGAAAGATACCATCGTAAGAGCGAGACTCAAACTTATCTAGGTTACGGACTTCAAGATAAAACACTTGCAACCAAAACGCGAAAATGAGACACACTGGGCTTTCGCCCATACCTCAACTCATAAGAAGTGCGATGCAAATGTGCTCTCAAAAACACGCGATTAGAAACATGGCAAGCGGAGCTATAGCCTCACCCAAAACTTCCTAGAGTCTTGTGCTCGTCTAGCATCGTCTGGCCATCTCAACCGTGGTCCTGTTCTTCCTTTCCACTCGCCATTCTCACGAGGAGCGTAGGGAGAAGAGAACGATGCTCTAAACCGGACTCCACACAAAAACTCTCAAAGTAGGAATTCTTGAACTCCGTGCCATTATCACTGCGTATAGCTCGTAATGCACAGGGAGCTCAATAGACAACCTCTTGATCAAACCCTGAAGTGAGAAAAAGTCTCATCCTTGAGGCCATGAAGAATACCCAAGAGAATCTAGAAAAATCATCAACGATGACAAGAACATACCACTTCCCTCCTGCTTGTTGCACTCTAGCCGGACCAACGGTGTCCATATGTAAAAGCTGTCACGGTGCATCGGTCATCACTACGGTGGTTGGAGGATGAGAAGCGATAACCATCTTGCCATGTCGGCAAGGAGAGCAAACTAAGTCTTTGACCATCTTGAGTTTGGGCAAACCCGAATGAGATCGTGGTACGCTAACTCGGGTCAAATGATCAAAACCAATGTGACCAAGTCTCCTATGCGGAAGGAGAGATCACGGGACTCGAAGCAATCAAACATCGAAGAGAGTCTCGGAAAGAAGCGAGAAAAATCAGCACGAAAGACTCTCCCAAATCTAGAAATCCATAAACTAACCCTCCCGATGAATCAAGGATTCTACAGGGCATTACTCTTGAAGCTTACCTCGAAAGAGTCATCGATAAGTGAGAAACAGAGAGCGATTGTATTGCGACTTACTTACTAAGGCAACATCTTTAAGAATGAAATTTTGGTTAATGCAGATGGTACCTTTAGCAATGACTCTACGAAGATGCATCCCCAAAAGTGATTAACTCATCACCGGGGCTCGGACTAGGGAAGAGAACCAACGAGAATCTCCGGTCATATGGCGAGAACAACCGAGTCAACAATCCAAACATCGCCCTTCCCCATCCGAAGCGAACTGATCAAGACACAAGAGAAAAGATGACTCGATCTTGGGATAGAGTGAAGACTTAGGAACCCAATCTTGAACCATCGACACCTCAGTACCAGCCACGAAGAAGATCGGACTCGAGTGTCTCTCTGACGCTCAACTCTCACGATCGGGAGCAACTCGGTAGATAATCTAGGAGTCAAAGCTGGGTTGCACGCCGTGGTGCAAAAGCCGACCATCCCGATAAGGTGCTGGATCTCCTACCGAGAAAACACCTCACGCCACGATATCTACCTCGATGGGAAAAGCGAGGAATATCAAGAGGGCGGCGGAAAGATCGACTCTGAACAGCTCCGGACTAAAACTCGAAGAACTAGCATGAAAACCAAGTCCCGGCGCCCAAAAACAGGCGACTCTCTAACTTTGTCTAGAAGCGGTGTGTGTCTTAGGAGCACTCAAAGTCAGGGATGACCACGAATACCCCTAAGAGCGACAACACGCTCACACCGAGTGATCTTGGCGCGCTGAGCGAAAATCTACTAGGTGACCATCCTTCTTCTGGAAGGTGCAAGTGTACTTCGCCTTGCTAGAGGCGAAGCAATAGGAGTAACACCCTTCTCGTCAAGTCCTATGGACAACCCAGTGAGACCTAAACACGGTGGTACTCACTCAGGGAGCTACCACAATCTCACCACTCTTGGAGCCGCGCACTATGGTGGGAGGATGCGCCGCGTGCTCAAGGGATCAAATCCTAGACCTTGATTGAATCTACTAATCTTGGATTGGTCTAGAATAAGATTGAGCTTCTTCTTGCCTCCAACAAACTTCTCGAGAGTGCTCATAAGATCTTGGCAATCTCGGAAGAAAGAAGCACAAGAAGAACAGGGGAAGGAGAGGAAGAAGAACCGGAAAGATGAGCTCTCTCGGCACGTGCATTTTCTCCTCGGCACGGCTGCCTCAATCTTGAGGGCCTTACAAGAAACGCATGAGGAGCATCTCTAATTCTATGGGCTTGGTCTTCTAATTTCTTCCTAAGCTCGACATGGATTTTATCCAAGTCCCCACAATCTCGATACATCATAAGCAATATTTTTGTGACTTATCTAGTAAGTCCTTAGCAAGTTTAGCACACTTGACATTCGGGGTTTCATTGTCAAGTTTTAATTGCTTCTGACCCTCACATGGTATTGGGTCCTTAGAAGCATGTGATTCAAGTTCATTGTTTCTAGCGAAAGCTTCCTAAGGTGTTAGCTCATGGCATCAATTTCGCAATCAATTTAGGGCAATTAGAGCATGATGGAGTGGAGTGAGCATGAAGAAAACTAGCCTCAACAGAATAGCATCAACGAGAACTAGTGCTAGCATTCTTCAACCTAAGACCATCAAGTTCAACAAACACACTATCATGTATGGTCCTTAGGTTCTCCAACTCCACAAGAATAGCATCACACAAAGAGCAATCATCGGTGACTCGGGAGGAGAAGATCTAAGTGAAGCTAACTCCGAGTCAAGGTACCTACTTCCTTCTCAAGCTCAGTACACCTAGCTCTAGCTCTAGCATGAAATTTTCCTAATTTGCGAAAGCTTCGTTGTCTTTGGTCATAGGAGGGTACCTCGTCCGAGTCATTTGTAGAGCTCGGAGTCGCTGATGTCGTTGGTGTCGGCCATGAAGCACATCTTAGGAGAAGTCGTCGCCGCCTTTCTTCTCTTGCGGATCATCCTCGCCTCGTCGCTCCATGTCTCCGTGTCGGAGAGGTTGATGTCGTCCAGTAGCGGTAAGGACGCGGTGGAAGAGCTTCTTGTTCTTGGAGAAGTTGCGGTACTTCTTCTCGTGCGCGCCGTTCCGAACCGAGGCTTCTTGTTGCGGTTCTTGTCGGTGTAGTCGTTCTTGCCCGAACCGCCAACGTCATTCTTGCCCTTCTCGACTTGGGACAGTTCGCCCGAATGTGGTTGGGGCCACCACACTCGAAGCGGTGATCATGCCACCTCTCTTCCTCTCTCACCCTCTTGTATGCATGAGAAAACTTGCGGCGAGAAGAGCAAGCTCATTTTCTCGAAATTTTTCGAGTTGGTCATCGCTTAGCTCGCAAAGGCGGAAGAGAGAAACCAATAGAAGGATCGGAAGAAGAAGATCCAATGGGATCGGTGACCAAAGCCATCGATCGAGATTTCGTCTTAGAGAGACGACATCGATCTCATGAGTCTTGAGGCGGGAATAAAGCCCGTCAAGAGTCGAGTCGATAAGTCGGTGGTGTCCTTGATGGTGGTCACCTTCATCTCCCAAACCCGAAGGTCGAGTGCGGTCAAGAAATGCCGAGCATTGTCCGAGTCGGTATATGCAACCAACTGCTCGGAGGTCGCTCAAAATCTTTGTAAACCGACCAAAACACTCGTCGAGACTCTCACCGGTAGCGTTGATCAAACTTGTTGTACTCGCGCTTGAACTGATCTGCCTCACGGTCTTGATTTGAGTAGAGCCCTCATGGTAAGCATCGAGGTTACCCAAATCTCGTGGCGGAGCGAAGGTGAAAATCCTATCATACTCACATGGCTAAGACCACGTATGAGAATGTTCCTTGCCTTAGCATTCGCCTCAACGTCAACCATATTGATGGCCGTGACATTTTCATCGCCAGGAACCTCATACGGGAGTTTCACCTTACGCCATATCGGTAGCCACAGGCGTGATGTATGACTCCATCCGGGACTTCCAAAAAGGAAAATCAACTCCATTAAAGATTGGAGGCTTGGTGGAATATTTGTCCGTCGCCATGGCTCTTGAGACCGGTCAAGATCTATGGAAGAGCAAAACCGCTCTGATACCAATTGAAGGACCGAAATGGCGAGCAGAGGGGGTGAATGGTCGCAAATAAAAATTCCCCCAAAATACTCCAACAAAAACCTCGACAAGATCGCTCAAAAGGAATTGTGAAAAAAACCCGAAAAACTAGACAACTATGTGTACCCCAAGCTTGCATGGATAAGTACCATAAAATATGTGGGGATTTTTGAGTCACAATCCTGGTTGTCTAGTGTCCAAGATAAAGAGGAATCAATTCAAACTCTTGCTTTTAGAAAGGACATCAATTCAAATCACAAAAGTCACTTTCAGAAAAGCAAAAGCAGAATTCCCAGAACTTGTCCTCAATTTGCACAGGAGGTTGGTGGGTTTCTGTAGCTCACAAAATTTTGAGACTTTTTCTCCCTTTGAGCATCAGAGTCTTTAAGAACTCCACCAAATTTCTCCTCAAAAAGCCTTACAGAAAAAACATGAAAAATCGAAGAACACAGTCTGGTCAAGAACTTCGAGCAGAACGTTTGGGGCTCGGTTTTCACCTCATGGCGCCCAAACGGTACAACAAGTGAACTCCAAAATTTTTCAGCAAGCGAATATCAGAGTCCCGAACCTCCTCCAACAAGAATCACTCAAAAAGGATTTTTCTATATTTTTACAAAAATCAAACACTGACTGCTGCGCGAAGAACAAGTTCAGAACAAAGTTGGAACTTGGAAGAAAAGATGTTCTCTACTCAATCCAAGAGTGCAAAAGAGATGTAAAACCATATGAACACACTCAAAACATCCAAGAATAGCAGCATTTAGAAGGAGGGGAGGCAAATCCAAATTACTTGAATGTAAATTGCGGAATGTAATTGCGGAAAGTAAATGCTGAATTTAAATTATAAAGTAAAGACATAATGTAAATGCATAAAATAAATTCAGAGGTGGATGAATAAAACTTTCATTTCTGGAAGGGAGGTTACAAAGCCTCACATTCATGTGGGCAAAGCTCAAATGAGCATAAAAACCTCAACACCTTCAAGGGAAGGAGGCTACCCTCCACCCCTATTTATACTACTCTTGGGCCACCTACCACCCTTGGATGAGTCCCTCAACCTAGAGCACTCATCTAAGGGCTAGGATTAACCCACACACACAGCCATGCAAGGCTAACCCAAAACCCACACACATACCGGGTTTTCTTGCAGGTTTTCAAAGCATACTACCTAGACACGCTAACCTATCAACTAGACCTCAATCCGACGGTCCTCATTGATCCACGCGGCATCTAGCTAGCATCATCTCCTTTCCTTGTCTTCTTGACTTGCCGGACTCCGTCTCCGATCATCTTCCGCGATCTCCCAACCGTCTGGACCTCCGACTCCTCGCCTAGTCCCGGTCATCCTTCGCCTCACCATGACCTAGCACCGTCGTCCTGCAACCATCAAAAACAAGGAAACTCCTCACATAGCAATGCCCACAAAGATGTGCAATAAACCATGCAACTCATCACTACCGCGTCCATACGACCGGTACTGCCACTCCTGGCAAAGACAACTCAAATTGCTTCATTTTGAAAATCAAACCAAATCAAACTCAAACTTGAGCACACCTTGCTCAAATAAAGTCAAATACTCATCACAAATATGGATGGACCTCCACATGGTCCTTCACAAAGAACCTCTCCGGTATTGCCTTGACTATCACTTCCCTCACACAGAGCCGAAGTATAGGACCGGCCATTCACCGTTGGATGGGCACCAAGCCGTAGCACAGGTACGCTCCCCCATACAGATACACCCACATGTCTTGTCACCCCGAGGTATCGGAGGAAAGATATCGAACCCTAGTCAACTAAGTGCATCCCATATCGGACATGTGGTTGTCTGGTGACTCGAGATCAAAGGCTTGCAAGGTGAAGTCCTTAATCGGCCAAGGCAAGACTTCCAACACTCAACAGTGGCACACACCCAATGTGGCACACAGACTCACATCACTCATCAACCCATCGCCACACAGGCCCATCGGGCACCACGACCTCTTACCACTTGCCCCGTCTAAATCATTTCCCACCCAGTTGATTATTGTGCAACACATGCAAAGAATAACTCAACATCGATGCTGAACCACACAGTCATTGTACCTCAATCTCATCATGTGGCATCATCACACCACTTTTCAAAATACATTCAAAGTCTTTAATCAGTATTGTAGCATTTTTCCGAAAGATCACACATGATTCGTTGTAAGGCTAAGCATCTACTCACGGTCTAGCCTCCCGTGTTGGCACAATATTAACATCCAACTAATATAATCAACTTAGGGTGACAATGATTTAGGGCATACAATTAATAATTCAAGGTGGCATAACAAAATGGGTCGATTAATTACATTATCCCGAATCAATTTAAATTCATTTTAAATAAATAAGCATGCATAGTTTCAAAGCATAAACTACATTTTAAAAACCTGGGATCAAAATGATCAAAGCATCACTTGCCTTCAAAGAGTTGCTGGTCGTGTTCCGAAGCTTGGTCTTGAGCGACGAATTCTTCCTCGAAACTTTCCGGCAAATTTGCGTCTACGCGTACAAATAAAGTATACAATAAATAGCTAATACAGAAGACTAGATGACCTCAAAAATTCAAATAAAATTCATCATTAAATAGATCACAATTTTACGAATTTTTAGAAATTCAAATCACCAAAATCCGAGTTAAAATGCAAAAGTTGTAGTCATTTAGTTTGAAAAAAATCTAAAAATACAGAAATTAAGAAAATCCGATTTTTCTAAATTATTTTTATACTGGAAATTCGCATTTATGACGTCAGCACCGCGTCATGATGACGTCAGCACAGAAAAGAAATTCGGTCGAAATATTTTATATAAAAAAATATATATATATGACGTCATCGTTGACGTCAGCTCGACACGTGGCACGCCCAGAGGCTGCCACGTCGCTCTGGTCTATGGACTCGGTTCACCAGAATAGTGCAGCAACGCGGTAAGATCCGAGCCGTTCGTTGAATCAACGGCTAGATCTCCTCACGCGCACCGCAGCGCCCCGAGATGCGTGCGACACGCGTCGCGCATCCGGTGATCGACCACGCATCCAGCGGCGGCGCCTCGGCTCCACGCCGCCACGCGCGTCGCACATCCAGCGGCGCTCGGATCCAACGGCCAAGACCGCGCCGTCATCGCGGCGTCTCGGATCATGCGGCGACACGCGGCGCAATCGCGACGGTGCACCGAAATCGACGGTGGATCTAGTCTCCGCCTGGTCAAAACGCCCACGCGTCGACCAGCGATTTGGCGAGGGTGCGGTGCCATCTCCGCCGCGCGTTCAAATCGACGGCGTGGATCCTAGGCAAAACCAGATCCAATCTCTACCGTTTAGATCTAATCTAACGCCCACGCACCGGCGGTTTCTTGTTCAAGGCGCGGCGTGGCTCAATCCTCGCGTCCAAAAGATCCAAGGGTTCGCATTAAATCTAGCCGTAGAATCTAGATCTAATCCCTACCGTACACATCAAGATCCAGCGGTCACGATTCAATCTAAACATCTACGAGAGATGGAGGCTACGTGGACTCGTAAGAACGAGCGATGTAAATCGGACGGTCGTGCGATTCGACGAGGTTGACGGCGGCGAAGAAGCGGCTTGCCGAGCTGGGGAAGACGACCTCGGCGGCGGTGATGCGGGCTTCTCCGACGAGAAGAAGTGGCTCGTTCGGCGCGGCTTGGCGGAAGGGTTACTCGGTGACCTTGGCGGCGGCGGAGAAAACGCGGCGAAGCAAATGGCGAAAAACAGCGGTGGCACAAAAGCAACTACTGGCGAGCTTGTGCGGGCGCTAGAGGGGTCTCGGCGTGCGTGCGAGAGTCATAAGACGCGGCGAAGGTCTCGCACGACGCCCCTCAGCGGGCATAAGGGCTGCCTCGGCGTCTTGAAACTGCGGCGGAATGCACGGCCATCAAAGCCCACGTCTCTCCGACGATTTCGCGGGGACGAAGTGACATGGCGCAATCCCACGCGTCCGTGCAGCGACGATCCGAAGGCTCACGCGTGCGGGCGACGTGGCACACTCACAGGCGTTCGATCCGAATCGGACGGCTTGGGCTAGGCGGCGTTAGGGTTTGCGCGGTGAACTGGGATGGGCTAAGCACAGCGCTGGGCTCGGCCCATTACTGTTCAACTGATTTTTAAAACATTTCAAATTAAAAATAACTCTAGAAATTCAATTAAATCATTTAGAGCTTTCAAAATAGCAGAAAAATTCCAAAAAAATTCCAGAAATTACTTTGAGATATTTGGAACTCAATTAAAATATTTGCAATAAAACTTTGCAAAAACATTTCCATTATTCAATTGTTTTCAAGAAAAACCCAAATTGAATAAATCCAAATAAATTTAAATAAATTCCCAAAAATTCACAAAAACCAAAAATACTCCAAAATTTAAATTAGAGCAAAAAAAATTAGGGTGTTACACTTACCGATATGAGTTAGGGAGCATATGAAGTCCATTCGGGGTGTTTCTCACTCAGTTTCACTGTGTGACTTTTGTTCGCACGAATGGAGTGTGCAGTGCAGGTTGGGACATGTCGTGAGGAAGTTGTAGCACCACTTTGACGGATTCAAAACGCTTACCGATATGAGTTAGGGCGCATATGAAGTCCATTCGAGGTGTTTGTCACTCAATTTCACTCTGTGACTTTTGTTCGCACGAATGGAGTGTGCAGTGCAGGTTGGGACACGTCGTGAGGAAGTTTTATCACCACTCTGACGGATTCGAAACGCTTACCGATATGAGTTAGGCCGCATATGAAGTCCATTCGGGGTGTTTGTCACTCAGTTTCACTCTATAACTTTACTTCGCACGATAGGAGGCTGCACTGCAGGTAGGGACACGTCGTGAGGAATTTTTAACACCGACTCGGACGGATTCAAAACGCTTTCCGATATGAGTAAGGTCGAATATGAAGTACATTCGGGGTGTTTGTCACTCAGTTTCACTCTGTGACTTTTGTTCGCATGAATGGAGTGTGCGGTGCAGGTTGGGACACGTCGTGAGGATGTTTTAGCACCACTCTGACGGATTCGAAACGCTTACCGATATGAGTTAGGGCGCATATGAAGCCCATTCGGGGTGTTTGTCATTCAGTTTCACTTTGTGACTTTTGTTCGCACGAATGGAGCCTGTAGTGCAGGTTGGGACACGTCGTGAGGAAGTTTTAGCACCGACTCGGACGGATTCGAAACGCTTACCGATATGAGTTAGGGTGCATATGAAGTCCATTTGAGTGTTTCTCACTCAGTTTCACTCTGTGACTTTTCTTCGCTCGAAAGGAGTGTGTAGTGCAGGTTGGGACACGTCGTGAGGAAGTTTTATCACCACTCTGACGGATTCGAAACGCTTACCGATATGAGTTAGGGCGCATATGAAGTCCATTCAGGGTGTTTGTCACTCAGTTTCACTCTATAACTTTATTTCGCACGATAGGAGTCTGCACTGCAGGTAGGGACACGTCGTGAGGAATTTTTAACACCGAATTGGACGGATTCAAAACGCTTTCCGATATTAGTAGGTTCGAATATGAAGTCCATTCGAGGTGTTTGTCACTCAGTTTCACTCTGTGACTTTTGTTCGCACGAATGGAGTGTGCAGTGCAGGTTGCAACACGTCGTGAGGATGTTTTAGCACCACTCTGACGGATTCGAAACGCTTACCGATAGGAGTTAGGGCGCATATGAAGTCCATTCGGGGTGTTTGTCACTCAATTTCACTCTGTGACTTTTGTTCGCACGAATGGAGTATGCAGTGCAGGTTGGGACACGTCGTGAGGAATTTTTAACACCGACTCGGACGTATTCGAAATGCTTACCGATATGAGTTAGGGCGCATACGAAGTCCATTCGGGGTCTTTGTCACTCAGTTTCACTCTATAACTTTATTTCGCACGATAGGAGGCTGCACTACAGGTAGGGACACGTCGTGAGGAAGTTTTTACACCGACTCGGACGGATTTGAAACGCTTACCGATATGAGTTAGGGCGCATATGAAGTCCATTCGGGGTGTTTCTCACTCAGTTTCACTCTGTGACTTTTGTTCGCACCAAAGGAGTCTGCAGTACTGGTTGGGACACGTCGTGAGGAATTTTAAACAACGACTTAGACGTATTCGAAACTCTTACAGATATGAGTTAGGGCGCATATGAAGTCTATTCGGAGTGTTTCTCACTCAGTTTCACTTTGTGACTTTTGTTCGCACGAATGGAGTGTGAAGTGCAGGTTGGGACACGTCGTGAGGAAGTTTTAGCACCGCTCTGACGGATTCGAAATGCTTACCGATTTGAGTTAGGGCGCATATGAACTAAAGTCGGGGATTTTGTCACTCAGTTTCACTTTGCGACTTTTGTTCGCACGAATGGACTGTGTAGTGCTGGTTGGGACACGTCGTGAGGAATTTTAAACACCGACTCGGATGTATTCGAAACGCTTACTGATATGAGTTAGGGCGCATATGAAGTCAATTCGGGGTGTTTCTCACTCAGTTTCACTCTGTGACTTTTGTTCGCACGAATGAGAGTGTGCGGTGCAGGTTGGGACATGTCGTGAGGAAGTTTTAGCACCAGTCTGATAGATTCGAAACGCTTACCGATATGAGTTAGGGCGCATATGAAGTTCATTTGTTGTGTTTGTCACTCAGTTTCACTCTGTGACTTTTTTTCGCACGAATGGAGTTTGTAGTGCAGGTTGGGACACGTCGTGAGGAATTTTTAACACCGACTCGGACGTATTCGAAACGCTTACTGATATGAGTTAGGGCGCATATGAAGTCCATTCGGGGTGTTTTGTCACTCAGTTTCACTCTATAACTTTATTTCGCACGATAGGAGGCCGCACTGCAGGTAGGGACACGTCGTGAGGAAGTTTTTACACCGACTCGGACGGATTCGAAACGCTTACCGATATGAGTTAGGGCGCATATGAAGTCCATTCAGGGTATTTCTCACTCAGTTTCAATCTGTGACTTTTGTTCGCACGAATGAGAGTGTGCGGTGCAGGTTGGGACACGTCGTGAGGAAGTTTTAGCTCCACTCTGACAGATTCGAAACTCTTACCGATATGAGTTAGGGCGCATATGAAGTCCAGTCGGGGATTTTGTCACTCAGTTTCACTCTGTGACTTTTGTTCGCACGAATGGAGTATGCAGTGCAGGTTGGGACACGTCGTCAGGGATTTTTAACACCGACTCGGACGTATTCAAAACTCTTACCGATATGAGTTAGGGCGCATATGAAGTCCATTCGGGGTGTTTGTCACTCAGTATCACTCTGTGACTTTTGTTCGCACGAATGGAGTCTGCAATGCATGTTGGGACACGTCGTGAGGAATTTTAAACACCGACTCGGTCGTATTCGAAACGCTTACTGATATGAGTTAGGGCGCATATGAAGTCCATTCGGGGTGTTTCTCACACAGTTTCACTCTGTGACTTTTGTTCGCACGAATGAGAGTGTGCGGTGCTGGTTGGGACACGTCGTGAGGAAGTTTGAGCACCACTCTGACGGATTCGAATCGCTTACCGATATGAGTTCGGGCGAATATGAAGTCCATTTGGGGTGTTTCTCACTCAGTTTCACTCTGTGAGTTTTGTTCGCACGAATGGAGTCTGCAGTGCAGGTTGGGACACGTCGTGAGGAAGTTTTAGCACCACTCTGACGGATTTGTAACGCTTACCGATATGAGTTTGGGCGCATATGAAGTCCATTCGGGGTGTTTCTCACTCAGTTTCACTCTGTGACTTTTCTTCGCTCGAAAGGAGGGTGTAGTGCAGGTTGGGACACGTCGTGAGGAAGTTTTATCACCACTCTGACGGATTCGAAACGCTTACCGATATGAGTTAGGGCGCATATGAAGTCCATTCGGGGTGTTTGTCACTCAGTTTCACTCTATAACTTTATTTCGCACGATAGGAGGCTGCACTGCAGGTAGGGACACGTCGTGAGGAATTTTTAACACCGACTCGGACGGATTCACAACGCTTTCCGTTATGAGAAGGTCGAATATGAAGTCCATTCGGGGTGTTTGTCACTCAGTTTCACTTTGTGACTTTTGTTCGCACGAATGGAGAGTGCAGTGCAGGTTGGGACACGTCGTGAGGATGTTTTAGCACCACTCTGACGGATTCGAAACGCTTACCGATAGGAGTTAGGGCGCATATGAAGTCCATTCGGTGTGTTTGTCACTCTATTTCACTCTGTGACTTTTATCGCACGAATGGAGTATGCAGTGCAGGTTGGGACACGTCGTGAGGAATTTTTAACACCGACTCGGACATATTCGAAATACTTACCGATATGACTTAGGGCGCATATGAAGTCCATTCGGGGTGTTTGTCACTCAGTTTCACTCTATAACTTTATTTCGCACGATAGGAGGCTGCACTACAGGTAGGGACACGTCCTGAGGAAGTTTTTACACCGACTCGAACGGATTCGAAACGCTTACCGATATGAGTTAGGGCGCATATGAAGTCCATTCGGGGTGTTTCTCACTTAGTTTCACTCTGTGACTTTTGTTCGCACCAAAGGAGTCTGCAGTGCTGGTTGGGACACGTCGTGAGGAATTTTAAACACCGACTTGGACGTATTCGAAACGCTTACTGATATGAGTTAGGGTGCATATCAAGTCTATTCGGGGTGTTTCTCACTCAGTTTCACTCTGTGACTTTTGTTCGGACGAAAACAGTGTGATGTGCAGGTTGGGACACGTCGTGAGGAAGTTTTAGCACCACTCTGACGGATTCGAAATGCTTACCGATATAAGTTAGGGCGCATATGAACTCTAGTCGGGGATTTTGTCACTCAGTTTCACTCTGTGACTTTTGTTCGCACGAATGGAGTGTGTAGTGCTGGTTGGGACACGTCGTGAGGAATTTTAAACACCGACTCGGATGTATTCAAAACGCTTGCTGATATGAGTTAGGGCGCATATGAAGTCCATTCGGGGTGTTTCTCACTCAGTTTCACTCTGTGACTTTTGTTCGCACGAATGAGAGTATGTGGTGCAGGTTGGGACATGTCGTGAGGAAGTTTTAGCACCACTCTAACAGATTCGAAATGCTTACCGATACGAGTTAGGGTGCATCTGAAGTTCATTTGGGGTGTTTGTCACTCAGTTTCACTCTGTGAATTTTGTTCGCACGAAAGGAGTGTGAAGTGCAGGTTGGGACACGTCGTGAGGAAGTTTTAGCACCACTCGGACGGATTCGAAACGCTTACCGATATGAGTTAGGGCGCATATGAAGTCCATTCGGGTGTTTCTCACTCAGTATCACTCTGTGACTTTTCATCGCTCGAAAGGAGTGTGTAGTGCAGGTTGGGACACGTCGTGAGGAAGTTTTGTCACCACTCTGACGGATTCGAAACGCTTACCGATATGAGTTAGGGCGCATATGAAGTCCATTCGCAGTGTTTGTCACTCAGTTTCACTCTATAACTTTATTTCGCACGATAGGAGGCTGCACTTCAGGTAGGGACACGTCGTGAGGAATTTTTAACACCGACTCGGACGGATTCAAAACGCTTTCTGATATGAGTAAGGTCGAATATGAAGTCCATTCGGGGTGTTTGTCACTCAGTTTCACTCTGTGACTTTTGTTCGTACGATTGGAGTGTGCAGCGCAGGTTGGGACACGTCGTGGGGATGTTTTAGCACCACTCTGACTGATTCGAAATGCTTACCAATATGAGTTAGGGTGCATATGAAGTCCATTCGGGGTGTTTGTCAATCAATTTCACTCTGTGACTTTTGTTCGCACGAATGGAGCATGCAGTGCAGGTTGGGACACGTCGTGAGGAAGTTTTTACACCGACTCGGACGGATTCGAAACTCTTACCGATATGAGTTAGGGCGCATATGAAGTCCATTCGGGGTGTTTCTCACTCAGTTTCACTCTGTGACTTTTGTTCGCACCAAAGGAGTCTGCAGTGCTGGTTGGGACACGTCGTGAGGAATTTTAAACACCGACTTGGACGTATTCGAAACGCTTACCGATATGAGTTAGGGCGCATATGAAGTCTATTCGGGGTGTTTCTCACTCAGTTTCACTCTGTGACTTTTGTTCGCACGAATGGAGTGTGAAGTGCTGGTTGGGACACGTCGTGAGGAAGTTTTAGCACCACTCTGACGGATTCGAAATGCTTACCGATATGAGTTAGGGCGCATATGAACTCTAGTCGGGGATATGTTGTTCATTCGGGGTGTTTGTCACTCAGTTTCATTCGGGGTGTTTGTCACTCAGTTTCACTCTGTCAAAAGCAGGTTGGGTCTTCATCATCTGGTATAAGAGCCAATTCAAAAGCGAGAAACTGGTCACACAAACCGCGATCAACACAAGAACGCGAATTGAGTGGAGGAATCGTATAGATTCAGTGGACAATCACAAGAACATGCCGTTCTTGACTTGCACCAACACTAACAAACCCAAGAACGGGAAGAACTTATCAAGAACACATGGTATTTGCGCCACAAACAACCATGGCTCATGCTGTCTATTTCTGAACATCCAAAAGTCCATTCCAGATGGAAATACATAAGTATTTATACTAGGAACATCCCTCCTAGCTTAGGTGTGAAACTATACAAGAAACTAAAGGAGTTTTCTTGGGTAGATAAAAGGTTCAATGCCTTGGAAGTTGGACAGCAAGATATGGTCTCGCGCAGCTTTTGACAGCCTGTGCAACTCCCACCAAAACAGTCATAACTCCCACCTTGAAAGTCCAAATGATGCACGGTTTGAAATGCTAGAAACTAGACTTCAATATCTTTCCATCCATATAGCCCAAGGATATGTTACTTGTCGTGATTAGCAGCAGAATTATGATCAAATGGATGGACAGATTTGAGTGAACTAGCCTTGCTCATGTAACTCTTCTTTGCCTTCCATTCCAATGGATCGCTGTCAATAATTCAAACAAATATGGATCCAGATAGAATTCCTTTCTCAGGTGACATATTTCCAAAAGAAAGGGATATTACTCCTTGTGGATGCATGACCAAGTCACCTTTCTTCTCTCCAAGGTTTGCATTCCAATTCTCAGCCTGTACCACATTATCAACACAACATGCATCGGTCTTGTGACTCACTTGCACTTTAGCACTAGCAAAACAAGTAATGTGATTATTTGTAGAGTTAGAGTCATGAGACGATACAACAATAGAGGATATATCCGCATCAGGCGCATATGAAGTCCATTCGGGGTGTTTCTCACTCAGTTTCACTCTGTGACTTTTGTTCGCACGAATGAGAGTGTGCGGTGCAGGTTGGGACACGTCGTGAGGAAATTTTAGCACCACTCTGACGGATTCGAGACACATACCGATATGAGTTAGGGCGCATATGAAGTCCATTCGGGGTGTTTCTCACTCAGTTTCACTCTGTGACTTTTGTTCGCACGAAAGGAGTGTGCAGTGCAGGTTGGGACACGACGTGAGGAATTTTAAACATCGACTCGGACGGATTCGAAATGCTTACTGATATGAGTTAGGGCACATATGAAGTCCATTCGGGGTGTTTCTCACTCAGTTTCACTCTGTGACTTTTGTTCGCACGAATGAGAGTGTGCGGTGCAGGTTGGGACACGTCGTGAAGAAGTTTTAGCACCACTCTGACAGATTCGAAACGCTTACCGATATGAGTTAGGGCGCATATGAGGTCCATTCGGGGTGTTTGTCACTCAGTTTCACTCTGTGACTTTTGTTCGCACGAAAGGAGTGTGAAGTGCTTGTTGGGACATGTTGTGAGGAAGTTTTAGCACCACTCGGACGGATTCGAAACGCTTACCGATATGAGTTAGGGCGCATTTTAAGTCCATTCGGGCTGTTTGTTACTCAGTTTCACTCTATGACATTATTTCGCTCGAAAGGAGGCTGTAGTGCCGGTAGGGACAAGTCGTGTGGAAGTTTTTACACCGACTCGGACGGATTCAAAACGCTTACCGATATGTGTTAGGTCGAATATGAAGCCCATTCGATGTGTTTCTCACTCAGTTTCACTCTGTGACTTTTGTTCGCACGAATGGAGTGTGCAGTGCAGGTTGGGACACGTCGTGAGGATGTTTTAGCACCACTCTGACGGATTCGAAACGCTTACCGATATGAGTTAGGGCGCATATAAAGTCCATTCGGGGTGTTTCTCACTCAGTTTCACTCTGTGACTTTTCTTCGCTCGAAAGGAGTGTGTAGTGCAGGTTGGGACACGTCGTGATGAAGTTTTATCACCACTCTGACGGATTCGAAACGCTTACCCATATGAGTTAGGGCGCATATGAAGTCCATTGGGGGTGTTTGTCACTCAGTTTCACTCTATAACTTTATTTCGCACGATAGGAGGCTGCACTGCTGGTAGGGACACGTCGTGAGGAATTTTTAACACCGATTCGGACGGTTTGAAAACGCTTACCGATATGAGTTAGGTCGAATATTAAGTCCATTCGGGGTGTTTCTCACTCAGTTTCACTCTGTGACCTTTGTTCGCATGAATAGAGTGTGCAGTGCAATGCATATGAGGAGGAAATGAAAAATGAAGACTCGCCGAAAATTCCAAAATGCAAGCATTCTACAACAAACGTAAAGCAAAAAAATTAACACTACACACTAATAGCTAAACAACACTTTGCAATGCTTCACACCAATTCAATCAAGTTCCTAACTTTCACTAAGCAATTTTTGGACAGATTTCATTCTTTCTAGACCGACATCACTATTTTGGGCATAACTTCTACATGGTTTCATGAAATTGAGTGATTCCAAGTTCTAATGAAACTTAAGAGACATATCTACAACTTAGTTTTGGCCGATTTCTCATTCACTGCCGGAGGAACTTCCAGTTTTCCCACGAACAGGGAGCAATTTCAGTGTTCAGAAAATTCAGGGTTTCCGAACATCATGCACCAATTTCATCATAACTTTCAGTTAGATTAACGAAATCAGGTGATTCTGGTTGGAAATGAAAGATAACTCCATTACCTACAATTACTGCTTCAGCCGGCCCAGCAGGAGATGACCTTAACTTGCTCAAATCAACCCGAAACTGTAGCTACGAAATTTGCTTGAAATTCCGATGTTGCTCCAAACCCTAGAGTGTTATTTCCCCACCCAAATCCCAAATCTCTGCTCTCCTAAGCCCCCAAATTCTCCAATGCTGCCCCCAAAACCAGAAAAAGACAAACCCTAAATCAAGGAAGCATTACCTCAAAATCTCATGGGGAAAAACTAGAGAAGGAGGGAAAGGTGCTGCTGCTGCTTGGAGAGGGAGGCGCCACCAGGGAAGAGCTGCAGGGGAGAGTGGCGCCACCAGGGAGAGGGCTGGAGGAAGATCCAAGGTGCTGCATTGGCCTGGGGGAGAGTTCGGCCAGGAAGTGGTGTTGCACGAACTGGGAACAATTGATTTGGGGGCTGAGGGAGTTTCTTTATGTGCTGTTGTTTGGTGCTGTGTTGGCACATTTGCTAAGTCCCAGAATTTCAGCACGGATTCAATCTTTGAGCCATATTTAAAATTAGTGTTTGCTTTTGGATTGGGCCCAAAACTCAACCATACTGTAGAGGAAAGTTCCTAGTTTGTAACCAACTAACATGCACATCCTAATTCATTATGGATCTCCAATTACGAGGCTCCAAACTTTGATGGAAACAACATTTTTCAGGGTGAAGTTTCTAGCTCAAAATCTTTGGTTAAGCTTGGATATTGCTAAGCGGCAGCTTAGGATATGCTCGGGAGTTATTAATCGATTTCAAATGTGGCTAAAGATTGGTTAGAGTTAATTTGCTAGCCGCATGAGTCGAACTCAAATTCGGGGCCTTGACAGAAACTGAGTGACAAACACCCCGAATGGACTTCATATGCGCCCTAACTCATATCGGTAAGCATTTCGAATCCGTAAGAGTGGTGGTAAAACTTCCTCACGACGTGTCCCAACATGCACAGCACACTCCATTCGTGTGAACAAAAGTAACAGAGTGAAACTGAGTGAGAAACACCCCGAATGGACTTCACATGCGCCCTAACTCATATCGGTAAGCATTTCGAATTCGTCCGAGTCAGTGTAAAAACTTCCCCACGACGTGTCCCTACCTGCACTGCTGGTTCCATCCGTCCGATTGGTGCTAAAACTTCCTCACGACGTGTCCCAACCAGCACTACACACCCCTTTCGTGCGAACTAAAGTCACAGGTGAAACTGAGTGGCAAACACACCGAGTGGACTTCATATGCGCCTTACTCATATCAGTAAGCATTTCGAATACGTTCGAGTCGGTGTTAAAAATTCCACACGACGTATCCCAACCTGCACTGCACACTCCATTTGTGCGAACAAAATCAGAGTGAAACTGAGTGACAAAAACCCCGAAAGGACTTCATATGCGCCCTAACTCGTATCGGTAAGCATTTCGAATCAGTCAGAGTGGTGCTAATACTTCCTTACGACGTGTCCCAACCAGCACTGCACTCTCCATTTGTGCGAACCAAAGTCACAGATTGAAACTGAGTGACAAACACCCCGAATGAACTTCGTATGCGCCCTAACTCATATCGGTAAGTGTTTCGAATACGTCCGAGTCGGTGTCAAAAATTCCTCACGACGTGTCCCAACCTGCACTGCACACTCCTTTCGTGCGAACAAAAGTCACAGAGTGAAACTGAGTGACAAACACCCCGAATGGACTTCATATGCGCCCTAACTCATATCGGTAAGCGTTTCGAATCCGTCAGAGTGGTGCTAAAACATCCTCACGACGTGTCCCAACCTGCACCGCACACTCTCATTCGTGAGAACAAAAGTCACAGTGTGAAACTGAGTGAGAAACACCCTGAATGGACTTCATATGCGCCCTAACTCATATCGATGGCGTTTGAATCGTGCGGTTTAAAATTCCTCACGACGTGTCCCAACCTGCACTGCAGACTCCATTCGTGCGAACAAAAGTCACAGAGTGAAACTGAGTGACAAACACCCCGAATGGACGTCATATGCGCCTAACTCATATCGGTAAGCATTTCGAACCCGTCAGAGTGGTGCTAAAACTTCCTCACGACGTGTCCCAACCTGCACTGCACACTCCATTCGTGCCAACAAAAGTCACAGAGTGAAACTGAGTGAGAAACACCCCGAATGGACTTCATATTCGCCCAAACAAATATCGGTAAGCGTTTCGAATCCGTCCGAGTCGGTGTAAAAACTTCCTCACGACGTGTCCCTACCTGCACTGCAGCCTCTTTTCGTCCGAAATAAAGTCATAGAGTGAAACTAAGTGAGAAACACCCCGAATGGACATCATATGCGCCCTAACTCATATCGGTAAGCGTTTCGAATACGTCCGAGTCAGTGTTAGAACTTCCTCACGACATGTCGCTACCTGCACTGCAGGCTCCATTCGTGCGACCAAAAGTCACAGAGTGATACTGAGTGACAAACACACCGAATGGACTTCATATGCGCCCTAACTCATATCGGTATGGGTTTCGAATCCGTCCGAGTGGTGCAAAAACATCCTCACGACGTGTCCCTACTGCGGTCACGAGCTCTATCGTCTTGAAATAAAGTTATAGAGTGAAACGGGTGACAAACACCCGAATGGACTTCATATGCGCCTAACTCATATCGGTGGCGTTTGAATCCATCCGAGTGGTGCTAAAACTTCGTCACGACGTATCCCAACCTGCACTACACACTCCATTCGTGCGAACAAAAGTCACAGAGTGAAATTGAGTGACAAACACCCCGAATGGACTTCATATGCGCCCTAACTCATATCGGTAAGCGTTTCGAATCCGTCAAAGTGGTGCTACAACTTTCTCACGACGTGTCCCTACCTGCACTGCACACTCCATTCGTGCGAACAAAAGTCACAGAGTGAAACTGAGTGAGAAACACCCCAAATGGACATCATATTTGCCCTAACTCATATCGGTAAGCGTTCTGAATCCGTCTGAGTCGGTGTAAAAACTTCCTCACGACATGTCCCTACCTGTACTACAGGCTCCATTCGTGCGACCAAAAGTCACAGAGTGAAACTGAGCGAGAAACACCCCGAATGGACTTCATATGCGCCCTAACTCATATCGGTAAGCGTTTCGAATCCATCCGAGTGGTGCTAAAACTTCGTCACGACGTATCCCAACCTGCACTACACACTCCATTCGTGCGAACAAAAGTCACAGAGTGAAACTGAGTGACAAAATCCCAGAATGGACCTCATATGCGCCCTAACTCATATCGGTAAGCGTTTCGAATCCGTAAGAGTGGTGCTAAAACTTCCTCACGACATGTCCCAACCTGCACTGCACACTCCATTCATGCGAACAAAAGTCTCAGAGTGAAACTAAGTGAGAAATACCCCGAATAGACTTCATATGCGCCCTAACTCATATCTGTAAGCATTTCGAATCCATCCGAGTTGGTGTAAAAACTTCCTCACGACGTGTCGCTACCTGCACTGCGGGCTCCATTCGTGCGACCAAAAGTCACAGAGTGAAACTGAGTGATAAACACCCCGAATGGACTTCATATGCGCCCTAACTCATAACGGTAAGCGTTTTGAATCTGTCAGAGTGGTGCTAAAACTTCCTCACGACGTGTCCCAACCTGCACTGCACACTCTCATTCGTGCGAACAAAAGTCACAGTGTGAAACTGAGTGAGAAACACACCGAATGGACTTAATATGCTCCCCAACTCATATCAGTAAGCGTTTCGAATACGTCTGGTTTAAAATTCCTCACGACGTGTCCCAACCTGCACTGCAGACTCCATTCGTGCGAACAAAAGTCACAGAGTGAAACTGAGTGACAAACACCCCGAATGGACATCATATACGCCCTAACTCATATCGGTAAGCATTTCGGACCCGTCAGAGTGGTGCTAAAACTTCCTCACGACGTGTCCCAACCTGCACTGCACACTCCATTCGTGCCAACAAAAGTCACAGATTGAAACTGAGTGAGAAACACCCCGAATGGACTTCATATTCGCCCTAACAAATATCGGTTAGCGTTTCGAATCCGTCCGAGTCGGTGTAAAAACTTCCTCACGTCGTGTCCCTACCTGCACTGCAGCCTCTTTTCGTGCGAAATAATGTCATAGAGTGAAACTAAGTGAGAAACACCCCGAATGGACATCATATGCGCCCTAACTCATATCGGTAAGCGTTTCGAATACGTCCGAGTCAGTGTTAAAACTTCCTCACGACGTGTCGCTACCGCTGCTTGCGCAGCTCCATTCGTCGCGACCAAAAGTCACAGTGAAATCTGCCGGGACGGTTTTCAAATCCGAACCCTCGTGTATAACTTTGTGCTAGTCCAGGAAAAGCTAGCACACAGTGGAAACAGTGATGACAGCAAATCCATATCACGAATCAAATAATATTAATTAAGCGAAAGAGTATTAGCCTTATGGCCAATTATTACAAATAAGAAGCATCATAGCTTGAGTTCAATAAGAAACAGCGGAAACGAAATAACAAAAGCAAAGTAAGTAAGCCCATCCATTTGCCCAACAGTAATCGATCGAGGTTCGCGTCCTAGCATTCCGGATCGCCTTCATCATAGCCACAAGCGTAGAAATCGTAGTCAGCTTCAGCTTCTGCACACTCTTCTGTGGAAGGTTGGGGATGTTGCAAGGGTGAGCACAAAATGTACTCCGCAAGTCGTGGAAACATAATGCAGGATAACTATATGCAAGGCTAAGCAATTGAGGGCATAATATGGCTCTTTTAGCATAAAGCAAAGTTTAACTGTAAATACCAATAGTAATTCCATAAAGCATCGTTTGAACAAAATGTAATTGAATAGTAATTGAATTTGATATAACAATTAAAGCAGGTTCCATCTACCTGTCTGGCTCCATCCGCCAAACCATAACCCTAGAGTTCCATCTGCTCTCGGATTCCCAAACAACCATTTTCCTTTGAAACAAAACCATAAAATCTACAATGTGCAAGCGTACCTCGCCTGCCCTTGACCGTGGGCACGGCTACTTAAGTAGTTTTAACTCTGCAGAGTGTGTACACTTTACCCACAAGACATGATCGACTCTTGTTGCCATGCACTTAACACACTTCCTTTGGTGTGTCGGCAGAGAGATCATGACAAGGCCTTTACAATACACAACCCCACTATTAACTCCGCCCGCTGAGGTTTCACCGCTGTTAGGGTTCTAGCTGCCCAGTACAGAAGCCCCCTCTTGCGCCTGCCAACATCTGGCTCTCACCAACTGGCGAAGCTAATAATGAGATGCACAAATTATTTAGCCAGGTCGTACCCATATAGACTTGTGGTTGTACGGTAGTGCTCGGTCCATGGTAACACACGCTTCGATCCTTAATTGACTAGGGCGGAACATTCACATACCAAGGTCTCGTGCTTTCTGCACCCGCCCAACATCCATCCGCCCCGGTCTAAACCATTTCCACTTTATTTCATTTAAATCACAGCAGCAACACCAATTGCCGCAATCTCACAAATAAGTTTAAACAACATTTGAAATGATTCCCATATTGGCACAATACCGAAACGCTTAAGCTGGACTAAGCAATTCTACCGTTCCATGCTAATTTACTGGATATCTCCAAATAAAATAGCTAGTATATATCATCTAGGGTGTCAAAGGTTCGACATGATCAATACCAATGAGGGTATAACAAACTGAAATTTAACTATACACTAAAACTATGTTTAAAGTACATTGCATAAAGTAAGCATGCATAATTTAAAAACAACATAACATTTTCATAAACTTTGGGATCAACATGTTCAAGGAAGACTTGCCTTGTTTGCCTTCTTGCTGGTTCTACCTCGATTCTTGATTCGATGATCTTATTGCGTCGTCTACATGAAACGAGCAAATAAATAAAACAAATTCAAATAAAATCCAAAAATTGAAAATAATGGTACTGGAAGATAGAGCTTGAATTTAGATGAATTTAGAAATTTGAATCACTGGAATCGAGCTCGAGCGAAGGAGAACGGGCTCTGAAATTTTCCCGATCGTAAAATCGGAAAACAGCAGAGGTGACACGTGGCGCAACGCGATCGGCTAGAATTTTGGATTTTCGAAAAAATCAGAAAAAGAAAAAGAAATGCCGCTGACACGTGGGGCCCACATGTCGCTGGCTCGATCCTGATGAGCCGAGCAACGAGAGGAGAGAAGCCGGCGTGGCGGACCACGCCGAGGTGGCGACCACGCCGGCGGTTAGGGTCGACGTGGCGGTGCCACCGCCACGCGAGGCTAGAACACCGTGGCTGGGCCACATGGGCGGGTGACACGCGCGCACGGCGAGCGAGGCGGCCCGACGCGGGCCGAGGCGAGCGACGCGGCTCAATCGGGCCGATCCACGGCGCGCATCCGGTGATCGAGGTGGATCGGCAGGTGAGACGCCGCGAGCATCGCAAGCACGGCGCGGCGCGGCACGCCGGAGGAGAAAGACGGCACGGCCGAGGGAAAACGCGATGGCGGCGCGGGTTAGGGCAAAAGAAAGAGGACGACGCGAGGAATTCGGCGGGACCAAAACCAACGGCGGAGGTTCACCGGAGGCGGAGATCGACGCGGCGGAAGGCTTCGGTGGCGGCGAAGGACTTCGGCGAGCTCGTGCGCGAAGATGGCGGTGTCTCGGGCGACGAGGAAAGGGGCGGCAGGTGCGGCACGGGGAGGCGAACCTCGGGCTGGGGTCCTCGAGGCTTTAAATAGCCTCGGGAGGCGGGCGCGGCACGGACGCGGCGGCAATGCGGTCAGGGTTAGGGTTTTTCGGTGGCGGCGGCGCGGGGCGACGTGGCGAAGATCTGGCCGCACGCGTGGCGCGCATCGGGCCGAGGCGAGCGGGGTGGGTCGAGGCGGAGGCGAAGCGGGCGAGCCGGAAAAACAGCAACGCCGCCAAGATTCGACCGGAGGATTTTACAAAATAAAAACCTTTTTCGAATTAACATAATTCCGAAATTCAAATAAAGGTAAATAAATTCAAATAAATAGCAAATAAATTCAGAAAAATCTCCAAAAATACAGAAAAATTCCTTGAGGCATAATGAACCCAACTAAAACTGAAAATCTTTTGTTTGATGAATAGATTAATCAAATTAAATTTTTTATAAATTGAAAATTCAAATTAAGCTGAAATTAATTCAAAGAAATTGCAAATGGTGAATTTTGAAATTCAAACATTCTAAAATCCAATTTTTGGAATGTTACAGAAACTGAGTGACAAACACACCGAATGGACTTCATATGCGCCCTAACTCATATCGGTAAGGGTTTCGAATCCGTCCGAGTGGTGCAAAAACTTCCTCACGACGTGTCCCAACAACCTGAACTGGACACTACTTTCGTGCGAACAAAAGTCACAGTGAAACTGAGTGACAAACACCCCGAATGGACTTCATATGCGCCCTAACTCATATCAGTAAGAGTTTCGAATCCGTCAGAGAGGTGCTAAAGATTCCTCACGACGTGTCCCAACCTGCACCGCACACCCTCATTCGATGCGAACAAAAGTCACGAGTGGCGGGTGAAAACACCGAATGGACTTCATATGCGCCTAACTCATATCGATGGCGTTTGAATACGTCCAAGTCGGTGTTTAAAATTCCTCACGACGTGTCCCAACTCGCACCGCACACTCTCATTCGTGCGAACAAAAGTCACAGAGTGGCGAGTGTGAAATACCCGAATGGACTTCATATCGCCTATCTCATATCGGTAGCGTTTGAATACGTCCGAGTCGGTGTAAAACTTCCTCACGACGTGTCCCTACACCTGCCGCAGCCTTCCTATCGTCTGAAATAAAGTTATAGAGTGGCGGGTGACAAACACCCCGAATGGACTTCATATGCGCCCTAACTCATATCGGTAAGCGTTTTGAATACGTCCGAGTCGGTGTTAAAAATCCTCACGACGTGTCCCAACTTGCACTGCATACTCCATTCGTTCGAACAAAAGTCATAGAGCGAAACTGAGTGACAAACACCCCGAATGGACTTCATATGCGCCCTAACTCATATCGGTAAGCGTTTCGAATCCGTGAGAGTGGTGATAAAACTTCCTCACGACATGTCCCAACCTACACTTCACACTCCTTTCGTGCGAACAAAAGTCACAGAGTGAAACTGAGTGAGAAACACCCCGAATGGACTTCATATGCGCCCTACCTCATATCGGTAAGCATTTCGAATCCGTCCGAGTGGTGTAAAAACTTCCTCACGACGTGTCCCTACCTGCACTACAGACTCCATTCGTGCGACCAAATGTCACAGAGTGAAACTGAGAGACAAACAGCCCGAATGGACTACATATGCGCCCTAACTAATATCGGTAAGCGTTTTGAATCCGTATGAGTGGTGCTAAAACTTCCTCACGACGTGTCCCAACCTGCACTGCACACTCCTTTCGTGCGAACAAAAGTCACAGAGTGAAACCGAGTGACAAACACCCCGAATGGACGTTATATGCGCCCTAACTCATATCGGTAAGCGTTTCGAATCCGTCAGAGTGGTGCTAAAACTTGCTCACGACGTGTCCCAACCTGCACTGCACACTCCATTCGTGCGACCAAAAGTCACAGAGTGAAACTGAGTGAGAAACACCCCGAATGGACTTCATATGCGCCCTAACTCATATCGGTAAGCGTTCCGAATCCGTCCGAGTCCGTGTAAAAACTTCCTCACGACGTGCCCCTACTTGCACTGCAGCCTCCTTTCGTGCGAAATAAAGTCATAGAGTGAAACTGAGTGACAAACACCCCGAATGGACATCATATGCGCCCTAACTCATATCGGTAAGTGTTTCGAATCCGTCCGAGTTTGTGTAAAAACTTCCTCACGACGTGTCCCTACCTGTACTACAGGCTCCATTCGTGCGACCAAAAGTCACAGAGTGAAACTGAGTGAGAAACACCCCGAATGGACTTCATATGCGCCCTAACTCATATCGGTAAGCGTTTCGAATCCATCCGAGTGGTGCTAAAACTTCCTCACGACGTGTCCCAACCTGCACTACACACTCCATTCGTGCGAACAAAAGTCACAGAGTGAAACTGAGTGACAAAATCCCAGAATGGACTTCATATGCGCCCTAACTCATATCGGTAAGCGTTTCGAATACGTCCGAGTCGGTGTTAAAAATTCCTCACGACGTGTCCCAACCTGCACTGCCGACTCCATTCATGAGAACAAAAGTCACAGAGTGAAACTGAGTGACAAATATCCCGAATGGACTTCATATGCGCCTTAACTCATATCGTTAAGCGTTCGAATCTGTCAGAGTGGTGCTAAAACTTCCACACGACGTGTCCCAACCTGCACCGCACAATCTCATTCGTGCGATCAAAAGTCACAGAGTGAAACTGAGTGACAAACACCTCGAATGGACATCATATGCGCCCTAACACATATCGGTAAGCGTTTCGAATACGTCCGAGTCGGTGTTAAAAGTTCCTCACGACGTGTCACAACATGCACTACGTACTCCATTGGTGCGAACAGAAGTCACAGAGTGAAAATGAGTGACAAACTTCCCCAATAGACTTCATATGCGCCCTAACTCATATCGGTAAGCGTTTCGAATCCATCAGAGTGGTGCTAAAACATCCTCACGACGTGTCCCAACCTGCACTGCACACTCAATTCGTGCGAACAAATGTCACAGAGTGAAACTGAGTGAGAAACACCCCGAATGGACTTCATATGCGCCCTAACTCATATCGGTGGCGTTTGAATCCGTCAGAGTCGGTGTAAAAACTTCCTCACGGCGTGTCCCTACCGCACTCTGAGCTCCATTCGTGCGACCAAAAGTCACAGAGTGAAACTGAATGACAAACACCCCGAATGGACGTCATTTGCGCCCTAACTCATATCGGTAAGCATTTCGAATCCGTCAGAGTGGTACTGAAACTTCCTCACGACGTGTCCCAACCTGCACTGCACACTCTCCATTCGTGAGAACAAAAGTCGCAGAGTGAAACTGAGTTAGAAACACCCCGAATAGACTTCATATTCTCCCAAACTCATATCGGTAAGCGTTTCAAATCCGTCCGAGTCGGTGTAAAAACTTCCTCACGACGTGTCCCTACCTGCACTGCAGCCTCCTTTCGTGCGAAATAAAATCCTAGAGTGAAACTGAGTGACAAATACCCCGAATGGACATCATATGCGCCCTAACTCATATCGGTAAGCGTTTCGAATACGTCCGAGTCGGTGTTTAAAATTCCTCACGACGTGTCCCAACCTGCACCGCACAATCTCATTCGTGCGAACAAAAGTCACAGAGTGAAACTGAGTGAGAAATACCCCGAATGGACTTCATATGCGCCCTAACTTATATCGGTAAGCGTTTCGAATACGTCCGAGTCGATGTAAAAACTTCCTCACGACGTGTCCCTACCTGCACTGCAGCTTCCTATCGTGCGAAATAAAGATATAGAGTAAAACTGAGTGACAAACACCACGAATGGACTTCATATGCGCCCTAACTCATATCGGTAAGCGTTTCGAATACGTCCGAGTCGGTGTTAAAAATTCCTCACGACGTGTCCCAACTTGCACTGCATACTCCATTCGTGCGAACAAAAGTCACAGTGTGCGGGTGACAAACACCCGAATGGACTTCATATGCGCCCTAACTCATATCGGTAAGCGTTTCGAATCCGTGTGAGTGGTGATAAAACTTCCTCACGACGTGTCGCATACTGCACTTCACACTCCTTTCGTGCGAACAAAAGTCACAGAGTGAAACTGAGTGAGAAACAACCCGAATGGACTTCATATGCGCCCTACCTCATATCGGTAAGCATTTCGAATCCGTCCGAGTGGTGTAAAAACTTCCTCACGACGTGTCCCTACCTACACTGCAGCCTCCTTTCGTGCGAAATAAAATCCTAGAGTGAAACTGAGTGACAAACACGCCGAATGGACATCATATGCGCCCTAACTTATATCGGTAAGCGTTTCGAATACGTCCGAGTCGGTGTTAAAAATTCGTCACGACATGTCACAACATGCACTACGTACTCCATTCGTGAGAACAAAAGTCACAGAGTGAAACTGAGTGACAAACATCCCGAATGGACTTCATATGCGCCCTAACTCATATCGGTAGACGTTTCGAATCCGTCAGAGTGGTGCTAAAACTTCCTTCGACGTGTCCCAACACATCTTCGCACACTCCATTCATGCGAAGAAAAGTCACAGAGTGAAACTGAGTGAGAAACACCCCGAATGGACTTCATATGCGCCCTAACTCATATCGGTAAGCGTTTCGAATCCGTCCGAGTCGTTGTAAGAACTTCCTCACGACGTGTCCCTACCTACACTGTAGGCTCCATTCGTGCAACCAAAAGTCACAGAGTGAAACTGAATGACAAACACCCCGAATGGACTTCATATGCACCCTAACTCATATCGGTAAGCGTTTCGAATCCTTCCGAGCGGTGCTAAAACTTCCACACGACATGCCCCAACCTGCACTGCACACTCCTTTCGTGCGAACAAAAGTCACACAGTGAAACTGAGTAGCAAACAACCCGAATGGACTTCATATGCGCCCTAACTCGTATCGGTAAGCGTTTCGAATACGTCCGATTGAGTGTTAAAAATTTCTCACGACATGTCCCAACCTGCACTTCACACTCAATTCATGCGAACAAAAGTCACAGAGTGAAACTGAGTGACAAAATGAAGGACCGAGATGGCGAACAGAGTGGGGGTGAATGGTCGCAAATAAAAATTCCCCCAAAATACTCCTACAAAAACCTCGACAAGATCGCTCAAAGGAAATTGTGAAAAACCCGAAAAACTAGACAACAAAGTGTACCCCAAGCTTGCATAGATAAGTACCATAAAATATATGGGGATTTTTGAGTCACAATCCTGGTTGTCTAGTGTCCAAGATAAAGAGGAATCAATTCAAACTCTTGCTTTTAGAAAGGACATCAATTAAAATCACAAAAGTCACTTTCAGAAAAGCAAAAGCAGAATTTTCAGAACTTGTCCTCAATTTGCATAGGAGGTTGGTGGGTTTCTTCAGCTCACAAAATTCTGAGAATTTTTCTCCCTATGAGCATCAGAGTCATGAAGAACTCCACCAAATTTATCCTCAAAAAGCCTTACATAAGAAACAGGAAAAATCTAAGAACACAGAATGCTCAGGAACTCCGAGCAGAAAGTTTGGGGCTCGGTTTTCACCTCATGGCGCCCTAACGGTGCAACAAGTGAACTCCAAAATTTTTCTTCAGGTGTATATCAGAGTCCCGCACCTCCTCCAACAAGAATCACTCAAAAAGGATGTCTCTATATATTTACAAAAATCAAACACTGACTGCTGCGCAAAGAACAAGTTCTGAACAAAGTTGGAACTTGAAAGAAAAGATGTTCTCTACTCAATCCAAGAGTGCAAAAGAGGTGTAAAACCATATGAACACACTCAAAACATCCAAGATCAGCAGCATTTAGAAGGAGGGGAGGCAAATCCAAATTACTTGAAAGTAAATTCCGGGAATGTAATTGCGGGAAAGTAAATGCTGAATTTAAATTGCGTAAAGTAAAGACATAATGTAAATCATAAAATAAATTCAGAGGTGGATGGATAAAACTTTCATTTCTGGAAGGGGAGGTTACAAAGCCTCACATTCATGTGGGCAAAGCTCAAATGAGCATCAAAAACCTCAACACCTTCAAGGGAAGGAGGCTACCCCTCCACCCCTATTTATACTACTCTTGGGCCACCTACCACCCTTGGATGAGTCCCTCAACCCTAGAGCACTCATCTAAGGGCTGGGATTAACCCGCACACACAGCCATGCAAGGGCTAACCCAAAACCCACACACATACCGGCTTTTCTTGCACGGTTTTCAAAGCATACTACCTAGACCCGCTAACCTATCAACTAGACCTCAATCCGACGGCCCTCATTGATCCACGCGTCATCTAGCTAGCATCAACTCCTTTCCTTGTCTTCTTGACTTGCCCGAACTCCTTCTCCGATCATCTTCCGGCGATCTCCCAACCGTCTGGACCTCCGACGCTCCTCGCCTAGTCCCGGTCATCCTTCGCCTCACCATGACCTAGCACCGTCGCCCTGCAAACATCAAAGACAAGGAAACTCCTCACATAGCAATGCCCAAAAAGATGTGCAATAAACCATCCAACTCATCACTACCGCGTCCATACGACCGGTACTGCCACTCCTGGCAGAGACAACTCAAATTGCTTCATTTTGAAAATCAATCCAAATCAAACTCAAACTTGAGCACACCTTGCTCAAATAAAGTCAAATACTTATCACAAACATGGATGGACCTCCACATGGTCCTTCAATCTCCCCCTTGATGAGTATATTGACAAACCACACAAAAGGCATAAATTTGAGTTTGAAGAAAATGAAGAAGAAAGCAATTTTTAGTTGCAAAGTCAAACTTGGTCCAAGATAGAAATTAGAACCATGACCAAGTTGACGAGGAGGACTTCAGATTTTAGAAGTTTTCAACAAAAACTCTAAAATCCAAATAAACATGTCAAATGTGATTATGAGATTATGATCCAACAGAAGTAGTAGCATAGTTTTACAAAGATCATAATAACCAAATAAGCATTCACATTTTTATCATTTTAGTGATGCCTTTTCTACGTTTTCTCCCCCTTTTGGCAATATAGGCATCAATTTTTTTTATGTATGCATGAAATGCAATCGAAAGAGCTTTGAAGATTATCCAATTGATCAAAATGGAAGAATATTACACCAAGCTTGTCAATTTCAGAAGATGACTAAACTAAGACATGTCCAAGTGCAAATCGAGCTTAGTTTTGAATATTTCATTTTAGCAAGATTAGACAAGTGCAACACTTAGCTTTAGTTTCAAAAATAGAAGAATAGCCACTCTAAGGATCAAAAGGAAAACCTAGAGTTCAACCTACTCAACACTTTGGGAATCTAGAAGAGCATACAAGGTCCTTGGGCTCATTTATCATTAATGCAAATTTTGATTTATCATCATACAAGACATAGCGGGTGCAAATGTTTGACATTATTTGCATTCTTTACCCACATATGTCTTTGTTTTTAATTTATTTACATTTTCTTTTGACAACCAATTGACTCAAGCCGTGTCGACCATCTCAAGATGAACTCTTAAGAGGATGGTCTAGGTCAAACACGATGTATTCCAAGTTCATCCCAAGTGCAATGGGAAGCGGTCTTGTGAATGCAAGGTGTTGAGTCATATGTGCACAAGAAGAGTCAATTTTGTTTAATTTTCATTTTTTTTGCACAATGATTCATGAGCAATTGAAAGACTCTAGCATGGATCAAACTAGTTTCACCCAAGTTGCTATAGGGACTCTAGAGAACTCCTAAATTTCTCAAGTTATGGCACAAACCTCTAGAGAAGAAACCTAGCAAGTAAAAGCAACAAGTTTCATCAAGTTTTTCATTTAAGGCTTATTTCATTTTTAAGCTTAGCAAGTTAAATGAACATGGACATACCTAAGCTAGTGATTTTCTTCAAATGATGTAGCATGGTGTATAGCATGAAGAAGAAATCAATTGCATAATAAACAAAGCTCATAAAACAGAAAATGCAGCCTAAATGCAATGCATGAACAGATTCCCAAACTTCCCCTCAACAAATGAATCAATTTTAAGCTCAAATCTATTTAAAGTTGAGTTATTATCAAGATTAGGCATAAAGAAAACCCGAATGAACTCAATAACAACGGAAAAACAGAATGAGGAGAAGAAGCCGAAAGCGCAAAACTAGATGGCTATTGAGCATATATAAGATAGAAGAGACTCACTACGGCTTAGACTCGCTCTTATCTTCCCCAGTGGCTGACATAGGGAAGCTGACTCTAGATCCCAACTAAGGAGTGCACACAGACCTGTCTACCCGGAGGCCCAATACCGCTAGACTTATAAGGCTGTGAGGGAACTCAACCTAGAGAGAAGAGAGAACAGACTAATCACGCATGATAGCAACCTAAAGCACAAGATAAGAGGTCCATGGAAGGCATGCCGAAGTCTAAGTGAGTGAACTCAACTCAAGAAAACAAGCCCAAAGTCACCCAAAAGAAACACAAAGAAAAGAAAAGCTAAGTGGAAGAAAACATATAATACATAATATACAAACCAGCTCCCCTCACGAAAGGCCGTAAGGGCTCACGACTCAAGCTCACTCCTCAAGGCAACAAATCTGGAGCTATCCAAAGGCTTGGTGAAGATATCGGCTAATCAAGGTCACTCTCTCTGAATCGAGCGCGATATCTCCCTTCTCCACATGGTCTCTAAGGAAGTGATATCTAATATCAATGTGCTTGGTCCGGAATGTTGCCTTTGGGTTTTAGCAATGCAAATAGCTGAAGTGTTGTCACAAAAAGTGGCACACTCTCTATCTCTAACCCATAGTCCCGTAAGGTCGATCTCATCCAGAGCACTGCTCTGACAAAGAATCGGTGCGACAACATACTCGGCCTCGCGTGGACTGTGCAACCCAGCATCGCTTCCTAGATGACCAAGAAACAAGAGAAGTGCCAATGAATTGGCAAGTGCCGAAGTGCTCTTCCTATCTATCCTCTGACCAAAGAAAGTCGGCATCGGAAAAGGCTCTAAGAGTTAGACAAGAAGACGAAGAGTACCAAATACCATAATCAGTGATAGCACGAAGGTACCTGAAGATGCGCTTGACCGCCTGACGGTGAGAGGCGCGAGGAGAAGCTTGAAATCGAGCGCACAGACACAAAACAAAATGTATGTCCGGCCTCGAAGTAGTGAGGTACAAGAGGGAGCCGATAATGCTCCGAAACTCCTTTTGATCAGCAGGCTCACCATCCTCATCGGGCTCGAGGACAGAAGTGGTGGCCACAAGAGTCATCACCGGCTTCCCATCAGACATGTCGAAGTGCCTCAGGAGGTTACGGGTATATTTGCCTTGATGCAAGAAAGTACCCTCCCGAGTCTGCTTGATTTGGAAGCCAAGAAAGTAGCTCAACTCGCCCATCATACTCATCTCAAACTCTGTGCTCATCACCTCAGAAAACTGAGACACAAGCGAATGAGACGAGCCACCAAAAATGATATCGTCCACATAAATTTGGACAAGAAGAAAATGAGACTCATGGTGTCTGATGAACAGAGTTTTGTCTACTATACCCATTTTGAAGTCATGGCTGAGAAGATAAGACTTGAGCCTCTCATACCATGCTCTGGGGGCCTGCTTGAGTCCATACAAAGCTTTGGAGAGCTTGTATACATGACTCGGAAACTTGGGGTTCTCGAATCCTGGAGGTTGTTTGACATAAACCTCTTCCTCAATATAGCCATTGAGGAATGCACTCTTGACATCCATTTGATAGAGCTTGAAACCCTGGGATGCAGAGAATGCAAGCAGGATCCTAATAGCCTCTAGTCTAGCTACAGGGGCAAAGGTCTCCTCAAAGTCAAGACCCTCAACCTGAGAAAAGCCCTATGCAACTAGCCTAGCCTTGTTGCGAATGACAACCCCATCCTCACTCTGCTTGTTTTTGAACACCCACTTGGTCCCAATGACATTATGACCAGATGGGGGCTCGACAAGCTGCCATACCTTGTTCCTCTCAAAGTTCTCAAGTTCCTCATGCATAGCATTAATCCACGATTCATCGGATAATGCATGAGAAACATCCTTCGGCTCAAAGGAGGCAACAAAGGCAGAGTGGAGGCAGAAAGTGGACAAACCTGATTTTGAGCGAGTGACCTGCTCAAACAGATCACCAATGATCTGATCAGGTGGATGAGCTTTCTGGATATGACGGGGAGGACCAGAAGTAGAAGTGGCCTCTACCTCATGCACAGAAGAGGTAGGAGCAGAGCCACTCGCTGAAGGAGAGTCGGAAGGCAAGGGCTGGTCTCCCTGAGGTGCAGAAATGGAAACAGGAGGCACCTCAGGTGTAGAGGGGACTGGATCCGATGGAACATCATCATCTCCATCATCCTCATCTTCAACAAAGATGGTCTCGGAGGGATAAGAAGAGCCTGAAACATCAGATCTAGCTCCAGGGCTAGCCTCATCAAAGGTCACATCACAGGTCTCTATGATCCTATGCGCATTAACGCTCCAGACCCTATAGCTACGAGAAGAACTCGAGTAACCTAGAAAGATACCATCAGAAGAGTGAGACTCAAACTTATCTAGTTACCAGACTTCAAGATAAAACACTTGCATCCGAAAACGCGAAAATGAGACACACTGGGCTTTCGCCCATACCTCAACTCATAAGAAGTGCGATGCAAATGTGCTCTCAAAAACACGCGATTAGAAACATGGCAAGCAGTAGCTATAGCCTCATTAAAACTTCCTAGAGTCTTGTACTCGTCTAGCATCATCTGGCCATCTCAACAGGGTCCTGTTCTTCCTTTCCACTACACCATTCTCACTGAGGCGTAGGAGAAGAGAACGATGCTCTAAACCGACTCCACACAAAAACTCTCAAAGTAGGAATTCTTGAACTCCGTGCCATTATCACTACGTATAGCTCGTAATGCACAGGGAGCTCAATAGACAACCTCTTGATCAAAGCCCTGAAGTGAAAAAGGTCTCATCCTTGAGGCCATGAAGAATACCCAAGAGTATCTAGAAAAATCATCAACGATGACAAGAACATACCACTTCCCTCTGCTTGATGCACTCTATTTGGACCAACAATGTCCATATGTAAAAGCTGTCTGGTGCATCAGTCATCACTACGGTGGTGGAGGATGAGAAGCGATAACCATCTTGCCATGTCGGCAAGGAGAGCAAACTAAGTCTTTGACCATCTTGAGTTTGGGCAAACCCGAATGAGATCGTGGCGCTAACTCGGGTCAAATGAACAAAACCAATGTGACCAAGTCTCCTATGCGAAAGGAGAGATCACGGGACTCGAAGTAATCAAACATCGAAGAGAGTCTCCAGAAGAAGCAGAAAAATCAGCACGAAAGACTCTCCCAAATCTAGAAATCCCGCAAACTAACCCTCCTGATGAATCAAGGATTCTACAGGCATTACTCTTGAAACTTACCTCGAAAGAGTCATCGATAAGCTGAGAAACAGAGAGCAGATTATATTGCAGCTTACTTACTAAGGCAACATCTTTAAGAATGAAATTTTTGTTAATGCAGATGGTACCTTTAGCAATGACTCTACCTGAAGATGCATCCCCAAAAGTGATTAACTCATCACCGGGGGCTCGGACTAGGGAAGAGAACCAATGAGAATCTCCGGTCATATGACGAGAACAACCGGAGTCAACAATCCAAACATCGCCCTTCCCCATCCGATTTAACCTGATCAAGACACAAGAGAAAGATGACTCGATCTCAGGATAGAGTGAAGACTTAGGAACCCAATACTGAACCATACGACACCTCAGAGTACCAGCCACAGAAGAAGACTTGACTCGAGTGTCTCTCTGACGCTCAACTCTCACACGATCAGGAGCAACTCTGGTAGATAATCTAGGAGTCAAAACTGGGTTGGCACGCCGTGGTGCAAAAGCCGAACCATCCCAGTAAGGCTGCCTGGATCTCCTACCGGAAAACACCTCACGCCGCTGATATCTACCTCGATGGGAAAAATGAGGAATATCAAAAAAGACGACGGAAAGACTGACTACGAACAACTCCAGGGCTAAAACTCAAAGAACTAGCATGAAAACCGAGTCCTGGACGCTGCCCAAACACAGGCGACTCTCTAACCTGTCTAGAAGCAGTGTGTGTCTTAGGAGCACTCAAAGTCTGAGGATGATCCTGAATACCCCTAAGAGCAGCAACACGCTCACGCCGAGTGATCTTGGCACACCTGAAGCAGAAATCTACTAGGTGACCATCCTTCTTACAGAAGGTGCATGTGTACTTCGCCTTGCTAGAGGCAGAAGCAATAGGAGTAACACCCTTCTGGTCAGAAGTCCTATGGACAACCCCAACGAGACCTAAACTTGGTGGTGCTCACTCAGGAGCTACCACAATCTCACCACTCTTGGGCCGGGCACAATGGTGGGAGGATGCGCCTGCGTGCTCAAGGGATCAAATCCTAGACCTTGATTGAATCTACTAATATTGGATTGGTCTAGAATAAGATTGAGCTTCTTCTTGCCTCCAACAAACTTCTCGAGAGTGCTCATAAGATCTGGCAATCTCGGAAGAAAGAAGCACAAGAAGAACAGGGGGAAGGAGAGGAAGAAGAAGAACTAGAAAGAGAAGATCTCTCAGCACGTGCTTTTTGTTCCCTTAACACGGCTGCCTCAATCTTGAGGGCCTCACAAGAAACGCAAGGAGCATCTCTAATCCTAAGGGTTTGGTCTTTTAACTTCTTCTTAAGCTCGACATGGATTTGATCCACATCATCCTTAACCCCAACACACAGCAAGCAACCAGTTTGTGACTTAACTAGTAAATCCTTAGCAAGTTGATCACACTTGACATTCAAAGCATCATTGTCAAGTTTTAGTTGCTTACAGTCCTCACATGAGCTGACTGGGTCCTTAGAAGCATGCAATTCAAGTTCATCATTTCTAGCAGAAAGCTTTCTAAGGTGTTCGCTCATGGCATCAATTTCGGGAAGCAATTTAGGGCAATTAGCACATGATGGAGTGGAGTGAGCATGAAGAAAACTAGCCTCAACAGGAATAGCATCAATAGAACTAGTGCTAGCATTCTTCAACCAAAGACCATCAAGTTCAGCAAGCACACTATCATGTATGGTCCTTAGGTTCTCCAACTCCACAAGAATAGAATCACACAAAGAGCAATCATCAGTGACTCGGGAGGGAGAAGATCTAAGTGAAGCTAACTCCCGAGTCAAGGTACCTACTTCCTTCTCAAGCTCCGTTGTAACACCCTAATTTTTGCTCTAATTTAAATTTTGAGAGTATTTTTGATTTTTGTGAATTTTTGGGAATTTATTGAAATTTATTTGGAATTACTCAAAACTAGCCTTCCTTGAAAACAATTAAATAATGGAAAAGTTCTAGCAAAGTTTTATTGAAAATATTTTATTTGAGTTCCAAATATCTCAAAGTATTTTCTGGAATTTTTCTAGAATTTTTCTGCTATTTTAAAAGCCCCAAATGATTTAAGTGAATTTCTAGAATTATTTTTATTGAAAAAGGTTTTAAAGTGGCTATGAGCGAATGGGCCGAGCCCATTCTTGTCTTGCGTCGCCGCCCATCCGCGCGAAACCCTAGCGCCGCCACCAAGCCGTTCGATCCGGATCGCGCGCTTTGTCGTGTGCCACGTCGCCGCGACGCGTGAGCCTTCGGATCGTCGCCGACGGACGCTGCGGGATTGCGCCACGTCGGTCGTCTTGGCGAGATCACGGGCTAATGCCGCCGGCCGTTCCGCTCGTTCGCCGCTGTAGCGCGCGCGTCGAGGCCCTTTAAGTGCCGAGTAGCGCGTCGTGAGCTCCTTCGCTGCGTCTTTTGACTCCTCGCCGCACGCCGAGACCCTCTCTAGCGCTGGCGAGCTCGCCGTAGTTGCGTCCTTGTGCGCCGTTGTTTTTGCTTCCTCTGCGTCGCCGTCCGTCGCTTTCCGCGTGCCCGGCCCGTTCGAAGTTCACCGGCAAGGCGCGTCGAGTGGACCACTTCTTCTCGCCGGAAGCCCCGCAGCGCCGTCGCCGAGGTCATCTTCCCACTCGGCAACCTTCGCTTCTTCGCGCCGTCAACCTCGTCGAACGCGCCGACCGTCCGATTTGCATCGTTCGGTTACGGTGAGTCCACGTAGCCTCCATCTCTGTAGATGTTTAGATTGAATCGTAACCGTTAGATCTAGAACGAGCGGCTTGGATTAGATCTAATGTCTGCGATATGTTTTTGTCTTAACCGTTGGATCGATAGTGGGCGCGTAGGATTGAACCACGTCGCACCATGAGCGATGCAGAAAGCTGCGTACCGTGGACCGTTGGATTAGATCTGAGCGGTAGAGATTGGATCTGGTTTTGCCCTAAGGATCTGCGCCGTTCGATTTGAGCAGCGGCGGAGATGGCACCGTACCCTCGCCAAATCGCGTCTTGTGGCGTGGGCGTTTGACGAGCGAGAGACCAGATCCGGCCGTTGCTTTGGGCGCGCGCGCGCGTCGTGCCGCGTGGCTACGAGTAAACCGAGCGTCGCGATGGCGGTGTGGTCTGGCCGTTAGATCCGAGGGCACCGTTCGATCGCGACAGCGTGGCCGTCGCGGGAATCGGCGTCGCCGCGTCGGTCGCGAAATCAACCGTTGGATTTAGGTGGCCATTGGATGCGCGGCGCGTGTCGCGACGCATCTCGGTCTTATTGCGGTGCGCGTGAGGATCGGCCGTCGGTTTTAGCGAGCGGTGCGGATTTTGCCGCGTGGCTGCGCTGCTTACGTGAACCAAGCCCACGGTGAGACCGAGCCAACCCGTGACTCGGTCCATAGACAGAGCGGCGTGGCGGCCTGCAGGCGTGCCGCGTGTCGTCTTGGCGTCATCGCCGCGTCATAAATATTTTCATATATAAAAATATTTTGGCGAAATTCATTTCGGTGCTGACGTCATCATGAGGCATGCTGACGTCATAAATGTAATTTCAAGTATAAAAATAATTCAGAAAAATCGGATTTTCTTAATTTACGTATTTTGATTTTATTCAAACTTCAAATGACTATAACTTTTGCATTTTAACTCGGATTTGGGTGATTCAAATTTCTAAAAATTCATAAAATTGTGAGCTATTTATTGGTGAATTTTATTTGAATTCTTGAGGACATATAGTCTTCTGTATTGGCTATTTATTGTATGCTTTGTTTATGCAGCGTGAGCGTAAATTTGCGGGAAGTTTCGAGGAAGAATTAGTCGCTCAAGACCAAGCTTGAACACGACCAGCAACTCTTTGAAGGCAAGTGATGCTTTGATCATTTTGATCCCAGATTTTAAAATGTAATTTATGCTTTGAAACTATGCATGCTAATTATTTAAAATGAATTTAAATTAATTTGGGATAATGTAGTTAATCAACCCATTTTGTTATGCCACCTTGAATTATTAATTGTATGCCTAGATCATTGTCACCCTAAGTTCGATTATATTAGTTGGATGTTAATATTGTGCCAACACGGGAGGCTAGGCCGTGAGTAGATGCTTAGCCTTGCAGCGAATCATGAATGATCTTTCGGAAAAAATGCTACAATATTGATTAAAGACATATTGAATGTATTTTGAAAAGTGGTGTGATGATGCCACATGTTGAGATTGAGGTACACAACTTTGTGTGGTTCCGTATCGATATTGAGTTATTCTTGGCATGTGTTGCACAATAATCAAGCTGGGTGGAAAATGATTTAGATCGGGGCAAGTGGCAAGAGGTCAGGTGTGCGGTGGGCTGTGTGGCATTGGGTTGTTGAGTGATGTGAGTCTGTGTGCCACATTGGGTGTGTGCCATCTGTTGAGTGTTGAAAGTCTTGCCTTGGTCGATTAAGGACTTCACCTTGCAAGCCTTTGATCCGAGTCACCGTACAACCACATGTCGACATGGGACAGACCTAGTTGACTAGGGTTACGATATCTTTCCTCGATACCTCGGGGTGACAAGACACGGGGTGTATCTGTATGGGGAGCGCACTGTGCTACGGCTTGGTGCCCATCCAACGGTGATTGGCGGTCCTATACTTGGCTCTGTGTGAGGGAAGTGATAGTAAAGGCAATACTGGAGAGGTTCTTTAGTTAAGGTAGAAGTTCTGAAAAGCTTTGTTGCGGACAATCACTGTGTGGTGGCGGTGTATCTTGTGGGTAAAGTGTACAACCTCTGCAGAGTGTCAAAACTATTGAATAGCCGTGCTCACGGTATTGAGCATTGCTCGGGATTACAATCAAGGGTAGTTTTCATAAACAAAACATGGAAGGGTGGCTGTGTGCGGTGTTGGAAATGAACTAATAAGGTGTGTGCCGAGAATCTTGAAGAAAAACCATTTGAAATTAGTATTACTTATATCATTTTCCTTTGCTTTAATCTAAACAAGATACTAGTTTAAAAATGCTTTGATGCAAAAGGATCAATTAAGCCAATCCATTGGAATAAGCTTTGCATATAGTAATAGTCTTTGCATTCATGCATTACTTGTTGAGTGCCTTGTGTACTCACCCCACCTTGCTTATCAACCCCAACATCGGTGGAGGAGACTACACCAATGGGAGGAGAAGTACGTCGAGGACACGAGCAACTAGGGGCAAGCCCGATCGGTTGCTGTGGCAAGATGGATGCTTACACGACTTTTTATGTTCATTGCTATTTCTTTGTTTTGAATAATGTAAGCCTGCGTGGTGACTTATCTGTAAGGAGACCATAAGGTTGTACAACTCGTTTTATATACATGTTTGCACTATTTATTCTTATATCCTTGTGAATGTCCGTGATGTGCAACCTGTATGATGTGTGTGCTAAGCGTGATCTGGGATCGCACAGAATACACAGAGGGTCGGATTTGCGGTTCGGGTCCCGGCAGAGGTGGTATCGAGAGCAGGTGATGTAGGCCTTGACCTTAGTTTGGTTGTGCCTAGGAGGTGAAAACTATTTTCTAAAGACCTAATCAACTTGAGCAAGAATGTCAAAGAAATCTCGACTTATCTCTTCTCCTTATTCATACCTATCTTTGAATTTTTATTATTCTCTATTTAATTTAAACAAGGTTTGTTTTGGCGGATGAGGATGATCCATACCTATGGAGAGCGCGACCGGAGGATACGCCATGGAGTTATGGCGTATGATGCGATTGCTTGGAGGTTTTGACCGACCAGCATGCGAGGGACTTGGTGGTGCAGGCGAGGACTTGACATCGCTGGGGCGTCAAGATCACGATGTATGCTCGGGAGAGGACGAGGCGAGTCGTCCTATCTACATCACTGCCGGGAGGTCTTCTTTCGAGGCGGGATTCGGGAGGCGTCGCGTCGAGCGATGCGGCAAATTGCCCGCACTTACTCCGCGAGTTAGAGGCACCGTCTTCGCCACCATCCGCGTCGCGGCAGTCGATACAACAGGATGGAGCTCGTGGAGGAGGACGCTACGATCACCCACTGGCGAGATCGTCATCGCCCGGGAGGACGCCTTGGGCGAGGCAGTCCGAGGCTGCGGAGGACCCGCGACGAGGTTATAGAGGCAAGAACCCAACACCGGAGAACTTAGCTCATGCCATCGTAAGATCCGGGAGTTGGAGATGGCTCTATATGGACCCGAGCCCAACGATCCTGAGTTACATGATCCAGGTTCGAGGAGCCGGGCGCAGAGGCGCCAGATCAGAGAGCGAGCAGCCGGGACCAGCCAGAGTCGATGGGGTCTTTTGCACCCGCCGCGATGAGTCACGGGACCATTCGCCTCAATGCCGCAAACCGCGGTGCATGCGCTCGGGAAGCCGCGGCCGGGTTGGCTCGATGGTGATCGAGTGTAGTAGAGTGTAGTGTCGAGACTCGAATATCCGAGTCGCGTCTTTGCTTGAGTCACCCTTAGGTGTGAGTTGTCATGGATTCCTATGTTTGCTTACTTACTTTTGGTTGTGAGTGTCACGTATGTGTTGCATTGCCCTTAGGCACTTGTGAGCAACCATCTTGCTTTATATTATATCAATAAAGTGGCTAAATAATTTAAGTTACACTGTTTCCCCACATAAGTTCTTTTACTCGTCTATGCTTTCTTCTTTTCTTAACCATGGAAGCTTGCAGCAGATGGTGAGGACTCGTGGAAATGTTGGAGCCAGTGAAGTGGAGCTAACGAGACGGACAACGTAATGAAGAGCGATTCCTCAACCACCGCAGTCGATATGCGAGAACACAGGAGCCTTTTGACAGCCGGACTCAACTCATGACCACGATGGTTCAAACCATGCGTGAGATATCCAATCAAGCTGCTGCGAATGTTCAACACAGGGCAACCATGGACCACACCCTACTCACGGTTGTCGGAGTTTATGAGAACCCGTCCACCTACCTTCTCGAGCAACGCCAATCCACTGGAGGCGGACGATTGGCTAAGGACAATCGAAAGGAAGCACATTACCCAATGTGTAGGACATGAGAGGGTACTCTATGCCTCTCATCAACTCGGGCTGCCGCGAGAATGGTGGGAAAACCTGCGCGACTCATGAGGACCAGCGAGTATCACATGGGAGGAGTTCACCTCGGCCTTCCGTCGATACCATGTACCCGAGGGTATCATGGATCTTAAAAAGGAGGAGTTCGAAGCCTCAAGCAAAGCGGCGATCGATGGCGATTACGAACAAGTTCACCCAAGCGCACGCTACGCACTGCAGGGCGTGGCTACGGATAAGGCGGACAATCCCGCTTCATGAAGGGATTGAATGCGAGGTTGCAGTGGGGCGATCACCCACATTCCACGACTTTCAAGAGTTAGTTAACAAAGCCACGATCTTAGAGGACAAGCGCCGAGAGTTGGATGACAACGAGAAGCGCAGAATGGCGCAACAAGGAGGTCGTCGGGGCGGCAGAGGCGAGGACGGCACCCCAACAGCTCATTCGTACCACCTAGAGGCAATGACGAGCACCACTGCGGCAAATCGCCCGATGGGTCAAAATGTTGAGACTCGGCCGAACTATAGCACAGGTGGAGGAACCTCTCGGGCGTGGGAAGACGTTGCTATCATTGCAATGAAATGGGGCATTTGCCAACAAGCGCCCTAAGAAGGAGGTGTCACCCGGTTCGCTTTAACTTGGGAACACACCGCAAGGACTCCGCACTAATCATGAACGCGGGCGTCAACGGCGACTCCATCCCAAGGAACTGCACGAGGCGAGTCAACCACATCACAAAGATGAAGTCGAGCGCCTCGGACGTTGTCTTGGGTAAGTTCTAGTAAACTCGATTACAGCTCATCGTTTTATTTGATTCGAACTTCGCATTCTTTTATTTCCGAGATTTTGCTGTTCAAAATGATATGGAAATAGTGAATCTTAAATGTGTGCTCATAGTCAATCCTGGATCGAACTCCGATCTAAAGTAGGATGTTACGGGTAGGAATAATAATTAATGGAGTTGAGTTCCTAGCGAACTTAATCGTCCTAATACCCAAACCTTGGATGTTATCACGGGAATGGATTGGTTAACCGATCACAAGGCGTATTGGATCATGGAAAAAGAGTCATATCGGTCGAGCCGGATGGAAAGAAAATTGAGTTTGAAGCGAAACCATGACGAGATGGACAATTGATGGTCAACGAAGATGAAGACTATCGACAGAGGAAGTCTCCATAGTCAATGAATATCCGGATGTTTTCCCGGAAGATTTACGGAATGCCGCGGATAGAGATATCGAGTTCGTGATAGAACTAGTTCGAGGACAGCTCAATAGCTAAGAGACCTTACAGGATGTCCACAGAGGAATTGGTGGAAATGAAGAAGCAAATTGAAGAAGCTGCTGGAAAAGGGATTTATAAGACCTAGTTCATCGCCATGGGGAGCACTGTCTTATTCGTTAAGAAGAAGGACGGAAGTTTCAGGATGTGTATAGACTATCGTGCACTCAATGATGTGACGATAAAGAATAAGTATCCGCTACCGGGATCGATGATTTGTTTGACCGATTGAGAGGAGCAGGAGTATTCTCCAAAATTGATCTTGATCGAGGATACCATCACCAAGATCCGATCGGAGGATATTCAAGAAGGCGCATTTTCGTCAAGATATGGACACTCGAGTTTACTGATGATGTCTTTTGGTCCGACAAATGCACCAAATATTTCATGAACTTAATGAATAAGGTTTTATGGAAAACTTGGATAAGTTAGTCGTCGTATTCATAGATGACATCCTTATCTATTCCAAGGCGAGAGAAGAGCACGCCGAGCACTTGAGGCTAGTCCTTGAAAAGTTGAGGAACAACGGTTGTTTGCGAAATTTAGCAAATGTGATTTCTGGAAAGATAAGGTGGAATTTCTTGGACACATAATGACAGCAGAAGGAGTTGCTGTAGATCCAAAGAAAGTGGAAACGGTTTTACATTGGGAACAGCCGAAGACGGTAACCCAAATCCGTAGTTTCCTTGGAATGGCGGGGTATTACCGTCGATTCATTGAAGGATTCTCTACGATTGCGAGACCTCTCACGCAATTGTTGAAAAAAGAAAAGAAATTTTTATGGACACCTGAGTGTGAGAAGAGTTTTCAGGAATTGAAAAGGAGGTTAACATCGGCATCTGTATTAGTTTTACCAGACGTTCACCAAGACTTTGACATTTATTGTGATGCATCGCGTCAGGGATTGGGATGCGTGTTGATGCAAAATAGGAAGGTAATTGCCTATGCATCGAGGCAATTGAGACCACATGAGGAGAACTATCCGACTCATGATTTAGAATTAGCTGCCGTAGTGCATGCACTAAAAATATGGCGTCATCATCTCATCGGAAATAGATGTGAAGTATATACTGATCATAAAAGCCTTAAGTATATTTTCACACAAGCTGACCTAAATATGAGGCAAAGAAGATGGTTAGAGTTAATCAAGGATTATAATGTGGGAATTCACTACCACCCGGGGAAAGCCAACGTGGTGGCAGACGCCTTGAGCAGAAAGAACCACAGTGTAAATATGCTGTTGGAAACAAGTCGAGCGACTGTGTAGGGATTTCCAGAAACTAGAATTGGAAATGGTACCAAAAGGATTCCTAGTAACTTTGGAAGTAAGACCTACCCTGGAAGATCAGATCAGGGAAGGGCAGAAAGATGATGATAAGATCAAAAGAATTAAGGGCAAAATGGATGAAGGCAAAGCAAAAGATTTTAAACTGGATGAACAAGGTACTATGTGGTTCAAAGGGCGCATTTGTGTGCCGAACAAAAAGGAGTTGAAGCAGTTAATTTTGGGAGAGGCCCATGACTCCAAGTACTCAATTCATCCAGAAGTGCGAAAATGTATCAAGATTTGAAGGAAAAATTTTGGTGGCCAAGCATGAAACGAGAAGTCGCGAATCGTTGCATTATGTGACATATGCCAAAGGGTCAAAGCTATGCACCAAAGGCCAGCAGGCTATTACAACCCTTAAAGATACGAATGGAAATGGGAGGAAATTGGTATGGATTTTATAACCGGATTGCCCGAGCGCAAAGTGGATATGATTCCATATGGGTCATAGTAGATCGTTTAACTAAGGTGGCACATTTCATACCAAGAAAGACCACTTATTAGGAGACCGGTTAGCGTAACTTTATATGTCGAGTAATTGTCTTTACATGGAGTGCGAAAAAGATAGTGTCGGACGAGGTACCCAATTTACCTCCAGTTAGGGTAAGCTTCATGAAGCAATGGGGACTCGTTTGAACTTGATCTGACATACCATCCGCAGACGATGGACAAGCCGAGAGAGTCAATCGGATATTGGAAGATATGTTGAGGGCATGTGCCTTAGCATATTCCACTTCATGGGACAAGTGTTTGCCTTATCTTTGAGTTCAGCTATAATATGATTATCAAGCAAGTTTACAAATGTCTCCATTTGAAGCTCAGTATGGTAGGTCTGTCGAACACCATTGAATTGGAATGAGACAGTGACGACATGTTTTCGGACGGACATTCTTGAGGCGGAAGCACGATCACCTAGTCGGGGAAAGATTGAAGATTGCACAATCCAGGCAAAAGAGTTATGCTGACAACCGTCGCAGGGAACTAAGCTTTGAACCCGAAGATTTTGTGTATCTTAGAGTAACACCACTCAAAGGAGTCAGAAGGTTCCATGCAAAAGGGAAGCTCGCACCCAGATATGTCGGACCATTCAAAATCTTGAGCCGTAGAGGTGAAGTTGCGTATCAATTGGAGTTACCGCAGTCTTTGGCGAGTGCATGACGTATTCCATGTGTCTCAATCAAGAAGTGTCTTGAGTACCTAAGAGCAAACACCTTTGGAGGCAATTGAGCCGCAAGAAGATCGACTTACAAAGAACATCCAATGAAGATTACGGGCGTAATGGACGGAGAGACAAGGAACAAGTCAGCGCGTTTCAGCAGAGTTCGATGGAGCAACCATTCGGAAAGTGAAGCAACGTGGGAGCGTGAAGAAGATCTCAAGAAGGAGTTCCCTAACTGCTTCTATAGATGACCACGAATCTCGGGGCGAGATTACATTAAGGGGGAGGTTTGTAACACCTAATTTTTGCTCTAATTTAAATTTTGAGAGTATTTTTGATTTTTGTGAATTTTGGGAATTTATTGAAATTTATTTGGAATTACTCAAAACTAGCCTTCCTTGAAAACAATTAAATAATGGAAAAGTTCTAGCAAAGTTTTATTGAAAATATTTTATTTGAGTTCCAAATATCTCAAAGTATTTTCTGGAATTTTTCTAGAATTTTTCTCGCTATTTTAAAAGCCCCAAATGATTTAAGTGAATTTCTAGAATTATTTTTATTGAAAAAGGTTTTAAAAGTGGCTATGAATGTAATGGGCCGAGCCCATTCTTGTCTTGTCGCTGCCGCCGCCCATCCGCGCGAAACCCTAGCGCCGCCCGACCAAGCCGTTCGATCCGGATCGCACGCGCTGTCGTGTGCCACGTCGCCCGCGCGCGTGAGCCTTGGATCGTCGCCGCCGACGGACGCGCGGATTGCGCCACGTCGGTCGTCTTCGCGAGATCACGGAGCTAATGCGCCCGACCGTTCCGCTCGTTCGCCTTTGTAAGCGCGCGTCGAGGCCCCTTTAAGTGCACCGAGTAGCGCGTCCGTGAGCTCCTTCGCTGCGTCTTTTGACTCCTCGCCGCACGCCGAGACCCTCTCTAGCGCTGGCGAGCTCGCCGTAGTTGCGTCCTTGTGCGCCGTTGTTTTGCTTCCTCTCGTCGCCGTCCGTCGCTTTCGCCGTGCCCCGCCCGTTCCGAAGTTCACGAAGCAAGACGCGTCGAGTGGACCACTTCTTCTCGCCGAGAAGCCCCGCAGCGCCGTCGCGAGGTCATCTTCCCAGCTCGGCAACCTTCGCTTCTTCGCCGTCAACCTCGTCGAACCGCGCCGACCGTCCGATTTGCATCGTTCGGTTACGGTGAGTCCACGTAGCCTCCATCTCTGTAGATGTTTAGATTGAATCGTAACCGTTAGATCTAGAACGAGCGGCTTGGATTAGATCTAATGTCTGCGATATGTTTTTGTCTTAACCGTTGGATCGATAGTGGGCGGCGTAGGATTGAACCACGTCGCACCATGAGCGATGCGACTCTGTACCGTGGACCGTTGGATTAGATCCGAGCGGTAGAGATTGGATCTGGTTTTGCCCTAAGGATCTGCGCGTTCAGATTTGAGCGAGCGGCGGAGATGGCACCCTCGCCGCCAAATCGCGTCTTGCCGCGTGGGCGTTTGACGAGGCGAGACCGGATCCGGCCGTTGCTTTGGCGCGCGCCGCGTCGTGCGCGTGGCTACGAGTAAACCGAGCGTCGCGATGGCGGTGTGGTCTTGGCCGTTAGATCCGAGGGCACCGTTCGATCTTGCGCACGCGTGGCCGTCGGGGAATCGAGCGTCGCCGCGTCGGTCGCGGAATCAACCGTTGGATTTAGGTGGATCATTGGATCGCGCGACGCGTGTCGCGCGCATCTCGGTCTTATTGCGGTGCGCGTGAGGATCGACCGTCGGTTTTAGCGAACGATGCGGATTTTGCCGCGTGGCTGCACTGCTTACGTGAACCAAGCCCACGGTAGACGAGCCAACCCGTGGACTCACCATAGACCAGAGCGGCGTGGCGGCCTGCAGGCGTGCCGCGTCGTCTTGGCGTCATCGCGGACGTCATAAATATTTTCATATATAAAAATATTTTGGCCGAATTCATTTCGGTGCTGACGTCATCATGAGGCATGCTGACGTCATAAATGTAATTTCAAGTATAAAAATAATTCAGAAAAATCGGATTTTCTTAATTTCGTATTTTGATTTTATTCAAACTTCAAATGACTATAACTTTTGCATTTTAACTCGGATTTGGGTGATTCAAATTTCTAAAAATTCATAAAATTGTGAGCTATTTATTGGTGAATTTTATTTGAATTCTTGAGGACATATAGTCTTCTGTATTGGCTATTTATTGTATGCTTTGTTTGTGCGCGTGAGACGTAAATTTGCCGGGAAGTTTCGAGGAAGAATTAGTCGCTCAAGACCAAGCTTGAACACGACCAGCAACTCTTTGAAGGCAAGTGATGCTTTGATCATTTTGATCCCAGATTTTAAAATGTAATTTATGCTTTGAAACTATGCATGCTAATTATTTAAAATGAATTTAAATTAATTTGGGATAATGTAGTTAATCAACCCATTTTGTTATGCCACCTTGAATTATTAATTGTATGCCTAGATCATTGTCACCTAAGTTCGATTATATTAGTTGGATGTTAATATTGTGCCAACACGGGAGGCTAGACCGTGAGTAGATGCTTAGCCTTGCAACGAATCATGAATGATCTTTCGGAAAAAATGCTACAATATTGATTAAAGACATATTGAATGTATTTTGAAAAGTGGTGTGATGATGCCACATGTTGAGATTGAGGTGACAGAACTGTGTGGTTCCGCATCGATATTGAGTTATTCTTGGCATGTGTTGCACAATAATCAAGCTGGGTGGAAAATGATTTAGACTGGGGCAAGTGGCAAGAGGTCAGTGTGCTGTGGGCTGTGTGGCATTGGGTTGTTGAGTGATGTGAGTCTGTGTGCCACATTGGGCTGTGTGCCACTGTTGAGTGTTGAAAGTCTTGCCTTGGTCAGTTAAGGACTTCACCTTGCAAGCCTTTGATCTGAGTCACCGTACAACCACATGTCCGACATGGGATGACCTAGTTGACTAGGGTTACGATATCTTTCCTCCGATACCTCGGGGTGACAAGACACGAGGGTGTATCTGTATGGGGAGCGCACTGCTACGGCTTGGTGCCCATCCAACGGTGATTGGCGGTCCTATACTTGGCTCTGTGTGGGGAAGTGATAGTAAAGGCAATACGGAGAGGTTCTTTAGTTAAGGTAGAAGTTCTGAAAAGCTTTGTTGCGGACAATCACACGTGTGGTGGCGGTCAGTATCTTGTGGGTAAAGTGTACAACCTCTGCAGAGTGTCAAAACTATTCGAATAGCCGTGCTCACGGTATTGAGCATTGCTCGGGGATTACAGTCAAGGGGTAGTTTTTCATAAACAAAACATGGAAGGGTGGCTGTGTGCCAGTGTTGGAAATGAACTAATAAGGCTGTGTGCCGAGAATCTTCGAAGAAAAACCATTTGAAATTAGTATTACTTATATCTGTTTCACTGCTTTAATCTAAACAAGATACTAGTTTAAAAATGCTTGCTTGATGCAAAAGGATCAATTAAGCCAATCCATTGGAATAAGCTTTGCATATAGTAATAGTCTTTGCATTCATGCATTACTTGTTGAGTGCCTTGTGTACTCACCCCACCTTGCTTATCAACCCCAACATCGGTGGAGGAGACTACACCAAGATGGGAGGAGGAGTGCGTCGAGGACACGAGCAACTAGGGGCAAGCCCGATCGGTTGCCCTGTGGCAAGATGGATGCTTACGACTTTTTATGTTCATTGCTATTTCTTTGTTTTGAATAATGTAAGCCTGCGTGGTGACTTATCTGTAAGGAGACCATAAGGTTGTACAACTCGTTTTATATACATGTTTGCACTATTTATTCTTATATCCTTGTGAATGTCCGTGATGTGCAACCTGTATGATGTGTGTGCTAAGCGTGATCTGGATCGCACGTAATACACGTAGGGTCGGATTTGCGGTTCGGGTCCCGACATCCGTACACCTAGCTCTAGCTCTAGCATGAAATTTTCCTAATTTGCGAAAAGCTTCGTTCACCGGTCATAGGAGGGTACCTCATCCGAGTCATTTGTAGAGCTCTGAGTCGCCGATGTCGTTGGTATATCGCCATGAAGCACATGCCGGAGAAGTCATCGCCGCCCTTCTTCTCTTGCGGATCATCCTCGCCCTCGTCGCTCCATGTCTCCATGTCGGAGAGGTTGATGTCGTCAAGCGAGACGAGGACGCGGTGGAAGAGCTTCTTGTTCTTGGAGAAGTTGCGGTACTTCTTCTCGTGCGCCGGTTCACGAACTGGAGGCTTCTTGTTGCGATTCTTGTCGGTGTAGTTGTTCTTGAAGAGGAACGCGGTATGCTACGCTAGCACAAAAAAAAATTCTACCGCGAAACCAGAAAGCTACTCGCAAGAAGGGGATCATAGATAAGATTACCACTAGACGCGCAGTTGCGGAATCCTTCGCGCGTCGATGAAGTGGATCGTCCTCGCCGCAGTCGTTGCGTCGATGTAGTGGATCGTCCTCGCCTTGCCGTGGATCGTCCTCCCACGCCCTTGATCGCAGCAGCGTCACCGCATAGTCCACACGTCCGAGATGGAACGCCGTGCGTCGGTGTGCAAGCACACAGTCGCTCGGCGAGGGCAGCGAGAGGAGTAGGCTAGGTTTCGTGTGAATCACTCCTAAACCGTGGGAAAGCACACCGCACCTCCTCCTCCCCTCCTTATATAGCCACGAGATGAAACCTAAACTAGGGCCCATCGTGCTAAGCCCACGAGGTTCATTAATTACGGATCAATCCAAATTAATGCGTCCCACCATTAAGTGTGTGACCTGCAGTTCACATACGTTTGGACATGGATTCGAAAACTCCTTTTCAATCCAATAGTTGGCGATGGCTTCTTGCAAAGTATGCCAACTCCCAAACATACTATGATCAAATCGGACGAACCTATCAAAAGTACTCATGTAATAATCCCTTTGCCAAGTATATAAAGATTGATCTCAAGGCGAGAAGCATGTCATCCTTTGATGATTCAATCCATCTCTCGTATCCGTGATATATTAATAAGTTGTGATTGACTCTCAATCACGGCATGGCCATGCACTTCCTTAATCATATCACACGAGTGGCCTTGTCATATATCTCCGTTTCATTGGAATGGCAAATTCCATCTTATTTGCTTACTTCCTCTCTGCACGTTTCATAGTAAACATGAAAGCTACCTTTATAACTATCCGGTTAAGAAGTAGTGTTTGATAGCCCCAAGGAAAACTATTACACATGTAGGGAATATGACAATCTCAGGTCTAAGGATCATACATCTACTAGGTATGAGATACAGCGATGACACATAAGAATGAAACATTCTCGCAAAGGTCCCATTATGGGTCTATCTAACCCATGTTCTTCAACATGCGTCCACAATGTGTAGATGATATCTACATATCCCATGATCTATGAAGCATGATCATCGATCACTACATGTGCTGATCTATTCATCGTTGTCCTATACGATGATATCCGATCAGAGATATTTATCGAATTACATCATTAAGTAAAGAGCTTCATAAGCAAGTCACATACTTGTTGATCAATACAATGATATACATTCATTGGACCAATAATCATATTATTATTCATAAACATAGTCATGTTACAATCATCTAAATGATTGCCTCAAGGGCATAACACTAACAGTTTTTGCCCGAACCGCCAACGTCGTTCTTGCCCTTCTCCAGCTTGGGACAGTTCGCCCGAATGTGGTTGGGGCCACCACACTCGAAGCAGGTGATCATGCCACCTCTCTTCCTCTCTCTCACCCTCTTGTATGCATGAGAAAACTTGCGAGCGAGAAGAGCAAGCTCATTTTCTGGAAATTTTTCCAGTTGGTCATCGCTTAGCTCGCAAAGGGCGGAAAGAGAGAAACCAATAGAAGGATCAGAAGAAGAAGATCCAATGGGATCGGTGACCAAAGCCATCGGCTGAGATTTCGTCTTAGAGACGACATCGATCTCATGAGTCTTGAGGAGGGAATAAAGCCCGTCAAGAGTCAGAGTTGATAAGTCGGTGGTGTCCTTGATGGTGGTCACCTTCATCTCCCAAACCCGAAGGTCGAGTGCGGTCAAGAAATGCCGAGCATTGTCCGAGTCAGGGTATATGCAACCAAGCTGCTCGGAGGTCGCTCAAAATCTTTGTAAACCGACCAAAACACTCGTCGAGACTCTCACCGGTAGCGTTGATCAAACTGGTTGTACTCGCGCTTGAACCGGTCTGCCTCACGCCTTGATTTGAGTAGATCCCTCATGGTAAGCATCGAGGTTACCCAAATCTCGTGAGCGGAGCGAAGGTGAGAAATCCTATCATACTCACATGGCTAAGACCACTGTATGAGAATGTTCCTTGCCTTAGCATTCGCCTCAACGTCAACCATATTGATGGCGTGACATTTTCATCGCCAGGAACCTCATACGGGAGTTTCACCTTCCGCCATATCGTAGCCCCAGGCGGATGTATGACTCTATCAGGGACTTCCAAAAAGGAAAATCAACTCCATTAAAGATGGGAGGCTTGGTGGAATATTTGTCCGTCGCCATGGCTCTTGAGACCGGTCAAGATCTAGAAAGAGCAGAACCGGCTCTGAAACCAATTGAAGGACCGAGATGGCGAACAGAGGGGGGGGGGTGAATGGTCGCAAATAAAAATTCCCCCAAAATACTCCAACAAAAACCTCGACAAGATCGCTCAAAAGAAATTGTGAAAAACCCGAAAAACTAGACAACTATGTGTACCCCAAGCTTGCATGGATAAGTAACATAAAATATGTGGGGATTTTTGAGTCACAATCCTGGTTGTCTAGTGTCCAAGATAAAGAGGAATCAATTCAAACTCTTGCTTTTAGAAAGGACATCAATTCAAATCACAAAAGTCACTTTCAGAAAAGCAAAAGCAGAATTTCCAGAACTTGTCCTCAATTTGCACAGGAGGTTGGTGGATTTCTGCAGCTCACAAAATTCTGAAAATTTGTGTCTCTATGAGCAACAGAGTCGTGAAGAACTCCACCAAATTTCTCTTCAAAAAGCCTTACAGAAAAAACAGGAAAAATATAAGAACACTGAATGCTCAGGAACTTCGAACAGAAAGTTTGCGGCTCGGTTTTCACCTCTTGGCGCCCAAACAGTGCAACGAGTGAACTCTACAATTTTTCTCCAGGTGTATATCAGAGTCCCGCACCTCCTCCAATAAGAATCACTCAAAAAGGATTTTTCTATGTTTTTACAAAAATCAAACACTGACTGCTGCGCGAAGAACAAGTTCTGAACAAAGTTGGAACTTGAAAGAAAAGATGTTCTCTACTCAATCCAAGAGTGCAAAAGAGATGTAAAACCATATGAACATACTCAAAACATCCAAGATCAGCAGCATTTAGAAGGAGGGGAGGCAAATCCAAATTACTTGAAAGTAAATTGCGGGAATGTAATTGCGGGAAAGTAAATGCTGAATTTAAATTGCGTAAAGTAAAGACATAATGTAAATGCGCAAAATAAATTCAGAGGTGGATGGATAAAACTTTCATTTCTGGAAGGGGAGGTTACAAAGCCTCACATTCATGTGAGCAAAGCTCAAATGAGCATCAAAAACCTCAACACCTTCAAGGGAAGGAGGCTACCCCTCCGCCCCTATTTATACTACTCTTGGGCCACCTACCACCCTTGGATGAGTCCCTCAACCCTAGAGCACTCATCTAAGGGCTGGCATTAACCAACACACACAGCCATGCAAGGGCTAACACAAAACCCACACACATACCGGGTTTTTTTGCACGGTTTTCAAAGCATACTACCTAGACCCGCTAACCTATCAACTAGACCTCAATCCGACGGCCCTCATTGATCCACGCGGCATCTAGCTAGCATCAACTCCTTTCCTTGTCTTCTTGACTTGCCCGGACTCCATCTCCGATCATCTTCCGGCGATCTCCCAACCGTCTGGACCTCCGACGCTCCTCGCCTAGTCCCGGTCATCCTTCACCTCACCATGACCTAGCACCGTCGCCCTCCAACCATCAAAGACAAGGAAACTCCTCACATAGCAATGCCCACAAAGATGTGCAATAAACCATCCAAATCATCACTACCGCGTCCATACGACCGGTACTGCCACTCCTGGCAGAGACAACTCAAATTGCTTCAATTTGAAAATCAATCCAAATCAAACTCAAACATGAGCACACCTTGCTCAAATAAAGTCAAATACTCATCACAAACATGGATGGACCTCCACATGGTCCTTCACAAAATCCCAGAATGGTCTTCATATACGCCCTAACTCATATCGGTAAGCGTTTCGAATCCATCAGAGTGGTGCTAAAACATCCACACGACGTGTACCAACCTGCACTCCACACTCAATTCGTGCGAACAAAAGTCTCAGAGTGAAACTAAGTGAGAAACACCCCGAATGGACTTCATATGCACCCTAACTCATATCGGTAAGCGTTTCGAATCCATCTGAGTTGGTGTAAAAACTTCCTCACGACGTGTCGCTACCTGCACTGCAGGCTCCATTCGTGCGACCAAAAGTCACAGAGTGAAACTGAGTGACAAACACACCGAATGGACTTCATATGCGCCCTAACCCATATCGGTTAGCATTTCGAATCCGTCTGAGTGGTGTTAAAACATCCTCACGACGTGTCCCAACCTCCACTGGACAATCCTTTCTTGCGAACAAAAGTCACAGAGTGAAACTAAGTGACAAACACCCCGAATGGACCTCATATGCGCCCTAACTCATATCGGTAAGCGTTTCAAATCCGTCAGAGTGGTGCAAAAACTTCCTCACGACGTGTCCCAACCTACACTGCACACTGCTTTCGTGCGAACAAAAGTCACAGAGTGAAACTGAGTGCAAACACCCCGAATGGACGTCATATGCGCCCTAAGTCATATCGGTAAGTGTTTCGAATCCGTCAGAGTGGTGCTGAAACTTCCTCACGACGTGCCCCAACTTGCACTCACACTCCATTCGTGCGAACAAAAGTCACAGGTTGAAACTGAGTGAGAAACACCCCGAATGGACTTCATATTCGCCCTTACTCATATCGGTAAGCGTTTCTAATCCGTCCGAGTCGGTGTAAAAACTTCCTCACGACGTGTCCCTACCTGCACTGCAGCCACGTCTCGTGCGAAATAAATTCATAGAGTGAAACTGAGTGACAAACACCTCGAATGGACATCATATGCGCCCTAACTCATATCGGTAAGCGTTTCGAATCCGTCCGAGTTGGTGTAAAAACTTCCTCACGATGTGTCCCTAGCTGTACTACAGGCTCCATTCGTGCGACCAAAAGTCACAGAATGAAACTGAGTGAGAAACACCCCGAATGGACTTCATATGCGCCCTAACTCTTATCGGTAAGGGTTTCGAATCCGTCCGAGTGGTGCTAAAACTTCCTCATGACGTGTCCCAACCTGCACTCCACACTCCAATCGTGCGAACAAATGTCACAGAGTGAAACTGATTGACAAAAACCCCGAATGGATTTCATATTCGCCCTAACTCATATCGGTAATCGTTTCGAATCTGTCAGAGTGGTGCTAAAACTTCCTCACGACATGTCTCAACTTGCACTGCACACTCCATTCGTGAGAACAAAAGTCACAGAGTGAAACTGAGTAAGAAACACCCCGAATGGACTTCATATGCGCCCTAACTCATATCGGTAAGCGTTTCGAATCCGTACGAGTTGTGATAAAACTTCCTCACGACGTATCCCAGCCTGCACTGCACACTCCTTTAGTGCGAACAAAAGCCACAGAGTTAAACTGAGTGACAAACACCCCGAATGGACTTCATATGCGCCCTAAATCATATCGGTAAGCGTTTCGAATTTGTCAGCGTGGTGCTAAAACTTCCTCACGACGTGTCCCAACCTGCACCGCACACTCTCATTCGTGCGAACAAAAGTTACAGAGTGAAACTGAGTGAGAAACACCCCGAATGGACTTCATATGCGCCTAACTCATATTAGCAAGCGTTTCAAATACGTCCGATTCGGTGTTTAAAATTTCTCACGACGTGTCCCAATCTGCACTGCAGACTCCATTCGTGCGAACAAATGTCACAGAGTGAAACTGAGTGACAAACACCCTGAATTGACTTCATATGCGCCATAACTCATATCGGTAAGCGTTTCGAATCCGTTAGAGTGGTGCTTAAACTTCCTCACGACGTGTCCCTACCTGCACTTCACACTCAATTCATGCGAACAAAATTCACAGAGTGAAACTGAGTGAGAAACACCCCGAATGGACTTCATATTCGCCCTAACTCATATCGGTAAGCGTTTCGAATCCGTCCGTGTCGGTGTAAAAACTTCCTCACGACGTGTCCCTACCTGCACTACAGGCTCCATTCGTGTGAAATAAAGTCATAGAGTGAAACAGAGTGACAAACACCCCGAATGGACATCATATGCGCCCTAACTCATATCGGTAAAGTTTCGAATAAGTGTCGCTACCTGCACTGCAGGCTCCACCAGTGCGACCAAAAGTCAAAGAGTGACAAACACACCGAATGGACTTCATATGCGCCGTAACTCAGATTGGTAAGCGTTTCGAATACGTCCGAGTCGGTGTTAAAAATTCCTCACGACGTGTCCCAACCTGCACTGCATACTCCATTCGTGCGAACAAAAGTCACAGAGTGAAACTGAGTGACAAACACCCCGAATGGACTTCATATGCGCCCTAACTCATATCGGTAAGCGTTTCGAATCCGTCAAAGTGGTGCTAAAACTTCCTCACGACGTGTCCCAACTTGCACTGCACGCTCCATTCGTGCGAATAAAAGTCACAGGGTGAAACTGAGTGAGAAACACCCCGAATGGACCTCATATTCGCCCTAACTCATATCGGTAAGCGTTTCGAATCCGTCCGAGTCGGTGTAAAAACTCCTTCACGACGTGTCCCAACCTGCACTACAGCCTCCTTTCGTCTGAAATAAATTCATAGTGTGAAACTGAGTGACAAACACTCCGAATAAACATCATATGCGCTCTAACTCATATCAGTAAGCGTTTCGAATCCGTCCGAGTTAGTGTAAAAACTACCTCACGACGTGTCCCTACCTTACGACAAGCTTTATTCGTGCGACCAAAAGTCACAAAGTGAAACTGAGTAAGAAACACCCCGAATGGACTTCATATTCGCCCTAACTCATATCGGTAAGCGTTTCGAATCCTTCTGAGTGGTGCTAAAACTTCCTCACAACGTGTCCCAACCTGCACTGCACACTCCAATCGTGCGAACAAATGTCACTGAGTGAAACTGATTGACAAAAACCCCAAATGGACTTCATATGCGCCCTGACTTATATCGGTAAGCGTTTCGAATCCGTCCGAGTGGTGATAAAACTTCCTCATGACGTATCCCAACCTGCACTTCACACTCCTTTCATGCGAACAGAAGTCACAAATTGAAACTGAGTGAGAAACACCAGGATGGACTTCATATTCGCCATTACTCATATCGGTAAGCGTTTCGAATCCGTCCGAGATGGTGTAAAAACTTCCTCACGAAGTGTCCCTACCTGCACTGCAGCCTCGTTTCGTGCGAAATAAATTCATAGAGTGAAACTGAGTGACAAACACCTCGAATGAACATCATATGCGCCCTAACTCATATCGGTAAGCGTTTCGAATCCGTCCGAGTTGGTGTAAAAACTTACTCACGACGTGTCCCTACCTGTACTACAGGCTCCATTCGTGCGACCAAAAGTCACAGAGTGAAACTGAGTGAGGAACACCCCGAATGGACTTCATATGCGCCCTAACTCATATCGGTAAGCGTTTCGAATCCGTCCGAGTGGTGCTAAAACTTCCTCATGACGTGTCCCAACCTGCACTACACACTCCAATCGTGCGAACAAATGTCACAGAGTGAAACTGATTGACAAAAATCCCGAATGGACTTCATATTCGCCCTAACTCATATCTGCAAGCGTTTCAAATACGTCCGAGTCGGTTTTTAAAATTTCTCACGACGTGTCCCAATCTGCACTTCAGACTCCATTTGTGCGAACAAAAGTCACAGAGTCAAACTGAGTGACAAACACCCCGAATGGACTTCATATGCGCCATAACTCATATCGGTAAGCGTTTCGAATCCGTCAGAGTGGTGCTTAAACTTCCTCACGACGTGTCCCTACCTGCACTTCACACTCCATTCATGCGAACAAAAGTCACAGAGTAAAACCGAGTGAGAAACACCCCGAATGGACTTCATATGCGCCCAAACTCATATCGGTAATCGTTTCGAATCTGTCAGAGTGGTGCTAAAACTTCCTCACGACATGTCCCAACTTGCACTGCACACTCCATTCGTTAGAACAAAAGTCAAAGAATGAAACTGCGTAAGAAACACCCCGAATGGACTTCATATGCGCCCTAACTCATATCGGTAAGCGTTTCAAATCCGTACGAGTGGTGCTAAAACTTCCTCACGACGTATCCCAACCTGCACTTGACACTCCTTTCGTGCGAACAGAAGTCACAGAGTGAAATTGAGTGACAAACACCCCGAATGGACTTCTTATGCGCCCTAAATCATATCTGTAAGAATTTCGAATTTGTCAGAGTGATGCTAAAACTTCCTCACGACGTGTCCCAACCTGCACCGCACACTCTCATTCGTGCGAATAAAAGTTACAGAGTGAAACTGAGTGAGAAACACCCCGAATGGACTTCATATGCGCCCTAACTCATATCAGTAAGCGTTTCAAATACGTCCGAGTCGGTGTTTAAAATTTCTCACGATGTGTCCCAACCTGCACTGCAGACTCCATTCGTGCGAACAAAAGTCACAGAGTGACAAACACCCCGAATGGACTTCATATGCTCCATAACTCATATCGGTAAGTGTTTCGAATCTGTTAGAGTGGTGCTTAAACTTCCTCACGACGTGTCCCAACCTGCACTACACACTCCATTCGTGCGAACAAAAGTCACAGAGTGAAACTGAGTGAGAAACACCCCGAATGGACTTCATATTCGCCCTAACTCATATCGGTAAGCGTTTCGAATCCGTACGTGTCGGTGTAAAAACTTCCTCACGACGTGTCCCTACCTGCACTGCAGGCTCCATTCGTGCGAAATAAAGTGATAGAGTGAAACAGAGTGAGAAACACCCCGAATGGACATCATATGTGCCCTAACTCATATCGGTAAGCGTTTCGAATACGTCCGAGTCTGTGTTAAAACTTTCTCACGACGTGTCACAACTTGCACTGCGTACTCCAATCGTGCGAACAAAAGTCACAGAGTGGAACTGAGTGACAAACACCCCGAATGGACGTCATATGCGCCCTAACTCATATCGGTAATCATTTCGAATCCGTCAGTGTGGTGCTAAAACTTCCTCACGATGTGTTCCAACGGCTGGTGAATCACAATCACCCAAACACTCCATTTCTTGAAAATTATCATATAGATTATAACCAATAGTAGGGGTACTTGATATGATATTATAATTATCAAATTGATCACAATGTTGTAAAGGACGTAGAGGTTTCAGATCTGAACAAATGTATACTCTATGCACTTTGTACTCTCCTTTTTCATTATGTTTTCCAACAGCATGAAAAATATTTCGCGATAACCATGGCAAATCAGAATTCACAAAAATCTTCTCCTTGAAACTATCTAGATCACACAGAACAACAAATTCAATGTAACCGAAATTATTTAAAGAAGACATCAATTTAAGCTCATCTTCTTCCCTGGCAATGTGAATAACATGTTTATGTTCAGCGCAATTGTTTAGTTCAAATATAAATGTTTCATGTTCATTCACTAGTTGTGGCGTGGATATAAGTGAAGCATTATCACAAAACTCTTCTTTACCACTAGGAATAGCATGCAAATTAGCAATGGGTTCCATTAATAGTTGCTCTAAGATAGCATGATTCATGGATAGTTTTATCTCTTCAAAATGATTTTCACCATGTATATAGTCTATACCTTTTACATTACCTTCTAAATCATTCTCAGTGGTTGTAGGTGCAACTTCAATTTCCAACTCTTCACATACGTATGGAGCAGCAAAGATCTCCTCTTTTTGCACATTTTCTTCTTCATCCTTCTCCCGATGGTGCTCACTTTTCTACAAAATGTTAGCTACAACAGAAGGTGCAACAATGGACACCTCAAATGAAGCTAAAGGCTCTTTCAAAGATTCAGCAAGCATGTTTTCAGCTCTACAAGCACATTTAATCAATTCTGAAAGACAACTATATATTTCATCAACAAGAACATCTTGAATTTCTTGATTAAGTCCACGTATGAACCTAAGCTCAGTAGCTTCTTCACATTCTATTAAACCACAACGCAACAAACAATTTTGCAAATCATGAACGTATTCTATAACCGTTTTAGAACCTTGTTTTAAGCATTGAAGTTTAGTAAGTAAATATTCAGCAACATATTCAGCAACATAATCATTTCTCATAAGTCTTTTCATGGCATTCCAAGTTCTAGGTTCTTTATCATGTCTACATATATGCTTCCACCAATATATTGCATCTGACGTTAACACTTTAACTGCGGCACTAATCTTTTGGTTTTCAGATAAGTCATAATTTGCAAATTCTTTGTCTACCGTTATCTCCCAATTAATATATGCATTAGGATCGAACTTTCCACCAAAAGTAGGCAATTCAAACTTGATGAACCCGTGGCGATGTGTGGTGGGGCGACCGAGGCGGCGGGTCCATGCTGGGAAGCCGGGGCAGCAATGGGAACCCGTTGTGCACGTAGTACACCATTGTTGTTGCTTAGGAGACGAGGTGGAGGACTGGAAGCTCCAGGGGCAGCCGCTGCAAGCATATCATCAAGTCTAGACAAAATAGTAGTAAGGGTAGTGTTAGCAACTCCCTGAGCAGTCTCGATGGACCGGAGACGGTCTTCTTGCAGCGACATTCGCTCATTAGTGAGTCGTACATTGTCCTTCGTGCGTGGAGAATGATGCAGTGAAATCTTGTCACCTGACATGGTTAGTAGCAAAAAGGGAAACACAAAAGTTTATGTAATTCCCTATCAACTACTAGGAAGTGGAGAAAAGTCGCTCAACTCTCAAGCCTTAACCAAAATTCTTACAAGTTCTTACCGTGCAGCAGGAGTTGTCGGCCGTTGGCGGTGTCAAAAGTTCTCCGAAGCCTGGATAAAGCGATTGCAAGGGACCGAACAAACGTACAAGGTAAAATATGTGGAGCTAGGTAAGCTATACTTATTTCCTATGCAATCTGATAATTCTAGTTATTGTAATGATAAGTAAGGACCCAAACTAGAATTCTCAAGTCCTAGTTGCCGATCTCAAAGATATAAGCGAATTTCAAGTCAACTCACACGTAAAGATGATGTAACTTAATGCAACCAATGGAATGAGCTAAATAAGAAAATTTTCTGCACCAAAGCTCGTGTCGCATAAGTTATGGAGAGACACTAGCTAATTGCTTCAAAAAAGGTAAAAGGGCACAAGATTGCTCACTAATTAATACAATTGCACAATCTGAAAAAATGAACACAAATTAGGGTTTCGCTCAATGTAGTGCTGCCGGCCACTATTATGTTTTCTTTCCTTTCCTTTTCTTTTTTTTTGGCCTTTTGGCTCTTTCTTTTGGTGACTTTCAGCCAACACTAGTATGAGCAAAGTTTTGGAATCCCTAACTTGATGTCACAAAATAGTATGATATGATAAATCAAGATTATGTAATGTATCAAGTAGAGCAGCCCTAAGCAATATCAAATAGTTAGTCTCAATTGGGATCAAAGTATTCCCAAAAGATGAATTGGTTCTCAAAGGAATGTGTACTGATATTTTATGGGTTTTATGGATTGTGGATGCAACTGGACTCAACCAACTCAAAGGAACAAAGCTAGAACACGAATTGAAGCAAGATACCCAAATTCAATGTTTCTAGGGCAGCAGATTTGTCGCCTCGATTAAAGCTTCCAAACGACCGAATTTAGAAGGTTCACTATGGAAAGAATTGAAGCTTATGTCCTCAGCTTTCAAAAGAGTACATGAACATGCAATTTGGAGATAAGGTGTGAAAGTTATGGCTCAAAAACCGAACACCACAGAATACCCCCAATTTCAGCCCGCGGGACCAATTCCGAATCCGAATCAAATTCGATTTGAAGGATTCCTGTCGGGACCCGGATTTGCAAATCTGAAACCCTCTGTGTATACTGCACTAGTCCAGGATCACGCTAGTGCACACAGTGGAAACATAGATGACATACCATTCCATACAACGAATTAACTAGGAAGAAGCAATTTATTATTAAATAAAGCAAACGACCTTATGGTCAATGTTTACACCATTATGGCTTAAGGGCTTAAGAAACAAATACTATTGCAGCGGAAAATATAACTTGAACCATTCGACATGTCACAGGCAATCGTCTGGGGAACGCCTTCCTAATCCACGTAGTCTTCATAGAATTCCTCCTCATGATATTCATTATCTCCTTCAGCAACTGATCAACAAGGGCATAAAGCCGTGAGTACAAAGGTACTCAGCAAGCCGTAGGGAATTGATGCAATATATTCATGCACGGCTTGACAAGGATGGCTATATAGTTCAATTGCAGAAAGCAATACTTGATTTGAAATACAATTAATAGATTGAAAGCATATTTATGAAAACATAAATAAATAACTGGTAGGTCAAAGATAGACAACAAAACAACAGTGAACTTCCCGTTCACATCCCAACAATTCCACATTCCACATTTTATGAAACACTCTATACCCCGTGTGAAATTCCCGGGCTTTGTCCATGACCCCGGACGTGGCTATTCGAATAGTTTTACACTCTGCAGAGGTTGTACAACTTTACCCACAAGACATGAACATCTCTTTGTGCAATCGATCTTAACACACTTCCTTTGGTGTGTCGCAGAGATATCATGACAAAACCTTTACAATGCACTATCTAAACTCGGTACTGCCCGCTAAGGTTTCGCCCTTTAGGGCCCCCTCTTGCGCCTTGCGAATCTACCCGTCCATCCCGGAACCCACACCACCAACTGGCAGTACTCAAGGCTAGACATTGCAAATTAATCAGCTAAGTCTGTCCCATACCAGACATGTGGTAGTACGGTTAGGCCCAGTTCAATGGCGCACAAGATTAAGTCCTTAAGTTGTCTCAGGCAAGACATCCACATCCCAATGTGCTAGAAAGCACCCCCTTTACTTCACGATCACTTGCCCGAGGGAAAACAATTCGTTCAACCAAGACCAATGGCAAACCCCGCCATGGTACAACAAGTTTTACAACAGTGGCTACCAGCCACGATTCAATATCTCATTAAGTCAAGATTAACATTATTCAACATGTGACATGAATCCCAACGTATATGTAAGCATGTCTAAGCATAGCTACGATAACCCAATGTTGGTATAATGATTATGTCCAACTAGTAATGTCCCAACCTAGGTTTAACAATGGATACATGGCATCCCAATTAATCAAGGTGGCATAATGTCAACGAGGTATACATCTACTCCCATTAAATAAGTATTGATACACAAAATAGCATGCAATTGTAATAAAGTAAATTACTTTTGCAAACATAGGATCAATATGATCAAAGGATTACGACTTGCCTTGCTGATCTAGTGCTGAATCTTGGTCTTCGAAGTCTTCGTTCGCTCCCTCGGAATTAGCGTCTACCGGAAAAGAAAGCAACGAAACCAAATAAATACAAAACAGAGACTCAAACAAGCTCAAAACTGAAAATAAATGGCTCTGGAAGATAGATCTTGATTTTAGAAAAATTTAGAAACTTGAATCGCCTCAATCGGAGTTCGTATGAGCGAGAACGTGCCTCCGAAAGATTAAATTCAGAGAAAATACAGAAAATCAGAATTTCTGGATTTATTTTTGTACTGAAAAAGCGATTTATTGCGCAACGCTGACGTCAGCTGGCTCACGAAGGACTCGGTCCATGGCGCGGCTCGGTTCACCGTGCACCCGGTGCACGACTGACGTCGGCGCTTGCGTCGGCTTTAGGGCTGACGTGGCGGCAGAGGTGGCGCTGACGCTGGCGCACACGCGGGCAGGCCACGCGTGAAGCATCTGATCGACGGTGCAAGATCGGACGGCCGAAGACGAGGGCGCGGCAGAGGCGACGCGGCACGATCTGGGACGCAGGCACGAGATCGGACGGCTGGGGTTAGCGAAAGAGGACGGCGGCGAGGCGACGGTGCAGGGCTTACCGGCAATGGGGAAGAATACGAGGCCGACGGCGGGATGGCGGCGGATCTGACCCGGGACAAGGCGGAACAGGGAGAGGATGACGCGGGGAAGGCGAAGGGACCAACGGCTGCGGCGGAGATGCACCGACGGCGAAGGAACAGGCGGCGGAAGGTCTCGGCTCGACGGCGATCTTCGGCGAGGTCGCACGGAGCAACGGAGGCGCTAAGGACGGCGAGCGAGAGGGCAAACGAAGCGGCGCGAGACGGCGGACCTCGGGCGGGGTGCGGCACGGCTTTTATAGCCTCGGGGGACGCGCTTCCGACGCGGCACGGACGCCAAGGCGTGGCCGAGACGGACTCGGCGGCTAGGGTTAGGGTTTCGCGGGCGGCAACGCGCATCGCGATCGCATCCGTCCACGCGTCGCGCATCGAACGCCCGAGCCTTGCGCGCGGGGGTGAGCCGCAAGGTGGAGTTAGGCGGGCGACGCTTGGCGGCGAAGCAGTCGGGCGAGGCGACCGCCGAGGCGGCGCGGAAAAGAAGTGGGCCGGAGAGATTCGGCCCGAGAGGCTTTCTTGAAAATAAAATCATTTTCCGATTTAAGAAATATCCAGAAATTCGAAAAAAAATCAAATAAATTCAAATAAATATCAAATAAATTCAAAAAATCCCCAAAAATACAGAAAAATTCCTTGGAGCACAAGGAACCCAAATTTAAGAAATATTCAGAAATTCTTTAGTTTGATGAATGGTTTAGCCAAATTAAATCCTTTCATTTATGGAAAATTCAAATTAAGCTGGAATTAATTCAAAGAAATGCAAATGGTTCATCTTTGATTTCTAACATTCCAAAACTTCAATTTTTGGGATGTTACAATTCCGAATCAGAAAGGACACCCAAAAACGTTTTTGTAGAGGACTCTTCTAGGATTCAGGAAAGTATAAAAACATCCCAAACGGAGTTCGGACGTGAGAATTATGATCAAAATACCGAACCGATCTAGATTGGAAGTGCAACTTGCTTCCACAACTTTGACATCTAGATTAAACAGATTTAGCTCAAGAATTAGAGTTCATGCCCAACTAGGTTTTTGTAGAGATCGTTCCTAGGTTTTAGAAAAGGACAAAAATACTAGAATCCGAGCTCGTATGTGAAAGTTATGAACAAAACAAAGTACTGGACAGATTAAAAAAAAGCTACGCGAAGGAAAAACGACCAGCAACTAAAACAAGGACTCTAATGGATCAAAACCTAACAAAACTCACTAAAATACCAGATTGAATCTAAAGGTTGAATTTTTGTGGAGTAATTTTCAATTTAGGACAGAAAACAAAAACTAATCTACTGATGCAATCTCTCACCGAGCAACTTGAAGCTCGATACCACGATGTGAGGTTGTGTCCCAACTACGTAAAAGAACATCACCGCCGGATCAACATCGGCATCACCGCCGGATTTTGACCCAAAGATTCCCTAATCGGCGGTGATAGTCGGGACTATCACCGCCAGATTCTTCAACCGACGCGATAATAATATCACTGCCGGTTTATATTATACAACCGGCGGTGATAAGGATTATCATCGCTGATTTTTATCCATAACCGCGGTGATAACAACTTATCACTGCCGGTTGGTATTCAACAATGGCGGTGATAACACATTATCACTGCCGTTATTATTTTCAACCGCAGTGATAATCCATATCACTGCCACTTAATATTTTCCAACCAGCAATGATAAGGTGGTATCACTGCCAGTTATTTCTCTAAAACCGGCAGTGATAAGTACATTGCCATATTCTCCTCCAAAACCGGTTACATAATTTTTTTTTGTATTATATGTATGATGTAACAACTGCACTATATATATATTGCACAATACATTTATTCATGCGGTATATTTTATGCATAATATTAACGTATTGGTAAAGAATAATTCAAATATATTGAATCATCATAATATTTAACATTGAATACCGAATACTCATTTAATCATGACAATATTAATGAAGTATTTGTAAAGCATAATTGAAATCTGATAAATCATCGTAATATTTAATTATTACATTGTTCATTGACAATCGTTCACATTTGATTAATTGTAGTGTGTGGCTCGTAAAACTCGCCCTTCGGGTTGATCACTTCTCGAGCGATGAACCCGACCATACGCTCTCGAA